>OY720022.1:14339277-14862277 GCA_963082485.1 Eudonia mercurella | reverse complement strand
GGGCTGTAGGTTAATTAAGTGACGTCAACAGCGACTAAGAAAGGATTTTACGAAAATCACACCCTAATGGGGTCAAATAGAGGGTGAAAGTTTGTATGAAAGACCGTCAATTTTGAAGTAAAATACATGAAAATTGGTATTTGGCTTTTTGAAAAGAAATAAAGAATTAATGATGCTTTTTAAAAGTAAAAAGGTGAAATAAGGGTGGAAAGTTGTATGGAAATCTGTCATTCCTTAAATTTCGGAATTTGGCCTGGTAAGAAATTGTAAAGTGTTTCAGGATTTTCGGAAAATGATGCCGTAGGGGGGATGACAATTTGTACAGGAGGTTTCAAAACCGACCAAAATTAAGTAATTTTAAAAATTATACAGAGTGATATTTAATTAGTGTCTTGTATTACGAATAAACACAAGTCGTGTAGCCCACCACGTGAGTAAAGCCGCGAACAAAAGCTAGTTTTTCATAAAGTTTCATGGGAATTTCAAAGTTTGTATGGAGACGTACTTGCCAACTGCATCGCCATCCTGCTCATTTTCTATAACAATAGAAGGATACAAAAAAACACACCTCTGATGGTTCTTCACAGTTTTCAGAGTCTTCAGATATGAGTTGTTTGGACTGGAGAGCCTGCTGCCGGTTCTTTTGCAGCCTCCCGAGTACTGAGTTGAGCACCGTGTCAGGGTTGGGGATCCGCAACACATGTTCTATAAATTCCTTGGCCGACTCCTCGCTGGACCCAATTGAAGATGCCATACACAGGGTAACGCATAGCGCCTGTAAGTGATTAGATTTATCAGATTATGAAAAAGGGTTTGGATTAGGTAATTCAGAGTTATTCAGAATGTTATGGTCCAGTTATTACATTAATTATCTTCAATGTTACTGACAACCGACGTGACGATATACGTGCAGCCTGCCACAGCTACCAGCTAACACAGCCCATGGAGTATTTTATTTAGGTTACCTAGATGTTACAAAAACACAAATGTTAAAGAAATTGTTAGTGACGGTAGTTGTTGACATTGAATGGGCGCCTTTGGCTTTCAAAGTAAAAAGTGTTGAATAATTTCGGCGGGCTGGTTAGAACCACGATAGCTCAATTGAAAGAGCACCTGACTCGGTATGTCAGAAGGGTGCAGATTCAAATCCTGCTCGTAGAAATTTTTTCAACATTTGTGTTTTTGTTATTCGTTCGCAACAAAATTTGCGTTAAAAATTATTTGAACATTTTACTTAGATGTTTAAAAAAAAAGTTAGATGTCAATGATCGCCTGCTTTGTATTGAAAATGTAAAATGTGGATAGTAATTAGCCTTCAAATTGTAAATTTCATTACTGTAAGCTAGTTATAAATGAGCATTCGTGGCTTCATATTGGTAATACATCTTCTAAACATATCTGCTTACTTGGTCAGGTAGTGAAGGAAGATTCAACCATATTCAAGTGAAAGTCATAATTTTTCAAATTGGTGCTTACAGTACATTACAATAAATATTATTTTCAAGATTATTACCATGTTTTTTGTTGTGTCTGAGTGGAAAACATAGTAATAATGGTAATGGTGTTTGAGTGAAAACATGGTAATAATCCCGTTAATAAAAATAATGTAAGTGACCATATATGTAGTTTAAAAAGCTATGGTGCTAACATGGTCTAAGATACTACAATACTTTATGTTAATTTTGTTCTGATTCCTTCAAAAGATGCTCTTCTCTGTCATCCAGTAGAATTTGTTATTTTGCTGTCATCCAGTAGAATTGAATTCCAATTAAATTCTGTGTTATTTTTCGGTGACAAAAACTAGTGACCAACACTGGGCTTACTGTGTCGAGCACGGGTGCCACTACGATAGTTATCTTTTCATCATCATCATCAGCTCATTTATGTCCCCATTGCTGGGCCACGAGCCTTCCCTATGGATGGATAGGGAGAACGGGTCATAAACCACCACGCGGGCCCAGTGCGGATTGGTGGTTGTTAACGACTGCTAATGCAGCCGGTCTTTGCGAACTCGCAGACCGGGCGCGTTAAACACTGCGCCATCGAGCTCCTCAGTTATCTTTTGGAAGATTAATATTAATGTGCTAAATACATTGATACTAGTCCTGTTACCTATCCAGAAAGCAAATACTAACTACTAACTACCTGTTCTTTTAATTGTTATTATAAGTCTAGTGAAACCTTCATACAAAATTATAACGATAAACAACATTTTGTTTTCAATGCCTGTTCTAATTCGTCTCGCTATGGCTATTTTCTGAGTACAAAGAGTATTAACTATTGCATTAGATCATTGTACATATTGAATAATTGAAAAATTATGCGGAACCACCGAATTATGTTCAGTAATAAAAAGCAAATTGTGTCATTTATGAACAAAATTATGTGAATTGAATTTGATACTGTATCATTTTTCTTTTGCTACTTGTTTCTATTGTAACTCTTTCACTACCACCACTTTGGTCACAAATCTTATCTTTTATGTTGTAGTATGGTTGTAGTTGTCTGATGATGTCTGTTGTTATACAAGCACGTCTTGAGCGGCAAGGTGGGGGCAGGAGTTGGAAACGGGAACGAAGTTAAGAAGGAGTATTAGGGTCATTAAGGATGTTATAGATATTGGAAAGGATATGCACATTACGGCGATGTCTGATCGGTAGCCATTTTAATTCAGTACGAAAGTGAGAAACATGGTCATACTTTCGTAAGCCAAAGATAAAACGTATGGCCAGATTTTGCAGACGAACTAGTTTTAGCAGTTGCTTCTCAGTCACATCCAAGTAACAGACGTCGGCGTAGTCTAGTATAGGAAGAAGACGGGATTGCGCGAGCATAATTTTGGTTTGAAAAGGGAGAAAGTATTGAAGCCGCTTGAGGGAGTGGAAACTAAAATGTATTAATAAATAAATCTATTCATTTTTTATTTCTGTAGAAAGCAATAGTAAATTGTTAATTAAATTAAACAATATAACAAATGATATTGAGCGTAGTTGATTACGCACGGTATTGTTATTAAACCCAACTTCGAGCGCCCAATGCATTTGTGAATGAAAGTGTTAATTTATTTTTTACTGCGAGAGTATCCTTTGACGCGTTCGGAACAAAAGATGCAAACTCAATTGATGTTAACAAGTCGTGATTGGCAACACAAAACAAGGAGATCGCAGAAGGTCAGCTTCATACAAGCGCGCTCGAGCTCACGGACACGCAACAGCTGCGCTCGGACTGTTCCGAGATTCCGTGTCAGGGTGTACGTTTTTTTTTAATAGTGACGCGTTATAGTGACCACATTCTGCCTGATGGTAAGCAGCCGATGCAATCCAAAATAATAAGAGCGTTCCTCACCGTGGAACAAGCACAAGCGCACCCATTCATGACGGCCTGCATAAATGCGTTTCACGCCCCGCTTAAAAGACACGGGACTATAAGAGCTGGGTAACACATGCGCCGACAAAGAATTCCAAAGCCGAATGGTCTTACAGAGGAACGACTTGCCAAATGTTTTGGTACGAGTACTGATTGTCGGTACAGAATGCAACGTGTGTGTTGCTCGAGGACGGTATGTATTAAGCTTACCTTCTGGGGTCTCTTAATTTTGTGTTGACAATCCCTGCCCGTAATGCTGCCCGAGTACCGCTCGCAGCCTCAGTAGCCGCGCGCACCGCCCATCCTAGGCAGTACACAGAGGGCACGTTACTCTGCTCTGGCACTATGGCACACGTGAGGACATGCCAGGACTGAACGAAGCGAAGGTTTCACACCAAAAACGGATTAGTTTTACTACACCACTTTGATAGCTGCCAGTGAGTATTAGGGCCAGTTTGAAATTGTGATTTATTATTTTAAATAAGTTTTTTCTACCGTGAGTGATTTGTTTTGGTTTTGGTAACTGATTGGAGGACTAACCGGGTCGAATAGTATTGGTAACGCACATTTGGAAGAATTACTGTTGAAGTTTTTAATAAAAATCATTCGGTCAATAATAAAAGTAGGCTATGAGAAAGTTCGTTGTGTTATTGTTTTCTCGTATAGGTTATGCCAATCGGGCTTGTGCAGTCAAAGCTTAGTAGTTGAATTTTGACGGCAAGTGCCAGTCAGCAGCCATTTATCCATTTATTCATAAAAGGCACAGCTTTATAGAACATACAAGAAAAAATATTATGAAAAAGTAAATAACCTATACTGGACTGAGGAGAAGTCTAAACTCCGGTTACAGCCGGGTAAAGCACTTAATAATATAGGTTTTTTAGGTTATAACAGACAGGGCTAAGAAATATATAACTTAAAAAAGAACAGAAAACACTGTCTATACTTTGGATGTACTTAAGCTTTCCCAAGTAAGTACCTACACAGTGTTTGGTCACAGATTAGTTAATAGTTACTACGTGTTAACCATCGGTGCCTTGACAGGGCACTATGCCACAAAAGAAATGCTCCACAGAATGCATTTATCAACAAATACAGCATTTATACAACAACTTAATTAATTAATACAACATTTATCTCCTAATTCCACTTGGCTATAAACCAAGGTGGTTACGGACTAATTTAATGTATTGTTTTTCAATACGCCTAAATGTGACTAAAATATGGTCCATCCATAGCATTTAGATATAAACCGTTCCCGCGGATGGCATTTTCATATGTAGAGAAAAATGAATGATAGTATACTTAAACAGTATGTTCTTGACTTTTCTTTCTGACAGTACTTTTTACCTTTTCGTGTCGAGTTGGGAGTTTTTGTTAGGTATTTATCTTGCGTGCTGAGTTGAAAACGTACCGAGTTGGGCACAAGCCCATTCAACACAATAATTAAAAACATCGCAAAAACTCATGAGTATGCAAAGTCTCAAGTTCTAGGTTATCTGTAGAAATTAACAAAAGTTGGCGTCGTTTTAAGGGCATCGATTTTATAATAAAACGTCCACAATAGTGTGTCAGTGGCCTAACTCTGACATTTTACTCATTGCCCAAATGTCAACACCGATGTTAAATTTTATAACCAATCTAGCAATGTTTTTTATATCCACTTATTGTAGCTTTTTTACGATATTTTGTCAATTCCCTTACTGATAATCTAAATCAGATAAAGGTCGCACGGTGTATCTTTATGAAAAATTATCAGCATTATCCCTTTTTATGCAAAATGAATAGGATCGACTCCAGGATAAAGGAGATTAGTACCTAAATACCATTGTGCATTGTTTTTGCTCAAAATCTAGAACAAGATTTATTACCACATCATTTTATCAACAGAATATCGCAATCCCGTTTCAAAAATGGGCGTGCACTGCTAATCTACAAACTGTGTAGGACAACTATTTCTTAGAAAATTTAAAGGAAATGGCCTATCCGCAGCAGGAGCAGATAAGTAACGATTAAAGTTATAGGTAAGTATGCTTGAATACCAATTAAAAGTTGACTTATTGCTAGTAATTATGGTTAATTAGCAATGCATCTGCCCTCTTCATTGCGTACCACCCACGTGCTTAACCTCAGTGATCCTTTGCTCTGTAGGTATGGGTGACTAATTGCTATTGGTATCATAAGCTGCGAGTAGGATAAAAAAACGACAGGTTGCACTCTGGGAGTGCCGGCAGAAGTGAAAACTTGAATATTAACGTTGTGCATTTTTGATATTTTGAATGGTTAGGGAATAATTTTGCACGAATTGCTTTAATTATCAGTATAAAAGTACTCTCATTTATGTGGTAGAATACAATATTTATTTATTGGGCTATCGTACACAAACATGACAATTTATATTACATTAAAAAGTTATATTAAGTTATATTAAACATTTTAAATTCCGCCGCGCCAGCTGTCTACTCTCCATCCGTCTAACGAATTTTCGATCAGGTCACGTGTCCTGACGCGAGTTTAACATTTTTTACCCATTCCTCTACTCTCCATCCGTCTTACAAATTTTCGATCAGGTCACGTGTCCTGACGGTCACGTTCCTGACGCGAGTTTAACATTTTTTACCCATTCCAAAAAGTGCACAACGCCGCTAAAGAAGTTTTCACTTCAAAATGGATAAAAGTTAATTTGATAGAAATTTGGCCTGTATCAGAACAGAGCCGGTAGGTACAGAAGATTAGAAAAACAGTACAGAACTTAATGAAATCAAACCTCTACCAGCCGTTTTTGTCTTGTAGGAAGATTTCATTTCTTCACCGAGTTGCGAACTGATTGCAAAAATGATGCAATAATAATAGTAAAGATAGTTTGGGACTTGCAATTACATACGCGTATACGTAGTTGACACATAGCGAGCATAACTATTGAGCAATAGATAAAGGTCTTTCTTTCTATTTCCGACGCGGGTGCCATGTTGGCCCCCGCATCCTGTGAATAGCCATTGTACTAACTATATTTAGCTTCCAGTGAACTCATATAAGGAATCACCAGTTTATTTATTTGACGAGGCCAATTTGGGTCCTTATAAAGTTGTTGATAAGAGTATATAAAATTTAGGATTCAATCTAAAAAGATACATAATATTTATGAGATAGCTATAGGGTACAGTCACGAGAATAATTATGTCACCATATTATGGATAAGTTGACGCTTTAAGTTATCACATTTTTTTGACGCTAGATCTACAATCCGCCTATGAATTATCATGTCATTTAGCAGCAATCGTGTAAACATGACATGGTTGAATCTTTTCTGGCATTTAGTGGATTTGTCAATTTATAATATTTATGCTCGTGACTGTACAGTTAAATACGTTTTACCATTATTTGTGATTTATATAATAAACAATATATTATATTGCACATACAAAAATAAATTTTCCATTCCTTTTGTGCTTACCTACTTGGTGATTTATGATAAAAAACATGTCTACCTAATTGTCTATAGTACACAATTTTATAACTGAAGAAATAGAACATTTATCCTCGAAGTTTTATAAGCAAAAAACAGAACTTATTAAGTTGATTGGGGTTTATGTCAACATTACAAAATCATTGACCGAGAGTAAAACTAACTGTTTCAAAAATAATGTATTTTGTGGATGCGTTACCCTTTGTACATGACGATCCAGATGTACTATATAGTAATCTTTTTGATTTAATAAAAACAGAATACAACCAAGTTTTTACTACTAGAACAATAAAAAATTCTCAAAAACTGAAGTTCTGTGATTGGGCCACCACGGCAGGTATTTACATCAGTAGAAATAGACTGTATGAGTTATATAATTTAAGACAATTTATATGGTTATCCATACTCTAAGTTTTACAGAATATGTAAAAAAATATTCTAAAATGTTTATTAAAGTGTGCCTATTAGCAAAATCAAATTTCATTAAAGACAAAATAAAAATTCTAACAATAAAATTAAAGCCACTTGGGACATTATAAAGAGTGAAACAGGAAATTTAAAACACTCTGAAAGTATTAAAGATATTAACCCTTAACAATTCGGATATATTGCTAATATTTTTGATGATTATTTTGTAAATATACCAGTGGTAACAACTTCAAATTTAGATTCATCAGCAGAAGCTGCATAATCTTTACTCAAAAAACATGTACCAAAATCTAATCTATCTTTTAAACTTGAATACATTGATTCTATGAATATTATAAAAACATTCAAATCACTTAAAATGAAAAACACGATTGACTTGTGGGGGATAAGTATTAAGGTAATTAAGAATATAATATTTACTAATGCCCCCTATCTTGCAGACATTTTTATTACTGTATCAAAAAAGGTATCTTTCCAGATATTATGAAATTTAGCAAGGTTATTTATACCTTTATTTAAATCAGGAAACAAAAAAGACCCTAGTGACTATAAGCCAATTTCAACATTACCAGTACTAAGTAAAATTTATGAAAAACTTATTCTCAAACAATTAATGGCATACTTTAACTCAAACAAGCTTTTACATATACATATTCGGCCTTGGTGATGGCACCTCAACTGGCGCTACCTCTTCAGCACTAGAAGCGTACTCTGAGTCCGACCTATGTATGGAAAAAACACGTCAATAACAATAAAAATAATTTAAAAAAAAAGTTATATAAAATTAAAATATATACTTACTAACATTTTGATTGGGAAGCTTCTTGACTGCTTACAAGAAAATCACAGAAATTAATGAAATTATTGGGACAAAATCCGTAATTTATGTGATCAATAAATAAATCGTTAGCAAAAATTTAAATCAGTTTTTTAAAACCTAATTACTATGTAATTTCGTACAAATTTGTAACTTATTAATTTCTACATATATAAAATTAAAAAACAAATTAGTAAAGCACTTAATACCTTTTGAATCAGAATGTTTTCGTTCCTTTGATGCTATCTTCCGAGGAAACGTTTTGTATTACACCATGTTGCAGTTTGAGTAAAAAACAAAATTCCCACGTGTATGACAATTTCTTAAATGTCTAAACAAACCCTGTGGTGTTATTAGGTTTTGTTGAGTAGTGAATTAGCATTACACAGCACAACTAATTTTTTCCAAACACTAAAGAGAGGAGCTCGATGGCGCAGTGTTTAACGCGCTCGGTCTGCGAGTGCTGAGGTTAAGCAACTTTTGCAAAGGCCGGTCATCGGATGGGTGACCAAAAATTTATCACCTCGAGCTCCTCCGTGCTTCGGAAAGCTTGTGCCCCAGCAGTGGGGATATTAAATGAGCTGATGATGATGATGATGATGAATTAGCATTTACTACTCGGTCAACATAACTTAACCTGCAGGTTACTTGGATAAAAACTTATTATTATTATCAACTTCAATGATCAACTTTGAAAGAATTATTCTAGATTTAAATAGCAAAGATAATATTACTAAAAACTCTGTCTCTCTTGCATCATGTTTTTAACCACACACCAACGAAAACCATCTCCACCACTTGCACTATCGGACTCCACGAACTAATAATTCATCTTAATTAGTTGAAGTTATTTTACCAAATTCAAAATCATATAAGACCCTGATAATTATTTTCATTGCTTAAAATGCTTACATTTAGGCATTTTTATATTGTCGGATTTATAATATCCATTACAATACGATGTAAATAACAAAACTCTAAAATTACAATCCTTACACACACAAACGTTCAATTAACGCTGAATCTGCTATAATGCAATGTTAGACCAAGAGTCGTCGTAACTGAATTAAAGCTTTCGTAATGTATTACTATTATTATCATTTCATCGTATTATATCAGTGATAAAAAGAAAATATGTATTATATAATTATTAATATTAATTATTATTTTTATTATATTATTTAATAAAAAAATTACCCCAACTAAAATCTATTGTATATACAAACGATGGATATTTATAATAATTGTGTTATAACGAGCAGAAAGATCAAGCCGACTTTTGAAGAAATAAATGAATAGTACCTAAGTAATACTCTTGCCTTTTAAAGCAGTTCCGATGAGACTCAAACACTGCTAAATGAACTTGGTATTCAGTTTGTCTAGGCATTTGTAAGTACCATTTGTAAGTAACCATTGATATATTTTATAACAGTATTAGTGGAAATACTTGTTATTATTGGTCCGCAATTGTAATGCACATATAGGTCTAGCTCTTGGTCTAATCGCTGCAGTGCACATTCCCACGACCGCGTCATTGTGCATGCAAGCATCAGTTGGAAATACTTCTTCATCTTCAAAAGTCACTGCACTTGTGAACTGTTTAAAATATATTGTTGGTGTAAGTGAAAGTTGGTAGTTTATAGCCCGTTCCCTTATCCATCCATGGGGAAGGCTCGTACCCCAGCAGTGAGGACATAAATGAGCTGATGATGTTGATGATGATGAAGTGAAAGTATGCATTAATTTAGGTCATTTTAAATATTTATAGTTCTGTCCGTAATCGATTATCATACTCATCGCGCGCGTACTCTTTCACCACATATCATTTTATCATAAGTATCAATTATATTAATATATCAGTTTTATTTTCTATCAAAGACTTTCATTCATATCAACTATCACAAAAGATCGTACATTACCCGTACACTATGCCAGAAGTAGCATCGAATCGTAATTTGACCGATATACACTGAAAAAAGCATTAATATATATAGTAAACCACCCTTAATTATATTCTATTGATCTTTCAAACTGAAGAGCTCGATGGTGCAGAAGAATATCAATTGGTATCAACCAATTGATACCAATACTAATGTTTCCCTATTTAAGTTGTTTTTTGTTTTACAGAAACCAACAATATGGAAGTGAGAAGAAAGCAACGCCGTTCTTTCAAAATGGAGCCGGTGCCAGAGAAGGAGGTTTTGAATAGCAGCTATGTAGGTGGCAGGTAAGAAAAAAGTTTTGCCTCTGTGTTTATTTGCCTCTAACAAAAAAAACACAGTATAAGTACACAAGGGGTAACATCCAAAGTATAAAGATTTAAAAGCGTTTCTAATTAAGTACCATTTATTCTACAAATTTCGAAGTACCACTTTTTTATTATTTTAATTTTATAAATCATTCTTAGCTTTAAAGAAAATAGTAGAAAACATTTAGCAAAAAATTACTTAGGTATACAGGAAAAGTCTAGGTAATGTACTCGTACCTACACACATACTTGATTTTGATTTTAGCTTTGCGACTTCGGGAATACGTATTTGAATGTCTAAGTTGCTCAAAATCCCTATTGTTTATTTGAACCTAACTAAATATAGTTATAGTGAAATTCAATATGTCGAATGGCTACATATCTGGTTGAAATAGTGTCATTTTTTTCTGGCGCTTCGCCGGCCGATACACTTGTACTTGTACTAAGTATTAAGTATTCTGTGCTTGTACTACGCATGTTCGGCTCGCGCGGATGGATGGTCCACGTAGATGTCAAATAACGAAATCGGTCATCGCTCAAAAAAAGAGCTCACAACACGTTGTAGTCACTGTAAAATAGCCAAAACACGAAATCCGTCTTTTTTCAAATCCGTATTATGGTTCCGTATGTGGTATTATAAAAACGACCATGACGCGTTGTGCCAAACACAGCATCGTTTTAAGCTCTAATTGATGCAACCACACGACGGATTGGTATAAATTACACTAGGCTAGGGTACAACATTGCATTACATTGGCACTTCGATAGAGTTGTTTATTATTTTTGTATATTTCTGAGAGTGAATGAATATCTGTGCGCTAATCATGCCTAATAAAATATAAATATGTGTTATGATAAATTAAATAAGTTGTGTAAACAATATAGTCGAATACCTCGAGAATACCTAAATAGAAATATCGAGTTATAATTACCCTTACAGTGACTTACCCGTGTAGGTCAATTGGTAGGTTAGAAATTAAGACGGTCGCAAATTGAAGCGAAGCGGTCGTGGTTTTTTAAAAATATTAATTATACTTTTTCTCAGAAGCACTATTTTTTAATGGGGAGTTTAAAACGCCTTTATGGTCATTCTGAGTTTGCCACAACGCCTCATGGCTGTTTTTATAAGAGGAATTTTAAACTTAGATGTTTTGGTTTTCCGTGTTACCTACAACGAGTAATAAGTGCATTATATATTTTGGAGTGGGTATTGAGCTTTTAATCATAGGGATTTTGAGCAACGACATTTCCGATGTCGATATTTTAATTTTAGGCCTTCTAACACTCATTTTATTCAACGTTCATTTATATGTTGTGAGGGAACATCGCTGGATGCGAGCAGCACAAAACCGGTCGTTGTGGAGATCCTTGGGGGAGGTCTTTGTCCAGCAGTGGACGTCTTTTGGCTGAGATGATGATGATGATGATGATGAGGGAACATTACTAAAAATTAGTGTCAGAAAAATAAAACAAAGGAAGCAGCATTAGATAGTAAATAATGATCTTGCTATAATGTCACTGTCACATTTAGTATTGTACGTATTGTGCGAGTTTAAAATTATCGTTCATGTAGCAGAGGACGTAAGTAGACAAGACATGACAATAGGTAAAATATAGTCACGACAATAGGAAATACAATATCAATGCAACTACAATTGGATAGTATGCAAATGTCAAGTGGGCAATTCATTGAGCATATACATCTTCACAACCGTGAAGTTGATCAAAAGAGCCTCTTAGACCGATCAATGTGTCGATCATCAATCACTATGTCAATTGATAGAATCACGATGCAGATTGAAAAACTGATTTCATTCAGATGAGTGAAGTTATATAATTACTTTTATCTTAAAACTTGTGTCGCCCTTTGCCTATTTTTTTGCACCTTTCTTTAACTTCCCAAAATCTTTATTAGGCGCTATTCTAGTCGGATGGCGAGAGCGGAAAATCAGAGAGCGCCTCTATATCCTAGGACCTAGGCTCGGATTGATCATGGAGGTCCACGTCCAAGTCTATAGAAACAACTAGCTTCTTTTTTTGTTGCGCAAAGGTTGCTAAGTTTGCAAATATGAACGCAAAATTTTTTTAACTTTGCTGACGGAAATTGAAGGTTGCAATTTTAATTTTTTATACCCACTGTAATAACTGATAGGCACCCTTAGGTGACCTATAAGCATTACGGTTTTTGTTTCGTTATTTTTTTTACGGGTACCTAAGCATTGCATTCATCTCACCTGATCTTAGGTGATGATAAAGGCCAATGGTGGAAGCGCACTTCACACGGGATCCTCAACTTCTGAGGCACTGGCTATCTTATCTCTCTATTTATTGATAAAGATAAATTTCTTTATAGAAAATGCTCTGTGCTTTTTGAATTAGAAGGGAATACAATGTTACATTACCTTAAGGATGATGATTTTGTGAAACATCTTTGTCCGATATTATATTCTTCGTGCTGCTAATGTTAACACTACCCGTTCGATCGAATTGCTCCTCTTTTCTGAATGATTATCCAAAGCGACACCTCTTTTTATACTCTAAATAATCTTTATCTATTACAATGTCCAAGTGTTTTTCTAAAAACATTCAATTTATTCTATATCGTTGGTAAAGTATGGATTTGCGGATTGGTAATATTATATTGTTTTAATTCAAATGTTGTTTATATGTTTCGTATTTTTAGGTAGTAGAAGTATTCGAGTAGTAGTATAACAGTTAATAATTTTTGTTAGCAAAAAACACTAGGCACTCTGATGTATCGAACAAGGTGTCTTCACAACTATTGTTGTACACACGTCTACACATAAACCTATCACAAACGATCACCTCAATAGATTTTGAACTTTATCCCTTAAGTATGGGGTCCTTCATCATCATCATCATCATCAGCTCATTTTTTTTATGTCCCCACTGCTGGGGCACGAGCCTTCCCTATGGATGGATAGGGAGAACGGGCCATAAACCACTACGCGGGCCCAGTGCGGATTGGTGGTTGTTAACGACTGCTAATGTAGCCGGGACCAACGGCTTTACGTGCCATATGATTGGAAATGTATAAAAGATATTTGACAGATTTGGACAAATTGATGAGCAGGCGTCTGTACATTAAAAGAACTTATAACTTTTGAACTATTATAGTCACTTATATCAGAATCATCATCTACATCATCATCATCAGCCTATTATTATTAATTATTACTAAATATCAAAATATCGGATCGGAACATAGATAACTAGTGGCCCGCTCGCAATATTGTCCGCTTTAGAACACCCGTATCCCATGATGGAGCCCTATTGCAGCGCCACCTACCGGGTCCAATTGTGTTTTCAAACCATCCAGGATCACATTGACATATACACACAAAATTTCATCCAAATCGGTCCAGCCGTTTAGTAGGAGTTAGGTGACAAACACACGTACAGGGTGCCTAGTGCGAGTTTCATTTGCCATTCGATCACGTTAACGAAAACGAAACGAAAATTAGTATGGCATTGAAGCAGCGCCTCCTGGCGACATACGAGAAGAGTTAAAAAAAGAGCAGGATTTTTTCAACATTTGTGTTTTTGTAATTTGTTCGCAACAAAATTTGCGTTAAAAATTATTTGAACATTTATAAATTCATACAAATTCTCGTCTTCGTTAACGTTATCGAATGGCGAATGACGCTCGCACTTGGCACCCAGAAGAATTATACATAATATTTATAGATAACAAAACGTGGATGTCCTCACTATTCCTACGTGAACAAAAGGTTAATTTTCTATATTAGAGAACTGATTTAACAAGAGAGAGATTATCGCGGTGTTATCGCACCGGTACTCTCTTTGATTATTCCCGGTAATAATGTAATCGAAGTTAATGTCAATGATGGTGTAAAAAATATAACATTCATAATAAACATTTTAATTAGAAGTGAAAGATTTTCTTTTCAATGACAAGGATTATTTTTATTATATTTAATTTTAATTATTTTCTTCTTTTTTATTTGTTGTCGTCAATTTCAAGTTTGTGTTTTAATTAATTGTAAGTGCTTAGTAAGGTTTATGTCTGAGCAAAGTAATTACCATTACCACTTTATTGGAGATTCTTAATTAATGAAACATTAAAGAATGTATTATTTCTATTTTCAGTGACCTGCAAGGTGGTATCATCACTCAAGGCGTACAGGGTGTTTTCAGGCAGGTCGGTACGTGCTACGTGATATTATGTTTTTTATTTAAGTCCTATGCAATCGAACCTGTCCGCTTCGCTTAGATTGAGGTCAAGAGTAAACCAACCTTTTATTAAAAATACCAGATATGCATATACAATATCACTGTATTGTTATTTGTAATAGTTATACAACGAGAGATTGTAGTGGTTGTTTTCCCGCAGGTGGGTAGATCAGACCATGAAACTGAACAACTTTTCCCAAGAAACATAGGTCAAAAACGAGATATTTTTTTTACTTTTCTATACAAAGCCTCTATTGACCGAGCATGGTTTGTATGGAAAAGTTAAAAAATTATCTCGTTTTTAGGGTTCCGTAGCCAAATGGCAAAAAACGGAACCTTTATGGATTCGTCATGACTGTCTGTCTGTCCGTCCGTATGTCACAGCCACTTTTTTCCGAAACTATAAGAACTATACTGTTGAAACTTGGTAAGTAGATGTATTTTAACCGCATTAAGATTTTCACACAAAAAAATAGAAAAAAACAATAAATTTTATTAGGGGGTATCTATGATAGATCTTCAAAAATGATATTGAGGTTTTTAATATAATCTTTTTCTAAACTGAATAGTTTCACAACACTCCCAAAGTGGTAAAATGTGTGTTCCCCCCTCCCCCCTGTAACTTCTAAAATAAGAGAATGATAAAACTTAAAAAAATATATGATGTTTACCATGCAAACTTCCACCGAAAATTGGTTAGAACGAGATCTAGTAAGTAGTTTTTTTTATACGTCATAAAGTACGGAACCCTTCGTGCGCGAGTCCGACTCGCACTTGGCCGGTTTTATTTCCTGGGGGGGGGGGAGGCCTTTGTCCAGTAGTGGACGTCTTGATGATAGGTAAGTGTTATCTTACACTTGTATCTACTAACTTAAAGATGTACTTGACACTAGTTTTTTAGTTTTGTATTTTTTTGAGCAGCCTAGCTTCAGTAGGCAGCTTTTAAATTATCTACGCGATATATTTTCTGCTAGAAGCAAAGTCTATTTAAGTACCTATTAAATAAGTGGCTAATGATTATTTACATATAATTTTACGCAAATTTCGTTGCAAACAAATTACAATTCGAAAAAAGAAAGTGTTGAAAGAAGAAAAATATTCCACGAGCGGGATTCGAACCCGCACCCCGTGCTGTAAAAAAAACGTTTTTTTCACAACACTGTCTAGTTTCAAATTGTAATTTGCTCGCAACAATATTTTCGTAAATCATAAATATAGCTTGCCTAATCAATATTTGTAAAAGTAGATAGGATGTTGATAACTTAGTTGTCGACAGTGAATAGGGCTCCTTTAACTTACACAGTAAGAGAGAGATAGTGTTGATTAATTTCGGCGAGTTGTATTAGCCACGATAGCATAGTTGTTAGTGCACCTGACCTGGCATGTCATGGGGTGCGGGTTCGGATCCCGCTCGAGGATTTTTTTCAACACTTTTTCCTTTTTTAAGTGACTGATGTACATAATTATAAATACTAGTAGTAGTGGTGGTAGTAGTAGTACCACAGATTACTTAATAGTTACTACGTAGTACCAGTGGTCGCCCAGTGGTCGAAATTCGACCGTAATTTTATTAAGGCTGCACGGATTGCATCCTAAGCAATGAAAAATTAAAAAGATAGAATGTGAGTTTGGATTGGCATTGACAGATTTCGGCCGCTCCTCTTCCGTTTTTGAAATTTTTGAAAAGAGTATTATGCGTGTGTTAAATACGTGGTAGTGTGTGTGTAGCGTCAGCTCGGACTTTGTATCTAGAGCACACACACTCGCTGTTTCCAGCTGACGCACATACTTAAGCATTAGCAATAATTAGTATATAACATGTAAACTCAAAATAAACAATCTCTTAGCGCTCAGCTCACGAAGCTATAGACAACATACTGGCTGTTTAATTTATCTCCCATGCCCTAGCATAATTTAATTTAATTTAATTTAGCTCCTAAGCTAAATTAAACAGCCAGTATATTGTCTATAGCTTCGTGAGCTGAGCGCTAAGAGATTGTTTATTTTGAGTTTACATGTTATAGATTATAGATTACATATTTAGAAGTTAAAGCGCAGTGTGGGCAGGCCTCCAACAAGGTGGACCGACGATCTGGTGAAGGTCGCGGGAAGCCGCTGGATGCGAGCAGCACAAAACCGGTCGTTGTGGAGATCCTTGGGGGAGGCCTTTGTCCAGCAGTGGACGTCTTTTGGCTGAGATGATGATGATGATGAGAAGTTGCACAAGTCTCATCTGAAGTGTCTATAAAAGAGGCTTTGGAAGAACGGCTGTTGAAGGGGATTGATCGACTTACGCAAGAATTATGCGAGATACGCATGTCTAAGCGGCATACGTCGAGAGAGCAAGATAGACAGAGACGCAGATCACCATCCCGCTCATACTCCAGGCACCGTTCCCGACAAGACGATGATTGGATATGCTGGTACCACCGAAAGTTCGGAAATCAATCGACGCGTTGTACAGATAAAGCTCGCTGTACATACAAAGCGAAGCGAACAACGCCGTCGGAAAACTAAATCCGACACTAACCGCGGCGGGAGTTGGTGTTGACGGATCAAGTTACCGTCTATGTGTCACCGACCGTAAAAGTGGGACACAATTTTTAATAGACACCGGAGCAGACATATCTGTACTCGCCCGCACTAAAGAAAAACCTACTACTGCCGAATACGCAATTTATGCCGCCAACGGAACGAAAATAAAAACATATGGAATGAAAACCGTTTGCATAGATCTGGGACTACGTAGACCCTTCACGTGGACGTTCGTCATAGCTGATGTGCGCAGATCAATCCTCGGAGCAGATTTCCTCGCTAAAAACCAACTCAACGTTGACTTAAGCGCAAGGAGATTGATCGATAATCACACACATCGCACTCGTATGACTCATCCGTTCGCACGATAGACGTAACCGGACCCTACGCTGAGTTATTACGTGAATTTTCTAACGTAACAAGGCTGTATACATTGAAAAATGCACCTAAGCATAATGTCGTGCATTATTTACATACGACGGGGCCGCCGATCTATGCAAAAGTTCGTCCGTTGAACCCAGCGAAGTACAAAGAAGCGAAAAAGGAATTCCAGAAGATGTTGGAGTTGGGCATTTGCCGCCCCTCTGACAGTCCCTGGGCAACGCCACTGCACATCGTCACTAAGAAAAATGGCGAATTAAGGCCCTGCGGCGATTACAGGCGTTTAAACGCCGTTACACTTCCTGATCGCTATCCTATACCACGGCTACAAGACTTCACGTATTTGCTGCGTGGCAAGACAGTCTTCTCCAAGCTGGACATCCGGAAATCGTTCCATCACATTCCCATATTCAAAGAGCATATACCAAAAACGGCGATAACAACACCGTTCGGACTTTTCGAATTTCCGAGAATGACGTTTGGCCTACGTAACGCAAGTCAAACATTCCAGCGTTTCGTCGATATGGTCTTTAAAGGGCTCGATATCTTCGTTTTTATTGACGATGTCCTTCTCCCATCAAGGAGTAAAGAAGAAAATGAGTCCCTACTCCGTCAAGTACTGGAGAGACTGGACAAGTACGGCATCACGCTTAACGTGGATAAATGCGAATTCGGCAAAGAAGAACTAGATTTCCTGGGCTACCACATATCTAAAGATGGCATACGTCCACTGGATGACAAGACCGAGGCAATTTCAAACTTCACTTTGCCAACTACGGTCCAACAGCTGCGATGTTTTCTCGGAATGGTCAATTTCTACCGCCAGTGTATACCTCACGCTGCTGACATACAAGATGAGCTCAATAAGTATCTGCACAATTCTAAGAAGAATGACAAAAGCACGATCAAGTGGACACAAACGTCAAAAGAGGCGTTCGAGAAGTGCAAAGAAAGCATAAAAAGCGCTGTTGTACTATCTCACCCATCCACTTCTGCTCGTCTAGGTTTAATGACAGATTGTTCGGCCACTTGTGCAGGAGCCGTACTACAGCAGCACGTGAACGGAAAATGGAAACCCCTATCCTTTTTCTCCAAAACACTGAGCGAGAGACAGAAACGGTACAGCACGTACGACCGGGAACTACTTGCTATTCACATGGCAATAAAACATTTCCGTCACATGATAGAAGGCAGAGAATTTACTGTTTACACAGATCACAAACCGCTTACGTTTGCTTTACACAAACCAGCGAGCTCATGTGACACGGAAAGACGACTGCGCCAGCTCGATTTTATCTCGCAATTTTGCTCCAACATACAACATATTTCCGGCAAAGATAATGTTGTTGCTGACTGCCTATCTAGAGTGGAGGAGATAACTTTCCCTTCGCCTATCGACTACGAGCAACTATCGGCGGAGCAGGAAAGAGCAGAGCTGAAGGAATTGCTTTACAACCCGCGCTTGCAGTTTAAAACGTTCCCCGTACCGAATAGCGACAAAGTTATCGTTTGCGAAACATCTACGCCCTACAACAGGCCTTATTTACCGCAGCTGTACCGACGAAAAGCCTTCAACATCGTGCACGACATAAGCCATCCAGGTGTCAGAGGAACACGACACATGCTAGCGCAACTTTATTTTTGGCCATCGATGAACGCGGACATTGGATCGTGGGCAAAAACATGTCTATTATGTCAACAATCCAAAGTGCAACGACACACGGTTTCGCCGCTTCAGCAATTTCCGTCGTCCGATCGATTCGCGCACTTGCATATTGACATAATCGGGCCATTGCCTATCTCTGAAGAATGCAAGTATTGTGTAACGATGATCGATCGCTGCACCAAATGGCCAGAAGCGTATCCCGTCAAAGACATCAGTGCCGAAACCATCTGTCAGGTTCTACTCAGAGGTTGGATTGCCAGATTCGGAACACCGACGACCATTACGTCGGATCAAGGACGACAGTTCGAGTCCGAACTATTCCGAAAGCTCACAAGCAAGCTTGGCATCAACCACATGCACACTACTGCTTATCATCCGCAAGCAAATGGACAAGTAGAACGCTGGCACAGAACACTCAAGGCCGCACTGATGACGAAATGCAACCGAGTCAACTGGGTCAAAGAACTACCCATGATCCTTCTCGGCCTTTGGACTGCAATACGGGACGACACGAAAGTCCGCGCAGCACAACTGACCTGCGGCACCACACTTCGGCTTCCGGGAGATTTCTTCACCGCCACTGCGACATCTCAAGATGATAACGACGTACTACTGCAACTGCAGCAAACGATGACGTCACTGCTGTCTATACCACGGAGACAACACTCTCAGCGCAACATTTTCGTACATGACGAACTTCGCACTTGTTCGCATGTTTTCGTACGCAATGATGCAGCGAAAAGCGCACTTACGCCACCTTACAACGGGCCATACAGAGTGCTAGAGCGCCACGAGAAATTTTACTCCGTACAATTGCCGAACAGAACAGCCGTCATATCGATCGACCGCCTGAAAACAGCCTTCCTGCTACACGACGAGCACAGTGGCGAGACCCACCGCGAGCAACCGCCGCCGCCCGTGATGGAGACTGAACCAGCAACGAGACCCGAGACGCAGCCGGCCGCGAATGTGAAAACGACCCGATCCGGCAGAATCTCGAAGCCCGTCGTTAGATTTAATTTTAATTAATCATTGCTTTGTTTACATTTTCATAATAATTAATAAATAGTCTATTTTTAGCTCCGTCGCGCCGCAGGTATTTTGCTTATACGGCAGATACCGGTGAGCGAGCCAACAGAGTGTCATTTTTCACCTGTCGCTCTGTTGATAGTTAGTCATATTACAAATATTATTTAATAATTCATAGATTCAAAATTTACAACAAATAGGTATATTGTTAATTACTGTTACCCTTTTTTTTTTTTTTTGGGGGGAGTGATGTAGCGTCAGCTCGGACTTTGTATCTAGAGCACACACACTCGCTGTTTCCAGCTGACGCACATACTTAAGCATTAGCAATAATTAGTATATAACATGTAAACTCAAAATAAACAATCTCTTAGCGCTCAGCTCACGAAGCTATAGACAACATACTGGCTGTTTGATTTATCTCCCATGCTAGGAGCTAAATGTGTAATGTTTGTTTTATTGATTTAATGTATTTTTTATGCATAATATAAAAAAATATTAACATTCTGCAATCCTTCTCTATTCTAGCTGACCCGGCGGACTTCGTACCGATTTGACAGTTTCCATCAATTAAATATATATCAATGGTTTCCATGACAACAAAATAAACAAATCATTTTGTATTGGAAAATTAAATTTTCGTTTTTAGTATTTTATTTAATTTTTTTTTAATATTGCCATTGTACTCAGTGCTAATGTGGCATTCTAATGATGAAAGAATGTTTTAAATCGGTCCATTAGTTTTTGAGTTTATTCGTTGCAAACATACATACATACATACAAAAATACAAAGGTTTCCTCTTTATAGTATTAGTATAGATAAGTGTGCGAAATTTCATACTCCTCCGTCCGTGCAATTTTCATAAAAGTTTTTGCTTCACGTATTAATATACAGACTTAGAATATTAATCTAAGTATGTATATAGATAAGAACTAATGTCATCTTAACAAGATTCAAAAATTTTAACTGCAAAAGTTGTCATCCCTTTTATTAAATTGGTTTGAACTTTGCTATTTTTTCTTCGTCACTCAAAACAGAATGCTGTGGTTTCGCAACATAATGTAATCAATAAACATACTCGTAGCAATCAAATCTAAATGTCGCAATTTCGGTGTCTGTCTACGCAACAATCCGTGTTGGGTCGAAATATAGCTTCGGCTAATCATTACAATCATTTTCTCAACTCCTACCTGTTGAGTGAATTATATGTAACCATAATCAAAAATTGCCTTATTGCCTTACCTTATTCATAAGATCGGCTGTTGATGACGTAGTTGTCAATCCCGAAACTCTTTTGGCTTACAGAGTAAGAATAGATGTAGTGTTGATTAATTTCGGCGAGTTGAGCCACGTTAGCATAGTTGGTAGTCAAGTGCCCGGCACGTCATGGGGTTCGGGGTCCAATCCCGCTCGTGGAACTTTTTCAACACTTTGTCTTTTTTCCTACCTATTTATCGTTTATTATATCGAGGAGCTCGATGGCGCAGTGGTTAACGTGCCCGCTCTGCGAGTGCTGAGGTTAAGCAACTTTCGCAAAGGTCGGTCATCGGATGGGTGACCAAAAATTTATCATCTCGAGCTCCTCCGTGCTTCGGAAGGCACGTAAAGCCGTTGGTCCCGGTTGCATTAGCAGTCGTTAACAACCACCAATCCGCACTGGGCCCGCGTGGTGGTTCATGGCCCGTTCTCCCTATCCATCCATAGGGAAGGCTCGTGCCCCAGCAGTGGGGACATAAAATGAGCTGATGATGATGATGATGATGATGATGATATCGTTATCATATTATATCGTTAGTTACGTATCAGCATAGAATTTCAATTCAGTAGCTTTCTCCATCCACCATTTATCCTTCAGTTTGCGAACTTTGGATTTTAGTTTCTCTGTGTTTCCTCTTTATTGCGTGCATCCGCTAACTTTGCATTCAGTTCATGTCTGTGTTTAGCCTTTATTTCCGGGTCAGATGCGTCAAACAAACCAATCTTGATCCCTCTTTATAGGTTTCCCCACCGTTTCTAAAGCACAGCCATGTAAATGTTCAGCAAAAGATCTCCACTGTCTTAAGTTATTACATAATTAGCTAACCTAACAACATCTTATAGTGACCATAATATCATTCTTAAAAATCTTTTATGTTATAAATAAATAGATTGACTTTCTATGGGGTGTTGGTACGATATGAGTACCAACTACCCATAGAAAGTGGTTGATTTTGTATGGAACAGCATGACTTAGAAAAAGTGATTCAGTGACTGTTACCCACTATCGCCTAGGTACTTTTGTGTTACGGTTTCCTCTTTTTATATCTTAATCGACTATTTGGGTATTCAAGCACAGAAGAGCGCAAACCTCGGCTCAAGTTATATTGTGGATCACGTTTACTAAAACAGTACTTAATTAAAAAAGTTAGTTATTTCAGTTGTAGTGACCATGTTCAGCGTTCTTTTAACTATGTAGGAAAGTGTAAAACTTTATTATCGACTTTTAGTAAATCGATATTAGATCGGCATGGATATGTTGCGGTAAATGTGATTAATTTAAAATTATTAATAATTACAGGTCATTATTATTATTACCAAGATTGACGGTATAAGTAATGAATTATTTACTTTTACCGGTTATTATTACTAATTACACCTAACTTTTGGTAAATGAAAAAAAGATACAAAAATAAAGTAAGCTACGCGTCTGTTTTAGAGGGTAGTGGAGTGCATTGTTTTTATCTATTCTACACAATCTCTTCCCTAGTGGCGCCAAGAAGTTCCTACTGTGCTACGACGGCCACACTCCGGTAAATCACGAAAGTGTGGGCTAAACCTAGGGAAGGGGGCTACATCTTAAACATCTCTGTCATCTGTGATGTAGTTATCGGCGATTCCCGAATAACTTCGCATCGATGTGTCACTAAACCAACCGTCGATGCAAAGAAGGTAATGTGAGAACCTCAAGAGCGTTTTAACAGAATCCATTTAGTGGTTTACGGTCTTTCACTGCATCCCAATCATTGCCGGTCGTACCGGTCTTCCGGTCCATCGGACAACAGGCGGGGCTGGACGAGAGAGTGGACTTGCACCAGCGCAACCGTTTGTTCACTTAAAATAAATTCACGCGCAGATGAGATGAAACATGAAACAACAAATATGTCCATATCTTAAGTGCCTACGCTCCAACATTGACTTCACAGGACGAAGAGAAAGAGGTTTTTTATCAGTACCTTCACCAAACCCTTACATGTATCCCGAAATGTGATAAAATAATCTTGCTCGGTGACTTTAATGCTCGTGTCGGCACTGAACATGATCTCTGGAATGGTGTCCTTGGCAAACACGGAATTGGGAAGTGCAACGAAAATGGATTGCGGCTTTTATCGACAACAAACAAACACTTTCTACCGACTTGCCGACTAATATAAAACCTCGTGGATGCACCTTAGATCAAAGTTTCATCAAGATCAAACGTACCGAAACGTAACGAAAGATCAAACGTTTAAAAAGTGCTGATTAATTTGAATAGGGTTATTAAGGTGAGGCGAAAGAATATTATTTTTGTTTTTAAAATCAACGACGTTACCTTTTATTCCTTTCCATAAAACTTGTGGATTTTTTGAGTGCTGATTAATATGATGATTGAAGAAGGCTGATTTTTCGGCATGGGTAGCCGAAACAACAGTGCTCCTCAACTCTTTATAATATCTTTTATGTGAATCCAATTTAGTCAACCTACTCCTAGCATGTGCTTCATCACGTAGTCTCATCATTTCCTTCACAGTGAACGTAATCCAAGGGTAAGAATTATCTTTGACATGTATTCGCTTTATAGGAGCATATTTGTCGAAAACATTTAGTATAATAGTATCAAAAGCAAGCAGCATGCTATTTATATCTCCCGTCACCAAACTTTCCCAGGGAATAGAGTCTATTTCTTTATCAAAGATGTCGCGTTTGATATCCTTCAATGGCCTATATAGGATACTTCTCGGCCGTGGTTTATCCTTCTTAATGTTCAACTCAAAAGTTATGAAAGCATGTCTACCAAGTTCAGGAATAAAATTTACACTCATATTAATTACCTGTCGATCTGAGCAGACAACATCGATTAACGTTTCACCATGTTGCGAGAAATGGGTTGGTTCCGCAACATATTGTGAAAGTTGCACACAGTCTAGAAACTGTTTTAATTTTCTGATATTTAAGTCATCTGATTTCAATAGGTTAACATTGAAATCACCAAGAAGGACTATATGATCATAAGGACCTAGAGACGAGATGGTTTCATACAGGGAGTCTATAAAAGTGTCAACATTAAGCCAGGGTGGGCGATAAGCCGTACCAATGACTAATTTAACCCCCTTGATGTTTAGGCTCAACCACATTTGCTCGATAGGTGGTGACGCTGGTAGAGGAATTGTGCGCGGATTTATGCCACGTTTTATGTAAAACCCAACCCCTCCACCTCGCGACCGAGCTTCAGGGGGTCTAGGCATATGCCTCAAACGATAACCAGCGAGCGCTGGCGCTCGAGCTTCCTCACCATCTCGAAGCCAGGTCTCATTTATCGCCATGATATCAGGGTTGAACCTGTCCATAGCGACCACAAATTCGTCATGTCCCGTGCCAAGAGATCCGGCGTTGAATAGCCCCAAACATAGCCTTTTGTTCAAATACTGGTAAATAAAACTAAATACTATCTGAAGTAACTTAGTGTTTATCAGAAACTTCCTTAGTAAAGTTATGTGTCGCCAATCTTTACCCACGGCAGATGTCAAATTTGAGTGTTTAACCAGAGAATAATTAATGAGCTTACATGACATAATACTTATAACGTTGCAGTAGCTTTGGCATGTAGTAATTATAAACATTAGGCAAAATAAATAAAAATTAATAATAATAACCTGTACCAAAACTCGACGCATTATTTCTGACTTCTTAATTGCAATAATTAATAAATAAACACAAAGTATTCCCACCACTGATAACCACATCATAACCATCTTGATAAATAAGCCATATAGCATTAAAGAAAGTAAATAATCCATCGCAAAGTAAGTTATTGCAAAATTAAAATTGCAAGAACCTTTAAGTAAAGGAAGAGACATGAGAAGCCACATTATTATACTGTTAATAAAACAATGCAAAATAATTAAAAAATGATTATTGTTAAAATAATTAAAAACATTAACAAAAATAAAAACATGCACGAAATTCAAATCATTCAAAAAATTTAAATTATCAGACAACATAAAACAATACTTTTTTAACCAATTTTGTAAGACTATTGACATCAAAAAGACAAAATTGAACAATAATTCGGTACAAGGATATATTTTTATAAAATTATGACCGACAAAGATCATAAAAAAAATATAACCATAATACAAGAATCTACGGTCACACAAAATATGTTTTAGTATATAGACTGGACATTGGTCCAGAAATTGTAATGTAACATTATAAGCGAAAAAATAGCAAAGTTTAATGCAATATGGTACGCTATTTAAAAGCCATTTATTAACTAAAATAAGTCCGAGAACAAACATCAACAAGAACCAAAAACATTAGTAATATCTGTGTCGCCACGTAGTCGGTACCGACGGGAGCCGTGTTCTCTGCGCGCGAAGATCTTTCCATCTCTCGTCCACACGTACTTCCATTGAGCGCGCGATGACTCTGTTCGCGCCTTATAGAAAAGCTGACGATTTGCTGCTTGTGTCAGTCTCTCGTTTACATATAGCGGATGAGCATTTGTACCACTTGTGCTTGGCAAGCCCAGACACTCAGTAGTGACGCCGCGACGCACTCGCGCCGCCGCAAGCAACGCGTCGCGGTGCGCACGCCGTACCAGGCGCGCAACCAGCGGACG
Organism: Eudonia mercurella; assembly: GCA_963082485.1. Lineage (NCBI taxonomy): Eukaryota > Metazoa > Arthropoda > Insecta > Lepidoptera > Crambidae > Eudonia > Eudonia mercurella. The sequence goes on along the minus strand of OY720022.1, from coordinate 14,836,267 downwards.
CGGACGGAGTGCCGGTACTCCCTCCACGCTGGCACGCCGCATTACACCTGCACGCTCAGCACTTACTAGGTCGCTTTCACAGAGAGCTACGCTCAGCTTTTGAGCAATAGTGAGCGCTATATGCAAGGCATTCTCATTTGCAGTTTCCGGGACTCCAGCAATTTCAATGTCGTTACATAAAAGCTCCTGATCACGATCATTGAGATCAGCTTGAAGAGATGCGATCGTCTGTTCCAACACCGTAGTACAGCTGCTGTGGCCAGATTCTTCTTGCTGGCGCTGCTCGATACCGTCGACGCGCGCCGTCAGATCATCGATCCTGCCGTTACACGCATTGACCGCACTGCCAAGGTCACATAATGTGTTACGAAGTTCTTGCATCTCAGTCCGCATAGTCGTCACTTCTTCGCGTAGAAGTCGCATCTCAACAACTAAATTATTAAGCGCCCCAGTAATTTCTGCCAATGAGGCATCAGCAACAGGAGGCGATACTGGAACTGGAGGTTTACCACGAGTACGTTTGGTAACATTGCCGTCAGATGGCTTTAAAGGCGTATCGGTATTATCAGCCTTTGGTACTTTATTTTTACACTCTTGACATTGCCATTTACTTTTATGATCGGCAGTCATAGTATTATAAAAGCGTTTTTCGCTTACATTTACGCATAAGATATCGTAAACTTTTAAGCACAAGCAGCATTTTAAGAACAAACGATTTTCAATAGTTTGTAAACAAGCAGCGCAATTAAGCTTCGCTGCTACAGGAGGCGACATCTTCGGTGTGATTAATGAATTATGGCCCAATTATCAATTTGTAATAAAAAATAGCACAGCAGATAGACCTAGCTCGTTCGTACTGTAGTTCCTACCTTTACGACTAGATGTCGCTAGTAGTAGTATAGCAGGCGCGTTTCGGGTCAATATTTTTAAACAGGGTAGTTATTATAGCCGATATCACAACACGATTTGCAGAATATATATTGTGTTCATTTAGTCACTTCACGTTATTGATCAAGTATTGAGTTTATTGTGGATTGAAAATAAGTTTGAATTACGAACCGGATGGTTCAATAGTTTTAATTTTGAGAAGTTACCGTGTAAAAAGTTTATCACTGTTTTTTTTGTTTAAATGCAGACCCACAAGGTAAATAACACTAAAAATATATATTATAGTACGGAATCTTGTTCGCGTATAGACACTATTTATCACCAAAGTGTAACAAAACTTTGCAAATTAATAATTTTAAAATTGAAATAACACGGAGCTATACATTACACAACACTAATAATAATAGAAATTGTCGGGGTAATAGTAAATTGTTGTTGTAATTGTCGGGGTCGTCGTCATCAAAACCGACGAGGAGGACTATATTATATGTTTTAGAGAGGTGTGTACTCAGATTATGGGTTTGTAATGTCTAAAATTAATATTAATAATAAGTAGGATATCGTTTAAATCATAGAATTTTATAGAATATAATTTTATTATCTACACTTATTTCATCTAATGATATGATAATTATAAAGTTCAAATAATTAAAATCATCTCATAGCAAAGCTTTGCAATAGTTAATGATAAAAAATTCGATTCTGGCGCTACATTGGGCTAAGAATTTTCATAAAACAAAAGTCCACTACCGATCAATCTCAGCCTGAGATAGATCGGTAGGTAGTAGACTTATTTATGAAAATGGACGAGACTTTAAAAAAAAACCAATAGCGTATTTTGATTCTAACATTAAATACAAGATATTTTAACACTTTAACATTTTTTTATTTAGTGAATAGTTTCATGTTTATGAATTTTTAAAGATTTTTTGTATGGAAAAAATCATAAATGTCCTAACACTTCGTAATTCTCAAAAGATCTCCAAATATTTTTTTATTTATTTGTATAGTACGAATTATTTGCCTATTTTTACAGTCATACTCGTCTTTCGATATTTCTCGATTTTGCTGTAATATTGTCTTTTATTTTTTTTTATCTCTATTCCACATCACCCTATGGGTAGAGACCAAGGCGCATTTTTTATTAGTGGTGTCCCCACTAGGCCTACTTAGTTATTTTCCTGACTCTGATTCATCGACTGTTACAAATTCAAAATTTACACTTTCATGGCTATCGTCAATTGTGTCTTTTAAAATTAGTAAAACTTTTGCTGCCTCTGATAGTTCCTTGTGTTTTTGTTGTAATTTGTGGTGATTCATTAAAATATGAGGGTCAGAACTAATCAACAAATTATTTAAAACAAGGCTGGCCAGGCCCACGGGCCACAAAGTGGCCCGCCAAGGCATTTGAATTTGCCCGCCAGCACTTCGGTCGGCCAGCTAGAAGGCGGCGCCGGCGACGCGGCGCGGCGCGCGTTGGCATAATATGGCTTACCATAAGTATATTATACAAATACTTATATTTGTATAATATACTTTTTGTGTATAATATTATGAATTGGTATTTGGCCCGGGCGCCGCCGCAGTCCATGAAATTTTGCCCACCTAAAAAATCTATTGGCCAGCCTTGATTTTTAAAGTATACTCATTAGTGACTTTTCTACTGAACCTTCGAGAATCGCTTTGACGATATCTTCGAAAGTCTTTACTTCTTGGCCGGAAATGTTACACTCTAACTGTTGCCAACTGTACATACCTGTCCCTTATGTGATGTGAAATATTAATGTATTATTTAAGTTTAAGTTTCCATAATGTTTTAGTTAATTCCAAGAAATTTAAAAAAAAAAATTCTGCATACAGACTTTGAAGAGGTATACCGTATATCTCAAAAAGTATTGGGTAAATTAAAAAAATACTATAAAAAGTACAAAAGTATTGTATTGATACGTGGAATTTAAATATGTACATAATAATTAAAAAGTCCCTACTTTGCGATTTCATTCCAATGTGACCCGCTGCGCCGGCCGCTCGGCTGTCGCTGCACGCTTGCTTTGCTCGCTCGGCTCGCACAGATGGATGATTAATTTTTTGGGGCTAACGCTCGTCACTTCGCATCTCAGAACCTTTCTAAGAACCTACAGCATGCATACCTTTGTTAAATTATATTACCTCTTAATACTGACCAAAAAAGATCTTTTCATTGTTGTTTTATTACTTTAACCGCAAAGAGTAGTGAAATAAACACTTTTAAAAATTTTTTCGCGTTCCATAGTTAAATTCAAATGGGGATTAACGCACACTAATTAAAGAAATCGCGACAATAGTCAGTGACCACGGCCCTTGTAACTCGGTCGAAGCGTCGGGTATAAAGAAGGTATGAAACCTTTTTACTAATTAGTAGGGAATTATTAATAATGACCATTAAAAGTGATTAATTTCACAGTTTTCATCACATTTACCAAATCATGATAGAATTATTTTTAATAACCGTTTATTAATCACATTTACCGTAACAGATATATACCTACACTAGTCGTCACCTGCTCGCTTCGCTACAATAGTTATTAGGTTTACAATATCATATTATAGCCTATTATTTGCACAGTCTCATGTTCTTACTACATACAAATTTGCATCAAGATTGGTCAAGCCGTTCTTGAATTATAAGAGGAGTACAGACAGACAGACAGACAGACAGACAGACAGACAGACAGACAAAAATTTCAAAAATTGTAGAATTGGATATCAGTGAGTCAAAACGAATATTTATCCCAAAATTTTTAGAAAAATTGCATGTACATACTACAGACAGAGCCTACAGATTTATATAGTAGTTTAAAAAGGTATATGGTAGTTAGGTAGGTATAATGTAGCTAATAGGTGATTGATTAATTATAAATTAAATACCTTACATACTAATGAACATATTAAGTAAATAATGTCTACGAGTATTTCTTATTTATTTACCTTGTCGCTCTAATGATTTAATAATTTTACTTACTTACTTACTTACTTACTCCATTGGCGCAGGGACCCAAAGTGAGTAATAATTTTAATAATTTTTTTGAGTGTTTAATAATTTTACTATTTTATTTTTAGAAATCATTCGGAGCATGCGATCGTCAATTAACGACGACATTGTCATCGTACGCAAGAGCAGCGCGCCTGTCAATCGGAACGGCAGCTGTAGGAATCGGAAATTTGTTCAATCGCAACAAAATGGCGACGAGTGCGAATGTTTCGTGTCCGTGGCCAAATAGTGAGGATGATTATGAATTACGGGACGTCATAGGTATGTATTTGCTCATCAATTAAATAATTCGGTAGGGTTTTAAAGGCATGACAGGATAATTTCGGGGCTGAAATAAGTTTTGCAGCAAATAATGTCAAAGTGTCAACTCACAACTTTCATTCAAAGCATTTAATTTGTTAGTGAAATTAACTTTCTTTTACCAACGTAAGTACTTAATAAATTAAGCATTTTTTTAAATTAATCTATTTGAAAAGTTGCAGTTTGGGCTTGTTAAATTATGTGAAATGTTTTATTAAACCTTGTAGTTAAGTGTCAAACGCTGGCCTGTCATCAACATATTGAATATGAATTAAATTAAAATGTTCTCTAATTAGATAAGACTATGTGCCCTCCTGAGAATCTTTTCATTTACAAACTATTTATATTATTTCTATATATCCAAAATAAAAATAATATTGTTGGTTTTAACTTATTTTTTCAAATTAAAAATCAAATAATAGATTTAAACCTAATATACTCACAACATAGTTATTGTTAAAAAATACTACAAGTTTTCTGAAATAACATCTAGCTCTTACAAATATTTCAGGTGTTGGTGCAACAGCAGTGGTATATGGGGCTTTCTGTAAGCCCCGAAGTGAAAAATGTGCCATCAAAAGGATAAATTTAGAGAAATGGAACACATCAATGGATGAACTCCTCAAAGAAATTCAGGTCCTCTGGTCCATTTATTTTATTCAAATTTTAAGTAAAATACTGTATTTAAAAAAAGAATGATTACAAAGTGTACACAATTTATACAATGTATACAAACTTGTTTCAGTATCTAGTTAATTACATGATATTTTAACTTTATAACACAAAGTGGATTCAAACTTTGTTACAGGCTATGTCTAGCTGTAATCATGAAAATGTAGTAACATATTACACTAGCTTTGTGGTTAATGATGAATTATGGCTAGTGTTGAGATTACTGGAAGGTAAGATACCTTTAATCTTTGAATTTGGTATAAAAATGTGTTTGTTACACATTTTTATCTTATACATAAATGCTTTTATAGGAGTATGTGTAATAAATACTTTGTAATGTAAAATAAGTAGGTACAGCAAAAATATAACACTAATTACTAGCATCAATTATTAAGAAACTTCTGTTGTTTATTATTAAATCATAGTGTTTTGTTAATTCTGATTGAAAAAAATAATAAAATATATAAAATATTTAATTTTGTAATTGTGTCTAGGATTCAATTTATTATTTATTTATTTATTTATTAAATGATCTGTACGAGACACCTAGAGATGCTGTGATAAATAACTAAAAGATGATATTGATTTAAACTATTTATTATAACACGAATAAATGATAACGTAAAATGATACTACTATGCTAATTGATTGATATATGAGCGCGCGTCCGCCGCGATGTGTGTGGTGACGTGAACTATTGTAAAATTATAATTATTTAATTCAATTAATAAATTGATGATTTGGCGAATGCACGGTTGCACCGTACATGCTCCCGGGCCAGAGAGACAAAAGATGATGGGTGCTGGTTAGTTTGATGATACAAGGTGATAAACAGTTTTAAAATTATTCTATGTTAGTAGATATTAATCTAATGATTCTAATGATACAATTATGATGATTCATTATTATCAGCAGTAAACTTAAACTTAATGATAGGCGACGACGCTTTGTTTATATGCGAACTTTGTGGCACTGACACCTTTGATTTTGCACTTACTGTGAGTTTGTTTTGATTTCTTGATTTCTTCATTGGTGACGTAATTGGGTAGTTCTTTTCCACTTTCTTTTTCGAAATTTTGTAACCAAGGAGGTCCATGCCACCATAGAGGATGCTGGTGAAGCTGCTCCATTGATATTCCACGGGTGGCGCAATCTGCTGGATTTTCGCTGGACTTGACGTAGCGCCAATGATCGGCAGGTAAGATGTTCGTTACTTTTGTTACTCTATTAGCAACAAAGGTTGTCCAGCGACCTGGATCTCCCTGCAGCCAGCCGAGTACAGCTGTTGAGTCGCACCATCCAAACGTATGTATTTCATATCCTATGAGGCACCCGTTAACTTTTTCCATTAATTTTGATAAGAGTTCAGTTGCACAAAGCTCTAGCCTGGGCAAAGATACCACTCTTTTGGGCGGTACTAATCGAGATTTTGCTGTCACCAATACGATCGAGTTATTTTGATTTTCTGATAAATATTTTTTGTTCACCTTACAATAAATAACGCAAGCGTAGGCATTTACAGAGGCATCGCAAAAGCCGTGCAATTCTATTACGTCATTTTCACAAGTTTGTATCCATCTTGGAATATTAAATGATATGATGTTTTGTAAATCTTCTCTGATATTCATCCACTCCTTGTTTATCTCAGTAGGTAGCTCAGCATCCCAATCTAAATTATGTAACCAAATTTTCTGAAATAATAGTTTGAGTTTTATTGTTACAGGTGTGAGCCACCCTAAAGGATCAAATAACTTTGATATGTTTGATAACAGAGTCCGTTTTGTAAACTTAGACTGTGATAAATTAATTTTTAAATCAAAAGTAAATATGTCTGACCCAGGATGCCACCTGAGTCCTAAGGTTTTAGTTGATTCACTATGTTTAAAGTTGTAACTTTGTTGACTTGATATAGTTTCTACGTCTTGTAAAAGTTCCGGGGTATTAGAGGCCCATTTTCTTAGATTGAATCCTCCCTTTTTTAACAGGTTTATCAGGTCATTCTGTAGTTTTTTAGCTGATGATATATTATGATTACCATGCAAGAGATCGTCCATGTAAAATTGTTCTTGAAGGATTTTAGGCGCTGAACTGGACACGAACCCGGGATTTTCGTCTTGAGCTAATTGTTTTAATACCATCATGGCTAGGAACGGAGCCGCCTTTGTGCCATAGGTAACGGTTGATAATTGATATTCTTTGACAGGGTGAGCGGGCGACTGCCGCCAAAGGATTTTTTGATAGCGTTGATGATCCTCGTGAAGAATAATACCGCGAAACATTTTTTCCACGTCTGCTGTGTAAGCGTAGCGATATTGACGCCACTTGATAATCAATGATATTAATTCCTGTTGGAGATTAGGACCCCGTAGCATGACGTCATTCAAGCTTTGTCCGCTCGATGTTTTTGAGGAGGCATTGAATACTACTCGTAGCGCTGTGGTCAATGACTCCGCGCGTAAAACGGCATGATGTGGCAGGTATACACTCGGCGTCGTGTTACTCGTTGATAATTGCATGTGACCTAGATTTATATATTCACGGATAAATAATTTATATTCTTTTTCTAAATCTTCGTTTTTCGTGAATCTTTTTTCTAACTGTTTAAACTGGGCTATTGCTTTTGATTTTGATTCTCCTAATCGCTCTTCCGCGTTCTGTGCTAATGGATACTTTACCACGTACTTTCCGTCGGACTGTCGAGTAGTGGTTGATTTAAAATAATTTACGCACTCTATATCTTCTTGCGACATAGATATATCACTTGGCACATCCTCTATTTCCCAAAATTGTTTTATTTCTTCCAGGTTGTTTATAACAACGTTGCAATGATAAGACTTTGTGACGTTTCCGCACAAAATCCAACCCAGATGGGTTTGTTGTGCTACGGGTTGTTCTTGTCCTAATGATATGATACCATTTAAAATTATTGACGAGTAAACATCAGCCCCCAGCAACAAGTCTACTTGCCGGCTGACATTGTAATCTGGGTCCGCCAATTTTATATTTTCTAAAGAAGGCCATTTTGATTTGGTGAACGTATGATTAGGTAAATTATTGATTAAGCTTTTCATAATGAAAACTTCGGTGTTAAATTGATAGTCGCTATATGATGATAAACAAGTTATTTTGATAATGCCTTTACAGTTGTTTTCTTTTGCTCCTATGCCGAAAATTACACCCTTACATCTTTCACGCGGTAACCTCAGCATCTGTGCCGCGTTCTCAGATATTAGTGACGTCTGAGAGCCCTGGTCTATGAGTGCTCTAAGTGAGATGAAGGTTCCATCAAATTTTTGCACTTTTACTATAGCTGTTGCAAGAAGGGTTTCAGTGATATCGTTTTGTGACACGTGTGTGCCGCTTTTTCGCTCCGTGCTTGATTGCTGTACAAACGCGCCATGTATCAGTGTGTTGTGTCGACCTTCGCACTCACGGCATCTTTTGTCGGATATGCACTTTTTACCGAAATGGTCGTACAAACAATTAACACAATAATTTAATTTTGTAATTAAATTGCGACGTTCTGTAGGTTGTAATTTGAGAAAATTGCTGCAATGAAAAATACCGTGGTCGCTTTTGCATAGCGGGCATCCGGTCGCTGTCGCAATTTTCTTTTGCGTATGATGAAATTGATTTTGATTATAGTTAAATGATTTAAAATTAGATGATTTTTTGGGTACTTCAGGTAGAGTTATTTTTGATGCTGTATCTTGTTTACGTCGCGAAGACTCCAATGACGTAAACTTGTTTTCTAGAAATTCTAAAAAATCGCACAATTTTGGCAACTCCCTGGGGTTCTTTAACGATTCAATGTAATCTTTATGGGATTCTGCGTCCAACTTCTGCGTCATGAGATGCACTATTAGCGGATCCCATGAACTTATATCTATACCTAAGTTTTTGATGGAGTTTAGGCTTTCATTGATAGCGTCATGAATTTTTTTGATGTTGGCTGCTGATTGCTGTTGAGTCGTTGGTAAGTTTAAAAGCAAGTTGATATGAGAGGCGAAAATTAATTTTTTATTCTCATAACGGTGATTTAAGAGGTCCCAGCACACCTGATAATTCTCGGAGCTAATATGTAAATGTTGTATGATTTTTTCTGCTTCACCTCTTACCTTCCCTTTCAAATATTGCATTTTTTGCGCATTTGAGAGTGATCTGTTGTTGTGGATCGCTTCGCTGAACAAGTCCTTAAAGGACACCCACTGATGATAATTGCCATTAAAACTGGGGATGTCCATTTGGGGTGTTGACTTTTCCCGGTGACATGTTGACCTAATTAGCTGATTGATATTCTTTTTTGTTTCTTGATATTTCTCTTCATACCTACTATACTGCTGTTCATAGTCGACATTTTCTTCGTAAAGCTCGCTATCGATTTCCCAATGAAGATCGTCGATGGCGGCCCACCTCTGATTAACAGACCTCAATATATCTTCCAGTTCCCAGTTTTCCTTTGATATGTTAAGATTTATGTTGTTGACTGTACGTGCAAACGCCTTAAAGTTGCTTTGTTGCTTACGCAACATCTCCGCTAATCTGCTTTGATTACCACCAGATGTGAATTGAGGAGGGTGTGTATTACCTATTACTGACATAGAAGGAAATTCGAATTTAGTTGTAGGTAGCGTATTCTCCATTTGAATATCCGACCGTGGTGTCATTTGCTCTGCTTGCTGCTCGGAAATCTTTGCAGTCAATAACGGGGTTGCTGGTCTAATAAAGGACCTTTCATCCTTCTTCAATTCCGGTGGTACAAAATTTTTGATGTAAGCGCGCGTATCATTATAAAACTGTAACGTTCTTTGATAATAATTTTCGATAAAATAGGCATGAGACTGCTCCTCATACTCCCCAAGCTTAATGTGATTCAGTTGAAACTCTTGCCAATAAGCGTCGAGTGTTTCTAATCTCTTCTTAATATAAGACGTGGTCTTACGGTCTGACCCGTCCTTTTTAAAGTTGCTAAGTAGCTGATTGATTGCTCCCATGATTTGAGACTGAGTAGTTAGAAGATCCTCCATCTTGCTTAATTCAATCGATTACAGTTCGATAAGAAATAAAATTGGAAAGATCTTACTTGTGAGCTGGAGTCGATGGCGTAGTCAGGGACGACCTGCTCGTGTGCTCGTTGATGTGAGGTTGCTGCTTGTGCCCGTTTTTGATTAACAGGCGTGGGTACTTCTCTTTCCAAACACACTGTGATCCAATTTGCTGCTTAGAACCACTTACACGAAGTCTAATTTACGCGTAATTGATCCTGCCTGTTCGTTCGTAGGCTCGAAGGACCATTTAGATGTACGAGACACCTAGAGATGCTGTGATAAATAACTAAAAGATGATATTGATTTAAACTATTTATTATAACACGAATAAATGATAACGTAAAATGATACTACTATGCTAATTGATTGATATATGAGCGCGCGTCCGCCGCGATGTGTGTGGTGACGTGAACTATTGTAAAATTATAATTATTTAATTCAATTAATAAATTGATGATTTGGCGAATGCACGGTTGCACCGTACAGATCAATGATTATTTATTTGATATAAAATTTTAAGTGTGTTTTGCAATGGTTTTATGCCCTTCTTTTGTGTGACTAAACCAAGTGGAGATTTAATAAATGTTGATTGATTACAATACCATCAATATTATAGTTAGATCACAATACCTTTGTGAGCCAACACACACAAGTACCTACATCTTGTGAAAGAAAAAAATTCACAGAGTTCGCAGTCCCCGCAAGAATCGGAGCATTGAAAATGAATACAAATATTTATAAAAAAAAAACATTTTATTTTAAATAACACAATTCCAACTTGAATGCACTTCTCACCTGCATTCGCATCTTTTAACACCATTACCATGACGATCGGTCAATAATCAAAAAAGCTACACCCGTTTTTCTACAATACCAAATCTAAAGGGACCACCTACAGGTCACAATTATTAACCGATTTTCTAAATTTTTTTACCGTTTTGTAGTTAAACTAATACCCTAGGGCCATTTTTTAAATTTTTTGTTAAGTTGGTTTTTTTTTTAAATGTTTGCAATTTAGTATACAAACACCCTCCAAAAAACCCGTTTTTTTTACATTTTACAAAATTCCAAAAAGAGTTTCCAGCTGATTTTCAAAATTCTTGGTATTAATTCCATCTTGATTCTCTCAAAATCCTCGAAGCTATGGCCAAAAATACGTCTCAGGCGATTTGCATCTGATAACCATTTTCAATGGTAAAACCTCAAAGTTTGTGTACATTTGACAGTTGTGCCAGAACAAATATACATATATATTTTTTTTATTTATTTATTTATTAAGACACAATTATGACACTGTGTAATCTGTTTAAGATTACCCAAGACGATTTTATAAAAAAAGTAAAATGCAACTTAACAAAAACAAAAAATAAATAAATTCACAATACATCTAACAATAAAATTAACAATTTAATTAACAATAAAATTAACAATTTAATTAACAATACAACTAAATATCATATACTACATACATCTTTGGACTCAAAAACAAATAATTAAAATTACAATTACATTATATTAAGATTAAGATATATAAAGTACAGCCTAAATATCTTTACAAAAAATGCTTAAATTGTCATGTTTTGTTTCAGGTGGTAGTCTATTAGACGTCATAAAACATAAAATGAAGGTTGCCAACTGCAAACATGGAGTATTTGATGAAGCAACGATTGCTACAGTCCTAAAAGAGGTGCTTAAAGGTCTAGAATACTTTCATAGTAATGGACAAATTCATCGGTAATTGAATATCTTCATTTCTATACAAAACATGCTGCCAAACGAATGTTTTATTGTGACATGTACTTAATAAGTTCTTTATATTTAATTATACACTACTTGCTGTTCTATTGTAACATTCAGTATCCAATCACATTTGAAGAGTTATTATGTGCTGATGGTCAAATGAGTCATGAAATAGTTTTGAAATAAACTGCTAATAACTCGGTGGTGGTGTAAACACTTAGAAAGTGTGTGGAACAATGCAGTTGCGAATTGAATGAAAAATATTTCCTATTTACTCAGTTTTTCCTGTAAGAAAATAAATTTCCAAAATTGAGATAAAGAAAACCCCCATAGCGGTAGCGCTGCGCTGACGCGATATTATTCTTACCCTGTGCTTAAATAACAAAGTTTATAGCAAAACTAGAGATCTATATTTTTTGCCATAGCCCATCAAACGCATGGCAAAATCAGGATTAAAATGAATTCTTTTTAAAAGTACAATTTTGCTGCTGGGCATAAGCCACGTGGATCAACTTATATACCACGTGTGGAAAAAATGAATGTATTTTATATGAACAATAATAGAACATGGGAAGATCATGACCCACTATGCTGGTCCAAAGCGAGTTAGTGGATTTGAATTTGAAACAAAAAACAAAAAGAACTTGAAACAACGACTTAACGTGCCTTCCAAAGCCCAGAGAAGCTCGAAATATTTTGATTTTATCACCTACACGATGCTAGCATTGCGAAAATTGCTTTACTCAGCAAGATTGCAACTCGAATGTGCCAGCCGCTGCGCTATAAAGCATCTCTCAAGTCTTGCCTTAGAACTATTTGTGACTCTGTATACCAGTTTTGCTAAGAATATATTATGGTTACTCCAACATACAATTGAGATACTTTAAAGTGTCTTAAACCAATTGATTATGCTTTGTTCTCTAATGGTCTTACTGGTTAAGGCCACCGGTCTTAGACCCAGAGGTCCCGGGATCGATTCCCAGCGAGGGGCACATGGTTGTGTACTCGGTTTGGTTAGTAGTAGGGTTTGTTTGTCTGCCTGGCTATCTACCACCATCTTATCTAAATAAGTCGCCATAACATCAATGTTTGTAGCATCATTGTGTTCAGCAGCTAAAGATAAGATAGCCAGTGTCTTAATCATAAAGTTAATATACCAACGGAATAGAGCAACTAAGGGCTGAGCGAGCGAGATGTCACCAGCAGCAACACTATGTGATAAAAAGAGATGCGTGATGCGACATAACAGAACCGGTTTTGGCAACTGTTTGACAGTTCGTCAGCACTTATCCGCACGCTGAGAATTTGAGCTCTGTGAATTTTTCTGATTTTACGTGACATCGTGGATATTTTTGAGAAATAGTGCTTCTATAACATGGTGACATGTTTATTATTGATTGTCGTAGAACACAGCACCCCGAAACATGTTCATTTCACAGGTAAATTATTCCAAAGCGACACCCCCTGACCTAGGATTTATTTTTGCCAATGCACTTCGAATTTTAAGCACTAAGTGTGATAATTCTCTTCTATAAACATTTATTTATGTAAGAAGCAAAGATCGAATACACGTAATGCAGAATTTACGAATATTTTGTGTAAAGAAATAATTTTCGTTTTACACTAAGGCTGCATCAAGATATCGATATTTCGTGTCCACTATCTATCACGCGGTAAACGAATATGTATTACTATTGTTAAAGTACCTATATGACGTTTAAAACTGAATCACCTAGAAATGTTATCCCATTTAAGATACTTAGGCAATCCATCTTACGAAACGAAACAAACTATTTGAATGAAGTATTTTTGCATTTTTACGTCACCTAATGAACATCTGACATGTTGTGGTTTAGTTAAATAAGACGTTACAGCTAAAAATGGCCACTTTTAACTATAACACCGTATTTAACTAAACCGTAACATGTCAGATGTTCATTAGGTGACACATAAATGCTAAATTACTTCATACAAATAGTTTGTTGAGCATAATTTGATTTTTTATCTCTAATTACTAGATATGTTTTCTTTTCATTGGCGGCGCTAGTGTGCGGCGTAAACGCTCTTAAACAAAATACTTATTTTCCGAGGGCAATGAGAAATGTTAAATAAATTATTTAAAATATCGAATCGTCTTCGTATTCAACCATGCAAAATTCCATCCCATCCTATTTTAGTTCTCTTAATACTGTTAATAATTAATGTTATCGATATCGACATTAATGTAAAAAGCGACATGACATACATCATTGACACGCATTCATAAACAATTTTACACACACAAATGTCATCCTATTTCGGTTTCGTTTGACAGTTCGCGTTTGTTGCTCTATTCCGTTGGTATATTAACTTTACGGTCTTAATAGTTAACGATTCCATGTGAAGTGCGTTTCCACCTTCAGCCTTATTATCACTTAACACCAAGTGATATGAAGGTCAAGTGATTAACCATATTAATTAAATTAAAAATTAACTAATTAGCAATTTAATAATCTAACTAGACCAACAAGTGCGTTTTTACTTAACAGGGATATCAAAGCTGGTAATATTCTGCTAGGCGAAGATGGTACTGTACAGATAGCAGACTTTGGTGTATCAGCTTGGTTGGCTACTGGAAGAGATATATCAAGGCAAAAAGTTAGGCATACATTTGTTGGAACGCCTTGCTGGATGGCCCCTGAAGTTATGGAACAAGTAAGAATTCAAACAATTTATTGTCTCATAAAATTATATGAAATCTTAATAAAATAGTTTTGGTAACCATAGTCTGGTGGTAGAATTTTGTCAAGAATCCAACTATAAGGAGACCACCTTATGACTTATTTTTTCCACTAAGCAGCTTGTTATGCATTGCTGTGTTGTAGTTTGAAGGGTCTTAGATCCAGTGCAATTGCAGAGCATAAGAACTGGAGCTTAAGGGTAGAAGAGGGGGAATGCGCGCGTTTTCTTTCCTACTACCCTTGATGTTGCAAGAGTTCATAGGCTGCTATTGCTGGTTTCCATCAGCCGAGCCGTATGCTCGTTAACCGGCTCCGTAATATAAATAATAAGTAATTTGTATTGTTTCGGTATAAAATTGAAAAGATTTAAATTACTTCAGAAATAACAATTTGTTTGTTCTGTATGGCTTTTTTACAAGTGTATGTTATGGATTCTCTTTTTGCAGGACCATGGATACGATTTCAAAGCCGATATTTGGTCGTTTGGAATTACTGCGATTGAAATGGCAACAGGTACCGCACCGTACCATAAATACCCACCGATGAAGGTCTTAATGCTGACCTTACAGAATGACCCTCCGAATATAGATACAGGTGAGCATAAATTCTTTAAAACTGGAACAATGATTGGTAAAAAGCGTTAATGTCAAAAAACATTTAAGCAATATGTGTCTGCATCACAAGATGCACTACTCATGCACATTACTCATTAAGACCAGAGCATTATGTCTTGGTTGGTACAAATACCCAGTTTAGTTCATTTCAGTTCAGAAGCAGATGGCATGCCACTCCATGGTTAATCTGAGCCGAGGTCATAGTCTCTGGAGACAAGCATGATATCTCTCGAATCTCTGCTATTATTACTCATATAGAACAGCCCCGAGAACCTAGTAATATTTTTTATTTGTAATAATATGGGAATATGTGGCCTATGGCCTAGGTAATAAGTGGGAACTTGTATACACTATAAACTATTTATAAACATTACTGTATTGCATCCAAATAAAGTAAAATTTAATTATCCCAGTTATTAAATAGTTTATTGTTTGCAGGTGCTGATGAGAAAGAACAATATAAAGCGTATGGTAAAACATTTAGAAAAATGATAATAGATTGTCTCCAAAAAGATCCATCTAAAAGGCCAACGGCAACGGAATTACTAAAACACCCTTTTTTCAAGAAGGCAAAAGATAGAAAGTACCTAACACAAACTTTAGTGGCTATTGGACCAAGCATGGAAACAAGAGTACATAAGGTGATAATAATTATATACACTTCTGTATTGATTTGTACATAGCATAATAAACATATACAAGTATGTTTCTATTATTATGGCATGGTCATCCATATACATGTTTATGTTGCTGTAACTAATGTTTTAAGTGCTTAGTGGCTGTCCGATGTCACTATATCAATAGCATACTATTTAAGGGGTGCTTTACATCTATACTTTCGCTTGACATTGTCTAACCGCCGAAATTAATAACCTATCTCTCGTAAGAGATAGGCCTATCTTAGTTTAGTTACTGTAAAGGAGTCAGAGAGCCGGATTGACAACGTATGCTTGTTTTTGATAGACTTTATTGGCGGTCCCAGTGCGGATTGGTGGTTGTTAACGACTGCTAATGCAGCCGGGGCCAACGGCTTTACGTGCCTTCCGAAGCACAGAGAAGCTCGAGATAATAAATTTTTGGTCACCCATCTGATGACCGGCCTTTCCGAAAGTTGCTTAACCTCAGCACTCGCAGACCGGGCGCGTCAACCACTGCGCCATCGAGCTCCTCAACCACTGCGCCATCGAGCTCCTCATTCCTCACTTACTTAGATGGGTTTACTATATTACAACAACCCTAAAGGTGGTTAGCTGGCTTAAAAAAGAATTGTGATCAAGGCTGGCAACAACTAGGGATGCCTGGTGTCCAAAGACACGCTGCATGGATGACTGTTTTAATATAAATTTGTTTAGTTTAATCTTCTAGTAGGATAGCTGACCGCTTTGACAGTTTCCATGACAACAAAACATACAAATCATTTGTCCGCTTAAGAACACCCGTATCTTATGATGGACCCCTATAGCAGCGCCACCTACCGGGTCCAATTGTAAATCTAAACCATTCTCGAATGCACTTGAACATACACAGAAAATTTCATCCAAACTGTCCAGCCGTTTAGAAGGAGTTCAATAACATACACACGCACAGAAGATTTTTATATATTAAGATAAATTTGAGGATTCGAGGATGATTTAAATTTACAATTGGACCCGGGAAGTGGTGCTGCTATAGTGGTTCATCATGGTATACGGGTGTTCTTAAGCAGAAAAATGATTTGTCTGTTTTGTTGTCATGGAGACTGTCAGAGCGGTACGAAGTCCGCCGGTCAGCTAGTAATAAAAGGCTTTGAAATTAAAGTTGAATTATATTAATAGAATTAATATTTCTATCGTTTTTAAGGCAAGTAAAAGGCAGCCGGGTGCGTCTGGTCGTCTCCATCGCACCCTGACCGGGGGCTGGGTGTGGAGCGAGGAGGAGGACGAGAGCGTGGAGCCGCCCGATTCTGACGACGAGTCTGCCTTAGGAGAGGACAAGAGGCCCATGAACGAACTGCAACGCGCCGAATCTAGTGGAAGTGACAATGATGAGGTACAGCTCACTGATGTTGACATGGTTCATCATCTTCATTACCAGCTCATTTTATATCCCTACTGCTGGAGCACGAGCTTTCTCTATGCATCGATAGGGTGAATGGGCCATAAACCACACAGGCCCATTGCGGATTGGTGGTAGTTAAAGACTGCTAATGCAGCCGGGACCAATGTCTTTACAGGCCTTCCGCAGCACGGAGGAGCTTGAGATGATACATTTTTGATCACCCATCCGATCCGATGCGATCAGCCCTATGATTACAGACAATATCCAAAAGTGTTAAAAGTTAATACAAATAGTGTATCTGTGCCTAATGAGAAAAGTGCACAGCGTTTACTTTAAACTTACTAAATAACAAATTCATATTGAGTTAACTAAAATAAAATCAATTGCTGTTCGTTAGTCTCGCTAAAACTCGAGAATTTGGCTAATAATGATTTTAAAATATTAGTGGAAGTTCAGGTAAGGTTTAAACGGTGAAAAACATAAATAATGACTAAGTGACAGAAAATACTAAAAAACGACAATTTAATTTTCCAATACAAAATGATTTGTTTGTTTTCTTGTCATCGAAACTGACAAAGCGGTACGAAGTCCACCGGGTCTACAAAATGTTCCTAGCTGTGAAACATTTGATGTCTTTTGTCACTTGGTTGGTCAAATATTTATAGCTGCGTTCAGAAATTTGTCCGTTTCATAGCTGTAGTATGTGGTCCGACCTTTTTGGTCTGTTTTGTTGGAATACAAAATAGTTCTATTTCAGAAATAAAAGAAGTGTAAAAATGTTAGTTGGTTGTCGTAAAAAGAAAATCTGTACATATAAAATGCTTTGTCCTGTGAATGACTGACGGACGGATCAACGCACTGCCTAAACCGCTGATCGTAGAGACCTGAAACTTGGAGGGTGTGTTCCTTGTATGGCGTAGGCATCCGATAAGAAAGGATTTTCCGAAATTCTAACCCTAAGGGGGTGAAAAAGGGGGGAAAAGTTTGTATGGGACAATGTGATTCCTTGGTCCAATCTACTTCAAATTTTGCATAAACCTTTTTTAACAGAATTGATGGAAGACGTGTTTCGTATTTTATTAAAAAAATAGGGGTAGAATGTTATTTTGGTGGTGATTTGCTTCGAAGTTGATATCAATACTCCTTAGTGCTTTTGATTTAAATTACATTTTATTTTGACACATGTTTCAAAACTCAATCCGATTTTATTCATAAAAGGTTGAATCAATATATAAAAAAGATTGATTTCGCTGATAAGCTCAATAATTTTTAGGTGAGAGTTTGTTGTTATCTGTAAACGGCTTTTACAGCGTTTTTTGAGGGCGGCGAGAAACTAAAGGGGTTCCTCAAGCCACACTGCCTGATCACGATCAAAACAACGTCAGAAGGTTTGGGACGGCATCACGCAAGCGTAAGCGTGCTCCCGCACTATACTAGATTCTCCGAGTAGTTTGGATAATATTGGGATGGCCTTTACAGGGTTACAAAAGAGTGTACTTACGTTATAAGCAGATGTGTCTAAATTAGAGTTTATACCCTAACTAACTAACCCTAACTATCCTAACTAATAGTAACCTAACTTAATATGCGAAAGTGAGTTTGTTTGTTTGTTATTTGTTACGCTTTCACGCGTATACTATTCAACCGATAATCATGAAATTTTGTACATAATCACACTGTCACACTAATATTATAAATGCTAAAGTTTGTGGGTATGAGTGTGGATGGATTTAGATGAAATTCGGCATACAGATAGTTTATAACCTGGATTAACACATAGGATAGTTTTTATCCAGATATTCCCACAGGAATCACACTATAAATATACTAAAAACGACAATTTAACTTTCCAATACAAAATGATTTGTTTGTTTTTTTGTCATTGAAACCAAAGAGAATAAGGGGTATGTTCCGATATGCACTGCGAGCACTGTAAGGTGTGACGTCAATTTAGTATACTGCGAAGCCGTTCCTTTATATACTACTCAAAAGAAAATAGGGGCCACTAAGTATTTTGATTGCTACGTGAAAAATATAGTAAACAGTAATGTATATTTATTAAAATAACATGTAACAAAACTTTTGTTTTAACTTATGCTAATAACCATTTAATTGTGTAGTCAATTGTTTCACTTATTTCAATTAACATGAAATTAGTCCATTGTCAACAGCAAAACTAAACAGAAACTCTTTGCAAAACAAAACAAAAACTGACACAAGCTGTTTTTTTAATGGTTTAGTAACGGGTGTATCCTCCTCTCCTGTTTTCACACTCCTGGAGCCTTGAATGCATACTCTCGATTAAGTTTCTGATGTTTTCATCAGGTATCTCTTCCCACGCACGTGTCAGAGCATCCATAAGCTGTTGCTGGTTGTGAACCTCTTGCTCATGCTCCCTAACCCTTCGTTTTAATTGGTCCCACATATGCTCTATTGGATTTAAATCCGGACTATACGCTGGCCATGGTAGGACACGAATATGGGAGTCATCCAGTACAGTCTGAGTGGCCCGAGCTGTGTGTGGGCGGGCATTGTCATGCATTAACCAGAACCCTGGCCCCACTCTCTGTGAGAATGGAATCACATGAGGCCTGATGACTTCATCGATGTACCGTTATGCAGTTACTGTGCCTTGATTTAAGAAAACCAGCTCAGTTTTGCCTTGTAAGCTAATCCCAGCCCAAACCATCACACTAGGACCTCCAAAGCGGTCAATTTCCTTGATGCAGACATCGGAAAATCTCTCACCCTGTCGTCTCCATACTCTAATCCGCCGATCATCAAAAGCTTCACTTTACACTCATCTGTGAAGAGCACCATACCCCATTGATTCATGCTCCAATCTGAATGTTCGCGGCAAAAACTTAAACGATTTCCACGTTGAACCCTAGATAAAGGAATTCGTACTACTCGGCGTCTGGACCTTTGCTGGTCTTCATGCAGTCGATTACGTATCATTTGGTCACTAACACGAGTCCCCGTTGTCAACCGTAGGCGATTTTGTAACTTACGTGCCGTCACAGAGCGCTCTCGACGGGCACTCAATCGGATGTAGCGATCCTCTTGTGCCGTAGTCACTCGCACCTTGCCCGATCCAGGCCTTCTTGCAACACTGCCAGTCTCTTGGAACCGATCCCACACATTTTGGATGGCTCGGCGAGAGAAACCCAACGAAAAAGCTACAGACCGCTGTGAATGACCTTCAGCAATCAATGTAACGGCTCTGGTGGCAGTAATGGTATCCATATGCCTTCGTTGACGTGGCATTATTAACAAAAGATGTTAAAAGAAGCAAAAGATGGACAGAAATAGTTTTTTAACAGAATAAAATTGTGATTCCATCTGAAAGGAATTTGACCTGAAACTCGTTTTTTTTTATTTGCTTCAATTTCTGGCCAGCTGTAAGACTTAAACATCAGCATTAAAGAGGTTGGATACTGAAGGATGCCGGACATCATTAATTAGTCACTTATTAATTAGTTTACATCTAAAAATTTACTCAAAAACAGAAATATGTAAGTGGCCCTTATTTTCTTTTGAGTAGTATAGTTAGCTATACTGGTTACTGTTTAAAACGGAACGCAGTCCAGTATACTGTCATCTATGCTGTCATCCATGTCATCATTTCTGGATGCTGTTGATCACGTGATCAAAGCACTGATGGAAAGGAGTTTACTCGACCGGGAGCTATTTTTAAGCAGGCAGGTGTTGAAGTCGCCCATTAACACTACATGCTCATAATTAGGGCTGAGGTCGCTGAGGATCCCTTCGAGAGAATCAAAGTAATCGATGTTTAGATTTGGGCAATAAAATACAGCAAGGAGAACTTTGGAGTGATGGAGTAAAATTTCATTGAAAAGATATTCAGCAGACGCAGAGTACGTAGCAGGAGATGCAATAATAACCTCCTGAGGTATGTCAGCACGTACATAAGTATATGGCAACACCGCCGCCTCCTTTACCAGTTCCATTTTTACGAATTAACAAGAAGCCAGGGAGGGCAAACTAGGAAGAAAGAAGAGAATGTTTAAGAAAAGACTCTTGAGATAAGTAAAGCATCTAGATGCAAGTTATTAAAGGACGCTAGAAGATCGGAATAATGGCCGGGAATACTTTGGGCATTAATATGGATTGCATTAAAGTTGTTGGGAAAAGAAAGAGTATTGGCTAGTTGATCATGCAATGTCAGATTGTCAGAAGAGCCGCTGCCGGCGCTAATAAAGCTGCAGGAAGTGGAACCGCATGAAACAAAACTACCATCCAATTCAATATCATCCATTACCACAGTGCAATAGAATAAATAACAAAAAAAAAAAACAAAAAACAAAACTTAATAATTATTAAAAGAAAGAAAAGTAAACTATACTAAACACCACCAAACCAAAAAAAATACAACAATGAAAGATGGGCTCACAAAGCACCCTAACAATAAATAAAATGGAACAAAAGAATAATAGAAAGAAATATCAGAACACAAAAACCTCAAAATAATAATTGTTCTGAGACCAAAAACAAACAACAGTGCTTCAAAATAATTTAATAAAATATATAATAATAATAATAATACCAAAACAGCACCAAACCAGAATAGCCAGGCAGTCGCTTAAAATCATGGGTACTGGAACGCAGCTGATACGACCCGTGCAAATAATAGTAAGACAGCTGTCACTGTCAGTTGCTACGAGAATCGAGAACTGTCTTTAGTCATGTCAGAGGAAGAGAAGAGAAGTGATAATTATGTACAATGAGAAGAAGAATAAGTTAAATGCTTGTACCGGCAGATAAGAATTAAGACTGAAAAGGAGCTACACCAATAACCAGCTACGTTAAAGCAACAGCGAATCGATGAGCAAGATAAAGACAAGGCAAACAAAATGCAAGGGTTACTTATGCCGTCTAGTCCTTATGGTGCTTCGTGAGCTCGTTCCAGCTGCATCTTTGGGTGTTGAAGCTCCTGGATAGGTATTGGTATCCCCTGCACTGGACGGTAACTTCGAGATAATGACCTCCAATTCGGGCATGGTTTCTATTTTTCGTCGTGTGTTGTCAAGGAGAATAATGACAACTTTTCCTTCAGCCGACCAACAATGTTTCACGCCAAAATGCTTGCGGGCGGATGTAAATACTTGATGTCTGAGCCTCGTGAGATATTCCGAAATTGTGATACCGAAACCTTTAAGTCCAGTATTGCTATCCCAAACTAGATGTGTCTTGTCTCGTATTCATTAAAACGAACGAGCACTGGCCGAGCCTTGGCCTGCATTGGCGAGGAGCCCAAACGGTGGCAGACCAGTAGGTTGCTAAGTTTAACCTTGGGCAGGTTCAACTTTCCAGTAATAATCCTATGAACATCATCAGCAAGGTTTGTGTTTTGATTCTCCGATATGCCATGGAACAACAGCACTTTTCTGCGTGAAGCTGTCTCAAGTCTATCTAGGCCAAGAGTGAGAAGATTTAGATGACACTTAATTTTTGTAAGTGCTCGGCAAATAAAAGATTTAAAATCGGAAAACTCACGGGCCAGAGCAGCAATATCGAGACTGGGAGCTTTAGTCTTGGATGTGGCCTTCTGCAGCTTCTCATCGTAGTCACGGAGACGAGCCTCAAATAAAGTCTCCAGAACGTTGAGACTTTCGGCTGACTTATTATAGTCCATAGTAAAGTGCAAAGTGAAGTGTTAAGGATGTGCTAAATACCTCTTTTGTAGAAAATTTGTTTGTGAGGGTGAAGGTGAGCTCACCAGGTACTATTGTATGTACTGATATGTATTGTGTATATACATGTAATTTTAACTATCACTTTTTACAAAAATAATTAAAAACAATAAATTAATGCAGGAGCTTAATAAAGTGTGTGTTACTATCACGACTACCCCCCAAAAAAAAAAAACACTTGTTATTTACCATCAAGTAATATAAAGCCAAGCATTGTATAGCAATCATTTGTATTGTTATGGTATTTGTTATTAGTTTTGGCAATATACCTAGGTATATTCTAAATATTCTGCTATGTATATTACAGTATACCATGGTATAGGTAGTGGAGTATACGTGTATGCAGTCAGTGTACATGACTGTTTGCCCAAAAAAAAACAACTAGCATCCACTATCCATAAAATTCAGAAATTATAGCCTAATGATTTTTGTGGAAATGTCTTATATTGACCAACGCAACTGTCAAAAAAGCTGTGCAATGAATGACGCATCACCTATGTGCAAAAGTTTATCCAATTATATAGGAAACAAAGTAAATAGTTAACGAATTATTTATATATATTCGTTTATGTATTTTCGATTGTTATTTATTATTATTATAACTGTAATTACAGGAGCCCCCTGAACCTAAGGAAGTGAAAAAACCTTTGCAAGAGGCAAGAATGGCTGACCAGGATGAGCCACAAGTCATTAATTTAGTACTTAGGCTGCGGTAAGTGTTTTAGTTTTTTATTTAAATTAGAACTTACACTTTCTACAAATTTTAGTAATAGTTTTAAATATATTTCTTTTTCCCCTTATCCCTCCTTCATAGAAGCATGTGTGCTGGTGTCCCATGGCACCGATTTACCATAAACTACTTACTATTATTATGATATATATATATACTAGTGTAAGTTATTTAATTAAGGTAGGTTAAGTTGTACTATGGCATTTTATCATGTTAAAGCATTAAAAAGACCCTTTACAATAATAAAGGGGGAAAGGAATAAATAAATAAATTAAAATATATATATATATTTTATATATTTTATTATATATATATATATATATATATATATATATATATATATACTATATGTATATAGATTTAAATAATCAATTATATAAATAAATACGAATATAACACAAAAAGAAAGCATTAAATTATTTGATCACAATACAGAAACATGCAACATGAGGATTCTGGGTGAAGTGTCAGCCTTATCATATCTTAACATCAGGTGAGATGAAAGCAAAAAAACCAACGGTTTTACGTGCTTTACGAAACACGGTCATGCGATCAAATAAAAAATATATATTTAGGGTAATGGCACCACCAATATATATTCGACACTGTATGCCCCAGTCGTCGACACAGTTTTCGTAGCCAAACAATGACATAGACTTTCATTGTCATTTTACGAGATGACATCTAGGAAGCAGGTGGTCTATATTCATCATCATTGGAGACGTCCGCTGCTAGATAAAGGCCTCCCCCAAAGATCTACAATATCAGTTTGAAAAATCGGTCACTAGTTCTTGTCGAACTCAGTTAGTTACCTACATAATAAAACATGTTCTACAGTAACGCGCGCAGGGAACTGAACGACATCCGCTTTGAGTACATCAAGGGCAAGGACTCTGCGGAGGGCATCGCCACCGAGCTGGTGGGCGCCGGGCTGGTGGACCCGCACGACTCGGTGCCCATCTCCTCCAACCTGGCCAAGCTGCTGGGGGCGCAGCACGCACAGACGCCCCCGAAGGCTGTTACATTCCACTTGGTGAGATATATATATATATAATATATAATATGTATATTTTAAAATTTTTTATGTTTCTACTTTGTTTATTACCTGTTAATTTTCCGAATGACTTAGTGGCCCACTTGCGATTTCGTCCGCTTGAAAACACCCGTATCCCATGATGGCTATTGCAGCGCCACCTACCGGGTCCAATTATGTTTTCAAACCATCCAGGAACCAATTGAAATATATACACAAAATTTCATCCAAATCGGTCCAGCCGTTTAGGAAGAATTATGTGTATAAAGATATAGAAGAAATAATAGAAATCATTTAATTCAGGCAACAAATTATGTACAGATGGTTAGTGATATAGAGGCCCATAATATGTGAAGCAAAAACCTTGTACACTTTTTTACGAAAATTGCGCAGACGGAGGAGTATGAATTTCGCACACTTATCTATACTAATATTATAAAGAGGAAACCAAACATGCAAACATACATACATACAAAAATACAAATTTTTGTATGTATGTATGTTTGCAACGAATAAACTCAAAACAACCGGACCGATTTAAAAATTCTTTCACCATTAGAATGCTACATTAGCGCTGAGTAACATAGGCTATATATAAAAAAAAGATATGCGATAAGAAGTCCGCAGGGTCAGCTAGTAGTTTATATAGAGAAGGATTGCAGAATATTAATATTTAAAAAAAATTATGCATTAAAAATACATAAAATCAATAAAACAAACATTACGCACACTACCATATATTTGACACACCCGCATATGTATTTGACACACATGCATTTATACTCTTTTCAAAAACTTCAAAAATGGAAGAGGAGCGGCCGAAATCTGTCAATGCCAATCGAAACCCACATTCTATCTTTTTAATTTTTCATTGCTTAGGATACAATCCGTGCAGCCTTAGTAAAATTACGGTCGAATTTTGACCACTGGGCGACCACTAGTACATATAATGACTTGTCCTGACTGACTGATTCATCATCGCCGAGCCGAAACACTATGCTACACCTAAGGACGTGCGACGCAGCGTTGTGTCCGGTAGTCGGCCTCGGAACCGCTGGAACGTGACACCCTTCGGCCATAAAACTCTTCTCTTATGAAAAAAACTTATCTCTTGTTTTATGAAAGTCGGCAGATGGTCAGTCGGTACTCTCCCCACTAATTTTTTCACTTTGTGGCGGGACTCCAACCATTCGACCCTATGAATTTAGTTTTGATCTGTACATACTCTACGATGTCTATAGCCTATAACTGTCCCACAGCTGATGCTGGGCAAAGTCCTCCATCATTGAAATCAAATCATAGCTACAATTGATGGGTAATGGCGTAATCACCACCCTTGTCAAATTCGAGTTGGTGATCACAAACCCAAGCTATGCATGGAAATATCGACCTGGTGGGTTACTCTTGAAACACAATTGCAATAATCAATTTCCAATCCCAAATCTAAAAAATTCAAATGGTACTCTTAAAAGCGATAATAGCGCTACATTGCAATAAAATTGGGTGGAAATTGAGTGAACAAACTATTATCGAGATGGGGCATTCCGAAATTGCGAAACTTATCCCAATATCGATACATAATAATCGCATTGGAATTGTATTGAGATTGAGTTTGCGTCAAGAGTAGCCTACCTGCTCGACGTGGGAATTGAACACAGGATCTTTAGGTATCAGCCCGAGCGCTTTGCCACTCTGCCACATATTAGGCGAACATATTATTATCTATAATAATAAAAATCAATTGCCACATGTATGTCATAGCATCGTTTGAGATTTTTTGTTGTGTTTGAAATAATCAAGACAATTTTGTATAAATAAAATCGACGGGATACAGGTGGGAACCGGACGAAGTATTAAGATAGGTTGCATAGCCATCGATTGCAATAACCGTTGAATAGATGGTGCACTGTGCCGCTATTAGCACAAAAAATTAAAAAGCAGTGACAAAATTCAGCGCTTACGTCAGCCTTCCCGGTAGCATAGCGGTCAGTGTAGCCGCCCGGATTGCGGAAGACTCAGGTTCGATTGCTGGCTGGGTCGGGTAGGCGTTTAATTTTTTTCACTGTATTTTATAAAAAAAAATTAGATTTCATTGCCGTTAAATTGTTTTTTTATTATTATTTCTTATGGGTAAGCACTTAGCCTTTATCTCTACCAGTTGTTAAGTGATGTTACCATACCCTTTATAATTGAAAACTAGTTACCCTCCCTACCAAATGTTGTGGCATAAAATATTTTGGTGCTATTCAGTTCAATGAAGTTTATTGAAAGAAATATCCCAACTATTTGTTAGTTAATGTTGTGGAATGGTTAAGTAAACGCTTTACATTTCAAGTCTGTCGTATAAGATTGTTCACGAAAACGTAAATAGAAACCTTTGCACAACGTGAGTTAGGCCCAAATAACTGAGTAGCTGAATGAACACAACGTTCAACAGTACCTACAGACGACGGTTTTGCTTGTCGTGTTTTCAAAATCTTTATTCTATAATGTTTCTGTCGAGCGTGGCATTTTGGGTGCCTAGTGCGAGTTTCATTCGCCATTCGATCACGTTAACAAAAACGAGAATTCCTATGGCAAAATTTTAACTCCTCTCGTATGTCGCTAGGAGGCGCTGCTTCAATGCCATACTAATATTCGTTTTCGTAAACGTAATCGAATGAATACGGATAGTAAACAAAACTCACACAGGCTGATGTATGAGTGAAATAAAGCATAATAAAATGAGATTCAGAAAAAATATGAAAACAATCGTAAAAACATTGAGATCAACAAAGGCAATTTGGGCAAAAGAACACATTGAGAGCAACAACAAAATCACAGATAGACAGTTTATGATTTATAGTCAATGGTTTTTTTAAAATCCCGATGAAAGATGGATTTACAAAATATACAAAAACAGAAACTAATATCTAATGGTTTGTAGAAAGGGCTAATATGCCACATATAAATGTGACGTGTAACAATATATGGGCTATTTTTATTGGAGTGTGAAACAAGTTCTCATATATTTAGTAGCATCCTTCTATGGTTACCTATCCATGTATTCACTTTGACGTGACTATTAATTGTATTTTTTATTACAGAATTCCACTGGTCCCAACGAAGAGTTCGACGACAAAGCGCTCATAGGCTTCGCGCAAATATCCATCGTTGAGTAAGAAGAAATTTAATTAGAAATCAATCAACCTTGCTTGAAAACCAAATCATACAAAATCCTATTCTAGTTACTCTATGTACTTGTATTTGTTTATGGTGCTAAAAGGGTGTAAAGGCAGGGCCTTTCGGCCTCCGTATACAATACGGGTTATAGATATTTTTCGAGTTTTAGCACCCGGTTAGAATGTATTGTATGTGTTATTGGTACTTGTATATGTATATTATGGCGGGCCATTCACATGTACCGAGCCAAAGAGGTGTCTAACTAAAATTTTTGAAAATTAAAATGATATTTTGGAATATACCAATAACATGATGATTTGACGTTATTCATTCAAGTGTTTGTGTAGTTTTTGTTTTTTCGTGTGGATTACGAACATAAAGTAGAATTATTATTATAGTATAAGCCCTCCGGTTAATAACCACAACTTCCTTTATTTTCAAATTATTCAAAAATATTGGGTTTTGCTTTTGCTAATTCAGCATCGACCAGACCGTACAAGCTAATTTCTTCAAAAACTAGTTTCTCGTAGTAGTGGTTAACTTTTAGTTTTGTGCCGGCAAATAAAGCTTATTTCCGCACGAACGTTACACGCAAACATAATGGGAATAATTTTTATATTGCCGGCCTTGATGCTTTTTATACGGATTTATTTAGCTTGCCCTGTTTATTTATTTGTTTGTGTCAAATCTAGTAATTGAAATTTGACCCCCTTCCTGTTGACGCATTGATCTGAAATTTGGTACACACCATTAGTTCTGATGACAATATAATTCAATAAATTCGGTATCATTGTAAATCCAAAATGGCTGCCGCTACATAATGGCGGGTTACATAAAATATATTTTATCACTACTACCTCAATATGGGTATCCAATGAAAGAGCTTGGATAGTAGAATTATGAAAAAAAACCCGACTGCTGAAACTACTATATAAAAAACAGTTATATACTCGTAAAAACTGGACTAAGATAAAAAATAACTGCAAAGAGAAAAAACAGAAAAAAAAACAAGCTCTTTGATCCCAGAATTCAATTTGAGCAATGTTGAATGCCTTGAAATTAGTGTTTATAAATACATTGAATATTGATAGTTGTCTAAGGCCGCTTCCTGACTTGGCGGTGCGGTATCGGTATGCAGTAATTTATATTTTACCGCGACTTTACTATTGTCGCTCAGATCTCCTCACTAGGCGGTATACTGTCGGTATGCTTTCGGTATAAAACTGTAGGATCTTGGCAGAATCGTTTGTGCCGTCGCGTCGCGAGAATGTCGTCGTCAGATGAAGAAGATGCTTTAGCGTGTTACGTGTATTTGCGATTGCGTAAAAAAAGAAAGAAGTATTGGATACATCCCTACATTGCCAAAAATATAAATTGCAGACTTTTTGTTGCGGCACAACAACTTTCAATAGATGATGAAAAATTTCAGGCGATGTACAAGATGTCGAAACAAACTTATCGTGAACTTCTGGGACTTATTGCACCCGTGATCACAAAACAAAGTACTAGATTAAGGGAATGTGTTAGTGCCGAAGAGAGATTGCTTATAACTTTGAGGTAAGTGCTTACACAAATATAAATAAAAGTAAATATTATTTAAGTCATTTATTGTTCAAATTCAGAAAACAACGAATTATCATTTATCGAACCGGAAGATATGTCAGCATTAAATTGTGACTGAGCTGAAAAATTTATAGGCATGGCTTGATTTTGATATACTGGTGAAGATTCGGACTGGTAGTTCATTTGAGCAGGAGGTTCTCTTTGATAGTTGATCGATGCTGGAGGTTCATTTTGATAATTAATTGGTGTTGGTGCCGGAGTGCCTACAGATGAAATTGGAGAATATACGGTATAATATGATTCTCTCGATGTACAGGGAGTGGAGTCTCTTGAAGAAGTTACTGACGGCGCGTTCTTAATGTCATCTATAAGTTGCAAAACTTTGATTTTGAAAGAACGGATTTGTTGGGCATTCATATCTGTAAACTCGGGTATTAAACTTTGAAAGAAAAGGTTCATTTGCTTTTCGGTTTTATTTAAGATTACATCTTCCGCCTTATTGGTTTTATTTTTTAAAAAGTTAATCATTGCGGCGTCTACTTCCAAAGCTGTCGTCTTGCGGCGGCGTACTCCGTGTACAGGTGCGGAGGCCTCAGAAGACGTAGATTGATCCTGTAAAGCAGGTGGCTGATGCTGGTTTGATGATTCAGTTGGGCCCTCGTTTGAAACTTGCTCTTCAGTATCCGCCTCGTTAGTCATCTCTGTATCCGGGGTTGGTGGTATGTTACCACGATTATCTGAATCATTTAATGGTTTAACATAAGGTAAAATGAACGTTAAATGTTCGCTCAGATAATAGGGCTTTTTAGTTTTTGAGCCACTTGGTTGCGCTTTGGTACTTCTGAGAAATGTAGACCTTATGTTGCGCCATTTTTCCTTACATTCAGAGACTGAAACAATATATAAATTAATCAGATGTTTATAAAATGTATTTAACACAAACAAAACATTTTTTTACAGATATCTTGCTACCGGAAGTACATTCACAGCACTGGCTTTATATTTTGCAAGAGGGGTTAGCACTATATCCGACATAATAGCTGAAACGACTGAAGTAATTTGGTTGATACTACGAACAGAAAACATGGCAATTCCAACCACAGAAAAATGGAAAGACATATCCAATCATTTCTATGAACTTTGGAATATCCCTAATTGCTTGGGAGCCATGGATGGTAAACACGTGCGAATTCAAAAACTGCCTAACAGCGGATCTACAAATTACAATTATAAAGGCTATCATTCGATCATCTTATTTGCAGTATGTGATGCTGATGGCTTATTTACCATGATTGATACAGGCTATGCTGGACGAAATAGTGATGGCGGAGTATTTCAAGCTTCGTCCATCAGTTACTGGTTGCAAAGAGATGGTTTGAATATGCCTACATCATCTCCACTTCCGCATGATGATACACAACAAGAAGTGCCTTATTTCTTTGTTGCTGACAATGCTTTCCCTTTAAAACGCAATATCATGCGGCCTTATCCTATGACAGGTATAAACAATATCAAAAGAATCTATAATTACAGACTGTCAAGAGCACGTAAAACTATTGAGTGTGCATTTGGGATGATGACTCAAAAGTTTCAAGTACTTTTAACTCCAATTCGTTGTTTAAATTACGCTACAGTGAATAACATAATAAAATCTGTTTGTGTTCTACATAATTTTATACGATCACGAGATGGAGTACAATATTCTGCCACGTCCACAGATTATGACGGTACTCAAAATGTTTCTTTTAACATTGAAAGAGATGAAATTTCCATCAACGCCAGATCAGCAGGACCAACTGTACGAAAATATTTGACTAACTACTTTGTTTTACCTAGAGCAGCACTTCCATGGCAGTACAATCATTGTATTTAATAATTACAATAAATGAGTACCTACTCACCAGTCAATTTTATTTTATGAGCAATTTCTGCCCACGCTTTTTCTGTCAGATCCTTTCTCGAGTATTCAGTTAACTTATAGTTATATAAAAGTGGATATTTTTCCACTTCAGTCACCAAAGTAATACACGTGGTTCTTTCCGCCGCCATTTTGTTTACCAATATACACGCGGTGTGCGCTCGGCATGCAGGCTTTTACTGGCTGTCCGACCCGCGACGCGGTATGCCGCTCGCTTACCGCCCCGCTCCCGCGCAGCCCGCGCCAATCAGGAAACGTGCATTCAAATATAGGCGCTCGGTAAGCTTTTGGTACCGATGCGGTATACCGAAACGAAATCGTACCGATACCGCACCGCCAAGTCAGGAAGCGGCCTTAGGCGGGGACAGTCATCAACCAAAGAGAGTGCGGATTTAATTAAGCCGTTTAGTCGCATAATGCCTAATTCGCAAAATGCCTACCAAGTCTCGAAAGGACTACTTCGCAAAATGACTACTTAGCTAAAGGACTACTTCGCGTAATGCCTAATTAGCTAAAGGACCAATTCGCAGAATGGCTACTTAGCCAAAGGACTAATTCGCGAAAAGACTACTTCGCGAAAGGACTACTTCGCAAAATGGCCAATGTTTACCATATAGAAAATAAAAGCCAATATTAACCATATTACATCAAATATAACTAACAGACCGTTATAATAGGTAGCTAATTTATGAGATATTTTTGTTATTCATATAATACAGAACCCAAAATTATGTATTTTTATGGTTAAAATAAAATACCTGGTTTTCTTCTCTAATAAAAACAGTACATACTTAATATTTTTGAGAAGACTTACGTTGGTTGACTCATTACTCATTAAAGTACCGCCCCATCTAGTTGATTGACTCGTTACTAAATTATGAGTTTACTTATTATGAAGTTATGAAAACCAACGAGCAGAATAAAGGAAACTAAAATAGCTTATTATTTTCTTTCCTTATCTATTTTTAACTAGGTAAACTAGGTAATATAATTAAATTATCTAGAATGTGAAGTGTTCGCCACATTCGACCTTTTTTATTTCCGCGTAATGAGATCTTTTTCATTACATAATTAAAAAAATTATTAATAATTGTATAATTAATTATATTCTTCCATAAAGTTGATTATACTTTTGTAAGTTAATATAACGATTTTTTAATTTCCTTACATAATTGTATCGTGCGATTCGATTTTTTTTAAACAAAAAAAACAGGTAGTTTTGGATTCTGTTCAAGAATAAAAAATATCAATAAATATTACCAAACAATATAAATGGAGTTATTTAATTTTATTTAAAGTCATTTGGTAAATATTGGCCATTTTGCGAAGTAGTCCTTTCGCGAAGTAGTCTTTTCGCGAATTAGTCCTTTGGCTAAGTAGCCATTCTGCGAATTGATCCTTTAGCGAATTAGGCATTACGCGAAGTAGTCCTTTAGCTAAGTAGTCATTTTGCGAAGTAGTCCTTTTGAGACTTGGTAGGCAGTTTGCGAATTAGGCATTATGCGACTAAACGAATTAAGCATGCCATGGCTGCTTAAAAAATATAAAAAAAAAACTAAAAAAAAACTAAAAACATTGGCCGGGTTAGCTACTGGTAGTCTTGATCCCAAAAAAACTGTTAGATCAACCACACAATCAAAATTCTTTAAACGAACTACAACAACTCCGGAATTTAAAGGATAAGGCCAATGTTTTTACTTTTTTTTGTTTTTTTTAATATTTTTTAAGCGGCCGCGGCTAGCTTAATTAAATCCGCACTCTCTTTGGTTGATGACTGTCCCCGCCTGCGACAACTATCAATATTCAATGTATTTATAAACACTCATTTCAAATCATTCAACATTGCTCAAATTTAATTCTGGGATCGTAGAGCTTGTTTTTTTCTTTTCAGTTTTTTCTCTTTGCAGTTATTTTTTATGTTAGTCCGGTTTTTACGAGTATATAATTGTTTTTTATATAAGTAGTTGTTTCAGCAGTCGGGTTTTTTGTTACTACTAAAACTAAACTAAACTAAAAACTTGAAAAATGAGTAAGTAAAAAAATTTTTCAAGTTAAACGTTTTTATTGAAAATAAAGATTTAAAAAAACATGATGTAGACAATGTACTAAAAGCTAAAAAATAAGTCGGTAGGGTCCTAGGTACCAGTCATCACACCACTCTCCTCAAACTAGGGCATTGATCAGACAAAAAAATTGTATCGTCGTGTTATCTCACTTACAAAACATATCTGGATAATCAGTAACAAATCGTTTATAACTTACATATTGGTTTCGAGTTTATTTATTTTAAGTTTTTTTGATAAAAAAATAATAAGAATATCGTATTTTAAATTAGATGAAGTTGTGTTACTAACCGGCTGGACTTCCAGGCGTGTATTTTTTACTATTTCTTATATTTATAACAGTCATGTATTATGAATATGTCGTAGAGTAATTGATGACAAAAGTAGATATTCAAAGATCCGTCTACGGAATCTTTGTAAAATATCTAGGACAATCGCAAAAAACCGTATATTATTAGTTTTAAAACGCTATCCTATCAGATTATCGCTAGAATGAATTACGAGAAACCAATGTACTTACCAACGGCTAAGAGACAAAGGAATACGTTTCTTAATGTTTGAACACGCAGTCTGCACGCGACTTCGCCCGCATAAACATATACCCATATAAGTATCCTATTAACCCGGCGAGCATGAGGTGAAATAAAGTTACATCAAGCATGAGGCAGGGTGTGACATACCCTTAAGTTAATGTATCACAATTTAGTTCTAAGTGTTATTTTATAAACTTTATTGGTTTTATTTTGTAAAATAATGTTTTTTATTATGAAATTAAATAAAACAAGTTCAGAATTATATAATTAATATTATTTATTCTAGTTTTTCATAAACTACGAGGGGAGGTCAATAAGTTCGCGGAATGAGAGAGAAGGAGGTTGAAATTAAACACCAAATTATTTTTCCTTTTCAATATATTCTCCTTTAACCCTAATACATTTTTCGGATCTCTCAAATAGCTTGTTTATACCATCGAAAAAAAATGATTTGTCTTTGGTGTCAAAATAGGCCGAAATTGCCGACTTGACTTCTTCATCGTCGTCAAATTTCTTTCCACGCAGCTCTTTCTTCATTTTTGGAAATAAATAATAGTCACTGGGGGCCAAGTCTGGACTGTATGGTGGGTGGTTTAATTGTTCAAAGCCGCATCGGTGAATAGCAGCCGTCGCAACATGGCACGTGTGGACGGGTGCATTGTCGTGCAAAAGGAGCACACCTTTTGACAGTTTTCCTCTTCTTTTTTCCTTAATGGCTTCTTTCAATCTTTCCAGTAAAGAAGCGTAGTACTGTCCCGTTATAGTCGCACCACGTTCTTTATAATCGATCAGTAAAATACCTTCTGTATCCCAAAAGATAGTCGCCATGATCTTTCCGGCCGATTGTGACACTTTGAACTTCTTTGGAGGAGGTGTGCCTTTTTTATGCCACTGCATCGACTCTTGCTTCGACTCAGGTTCATAGTGGTGAACCCAGGTTTCATCTCCAGTAACAATCCGGGCCATAACTTCTTCCTTTCTCTCTCCACAGAGCTCCAGAAACTGGTGAGAGCACTCGACACGCTCGCGTTTTTGAAGTGGCGTGAGCATTCTCGGAACCCATCTTGCACTGACTTTAGTCATCCCAAGATGATGATGTAGGATATTTAAAATACTTGATTCGGATACTCCAACCATTGCTGCAAGTTGCTTCTTCTTCAGTCGGGCATCTTCCAATACAAGTTTTTCTACTTTTTCGACGATTTCCGGTGTGGTGGCCTCAATTGGCCGTCCGGAGCGGGGGTCGTCTTCAATGGACTCCCTTCCTTGTTTGAAAAGACCATGCCACTTGTAAACCATGGTTTTACCAGGGGCAGAGTCGGCGTAAACCGCTAACAGCTCTTGAAAAATCGTCTGAGCGGATTTTCCTTGCTTGGTAAGGAACTTAATAACGGCACGGTGTTCAATTTTCTCCATACTGGCTGACTTCTTCCCGATTTAGTTGTTTGCAGGTCGATAACTCAAAAGTTAATGACCCGATTAGGTTCAAACTTGGTATATATATTCTTAATGAGGTGCTTAACTGGTGCCTACCTGGACGAGTAAATTTATCCCCACCAACCCCTCCATTCCGCGAACTTATTGACCTCCCCTCGTATGTAATCATGTAACAAGTCTTTATAGCCTTACAAAAATGTATAATAAAACAAAAAATCTTTATTCTTTGGAATTTAATTAATTTTAAATTAAAAGTTAATGAGATCCTCTTCGTAAAAAAATATGTAATGAATTTTTTGGCTAAAATATATGACTAATCGCTAGTGTCAAGATCAGCACAATTTTCACAAATGAATTTTGCATGCTCCAAACATATGGGCTTGTTACAAGCATTGCATGAGTATTTTGTTTTTCTATCCTTCTTGTAAGGACAAACCTGACATCTGACATATCGTCCGGGTACATTTGCAGGTCTAGGTGAGGACTCACCGAGCTGTTTTTCGATTCGCTGGCGGATGTAACTTGGAATATACTTTTTTGATTTTCTTGAATGTAGGTGTTCGGAAATCATTGATAAGCCCAAATTACGAATGAATTCTGTTCATGGTGACATTCCTGTTTGCTCGATATATTATGCAAGCATTGATAGCTGCCATGTTCAATACACCATAGAATAAAGTCATTGGCCACCGTTTACTGTTGCGACTGACATTGTAACTGGCACTCAATTCATCTACCACGTCAACGCCAGCTTTAGTCGAGTTGTAAAATGTTATCATTTCAGGTTTTTGTTTCACGCCTGTTGATTCATCTATTGCATTATCATGATGCATAGTGGACATAACAACAACCACCTTGTTCTTCTTTGGCGCATAAGAAACAAGTGTAATATCTTTTTGAAACCCAAAGAGTGAACTTTTTGGTTCTCTGTCAGTTCGAATAAAAGATTCAGGAATCTGTCTCTTGTTCTTCCTTACAGTACCAACCGACGTAAGGCGGTGCTCATTTAGAAGATGCAGCATTAGCTCATATCCCGTGAACCAGTTATCAAATGTTATGTTGCGGTGTGATCGTGAAACTGGTTGAATGAGTCTCTCCACTACGTCAA
Organism: Eudonia mercurella; assembly: GCA_963082485.1. NCBI lineage: Eukaryota > Metazoa > Arthropoda > Insecta > Lepidoptera > Crambidae > Eudonia > Eudonia mercurella. The sequence continues at coordinate 14,799,956 of OY720022.1, read as the reverse complement.
AGGGTTTATTACTGGTATTATATGGTCCTTTCGGTTGTTTGCCCGCGTACACTTCTAAATTCAAAACATAGAAGCTTTTTGCATCGACGAGAGCTAAAATTTTTAACCCATACTTAGCCGGTTTGTTTGGGATGTAGACGCGGAACAGGCATCGACCTCTAAATGCTAGTAACATCTCGTCAATAGTCAGAAATTCACTTGGAGAGTACGCATTCTGACAACATTGAACAAACTGGTCGAAAATGCTTCTAAAAGCTGCCATATTATCAATTTGTTTACGCTCCTCTCTTGTCGAATTGTCATCAAAACGTACAGCATTTTGAAGGTACTGAAATCTTTGTAGTGACATGGTGGTACGAAAGATATCAACACCAGTTCCATCAGTTCGCCAAAGATCTTTCAAACTTTGTCGATTAGATTTGACGACGCCAGCTAAGTACAGTAAGCCAACAAATGCTTTCAACTCACTAATAGTGGTTTCTTGCATGTAATAAGGAGCTTTCTCATTATGATTATCTGTAGCATTAGCATAATCGCGCTGTCTTTGGCCAATTTTGGAATTAGTGTGAATCAAGATTTCTTGAAGCATGTCTGAAGTCACAAAAATATTCCAGCATTCATACTCTGTAGCAGCATCCCTTGCAGTATTCTTTACTCGAGCATGCTCTGTTACGACGTTTTCTGATCGAAGCCTTACGTTTGGACGCTGACAATTTTTGTACCACTTGGTACCATCTTTAGACGTATAAGAAGGACCACTTACTTGCCGAGAAGCTGTGACTCTCTGTCTGAGCAGTGACAATGGTAAATCGTCTTCAGGGTCGTTACCTGATTCATTTTCTACAGCTCCTTCATGTCTGGAGTTGGATGAAATAGCATCTAAATCATCACCTTCTTGCTCCGTCCCAGAACCCACTTCGTGTTCACTGCAATGGTCAGTTTCCTGCTCTGAACTGGATTCATCGCCCGAAGAATCAGTCGTTGTCTCCTCTAGCATAGCACGGATCTGTTCCTCTTGCCTTTCGATATCCATTTTGGCCAAAAACTAAAAAAAAAACTGAAATAAATGAACGAACAACTAATTCGTAAACAAAAATCATAACAAAGAACTAAAAACAATATTAAAACGAATAAAACAATTATAATTCATAATTAAACTTTTACGAAAAAAAAATACGTCAAGCATGAGGCAGGGTGTGACATACCCACGACAGGTTTGCGCACGAATATCGCAGCCGGTATCCCGCACCACACTGCGATCACGCCACTATCTGCCCCGCGCGCCCCTCCCTCCAGCTACTGAGCGCGCTAGTGTTGTCAGACGAGAAACTTAAAAAATACACAACTTTGAAAATGTAACAGGGTGTGAGATACCCTGGATCATGCTCGCCGGGTTAAGAGTGACACTCAAAATGAACCAATACTGGAGCGGAGCTGAAAAGAGCTGTAAGAATAAATAGACTCCATTGGTTGATATCCACACAGCTCGACTCAGCTTAGCGCAGCTCAGCTCAATGTAGTGTCCCTTAACATGTAAAAAGCGTCATAAAATAATAATTTAAGGATTAATAATTTATACTTTAGAAGTACACTTCAAAATAATTTACTTTACTTTCCAAGCGTCCTTTTTAAACTCTAATTTTCATGACTTCTGATAATATTGCTTGCTTTATAGCGAAGAGTTTTCCTATTATCCTACGAAATACCTTATACATGGTCTGTCAAAAGACAGTGCAAGTAGTTTGAACGCTTATGTATTTATTGACTTTACGGCTACAATAATATCTATAATAGTTATTCAAAGGAAAATAACAAGGTTTTGTATAAATAGTAAAATATCTCAGTAAAATATCTTCAAAAGCAGAGTATGGCACATTATCATACCGAAATTTTAGTTTACTCCAAGTACTCATAATAACAATTACTGTTAGCCATTGCTTGACCTGCTACCAATTGAAGGCTCTACACGATTGATAGTTAAGCATAAACTTACGTACAGGTATATTATTAACTTTATTAAGTTCTAATACCAATTAATGTGTATTTGTATTAAATAAAAAAAATATATTTAAATAATGTATTTCAAAATTAGCTCCTTTTGAAATCGGTAAGTTGAAAATAATACGAATTTCAAAGTGATCTGATTGTATGTTTATTATTAATAGTGTCGACAAAAGTTTTACGAATATGAATCTAATATGAATTTAGTGTGTGCTCAGCAACAATAGTCGTTGAACACTTTCGTGCTCATGTAACTTATTTTCTCGTACTAATGTTAATGTCAAGCGTGCCCTAAGTACTAAGTTTAGCCACTTTTGTTGCCGACTATCACATCTTCGTGGATAATGTAGTATTATAGTTTTTATGAAATTAAATCTTTGTCTTTTGATATTAGTTCTTTAATGTTCATTGGTCAATTTGATATTGTCCATTTTATGTTTTCAATCTTCAATAAAGGTACCCATTCTTATGAAAAACGAAACCACCTGTATTGAAGAAAATGCATGATGTACTTGATGTACATTAGTTAGTACTTGATGATAATGTTGTACATTTTCAAATTAGCTGTATTATGTAAATTAGTAAGTTTTATCTGAAGATTGAAAAGTAGACTCTTTGTCAATCAGTGTTGTAAAAATATAAGGAAATTGGACAGACGTTTTCCAAATGTTTTAACACTATGATTAAAAATATATCATTTATCTGATGACAGTTTTAGAAATAATGTGTGAAATCATTATTTAAAATTATGTTAAATGTGTAAAACTGTTTTATTAAGTAAGCTGAAAGCACTCCATTATATAGAATGTAGTTTTAAACTTAGTGGGTGTATTATAAGGCTGGCCTAATTACGACCTACTAAGTAAGGTTAAGATTATGTACGTAATATACGTATAATACGTAATTAATTACAATAAACTATATAAAGAATACATGTTTTATCTACCAGTATAAAAGCTGTTTCATCGTCGGTAATTATAACACAATCCATCTCAATTCTTTCAGGTACAGTCTATATAACTAAAACACCACAATAGTTGACATAAATCATGTGCAAAGTAGGCAGTCTTATAAGTGATTAGCGATCTTACAGCTTTAAAGCGATACCGATCAGACTATCACAAAAGGATTAAATTATTCTTTCAAAATGAGAAAGAAAGCAAACTTAAATCAGGCTGTTTCTAGTTCTACTACCTAAAAATCGAAATTTGACTTCCAATTCTTCAATAGAGTCTGTGATATATACATATATATATAATATACGAGTGAACAAAATAATGTTACAGAATATATTTAAAAAAATATAAAAATTACGATATATGACTCTGAAATATCATGGTCACTAACAAAAGAGTAATTATAAACGCTATTATAAAACCATGTTATTTGATGTCTCATATTCTTGGGACCGTTCCCATGAGCCCACAGTTGTGGGCTCATGGGAATGGTCTGAGTATCGACTATTCGGCATAGTTGAATGCGCCATGATCACGGATGTACTGATATGATGGTGATTAAAACAACGTTGTTCTGATGTAGGATTCAATCAAATATAACAAACGAAATGCTTTTGAAATTTATGCTTTAACTCAGCCTTTTAGATAAATTCCAGTTGGAACTAGAAATGAATCGCATTCTATTTTGAAATTTGATTGCATTAAACATATCTTCAATGAGGTGTTGTGTTTTAGTAATTTCATGTAAGGGTTACATAGAAAATAACTATCAATAATTAGATTTAGACTTTGCTAAGCCATAGTCATTACGACTTCAACCTACTACAATAAGTTCTTAGTCTTAGTATTTTCTAAATATTTCCTTCATTACATTCGGAGTTTTCAGTGTTTAGGCTTCCTGTTCTAGGCAATTTATTTTACTAAAGTGCAGACGCGTTGCAGTAAGAATTTCGTACATTGACCTATTAATCATAGAGCTCGCATATTCCCGCCGTTATTTGTGAGGCTCGTGTGGCAAAGGTCCTCGCTTCCATTCCTTTTGGTCCCCACCAACAAGCATTGTGAATATATCTTTGAACATGTATCAGGTTGTATTGTGTGTGTATTAGTAAGTTTCGTAGTATTGTTGAGAACGCCTTAGTGCTTTATGTAAGGGTGCTTTTAAATAAGCAATAATTCAAAAGCTAAATGTACATAGTTGCAAATGTGCAATACTGTTGCGTTGCGTGGCAAACCTAAACCTAATTTACCTATAAGTGGGTTTGAGCTTAATCCTTAATTACTGATAGCTAAAATACAATAGGTTTAATATTCGCTCCACGTTTCCGTGAATAAAGTTTAGCAATGATTTAACCTTTTGCACTACCGCGTATGTTTACGCTTGCTTGTCACAAGAAATATTCGTACCAAAATGCATTCGTAACTGCAGTCATATTGTGTACCAAAATGTAGAATAGGTGACCTTGTCGTATTTGTTTAAAATACCATGTGCCTTACAAATAAACAAGAATAAGCTCCGAATAGTTATTCTGTGTTTTGAAATGACGTTCACATGACGGGAACAAAACACGGAATAACTATTCGGACCTTATTCTTTGTTTATTTGTAAGGCACCATATGTACAAGTCTTGCAGCCCGTCTAGAGCGTAAGTGAAGTGTATTGTGAAGTTAGTATTAGCGATTGTATCCGATAGTAGGTAATGAGTGAGTGTAGAAGCCACCAGTATGTGAGTCATTATGCTAATCTTAACGCTATATGAATGGTTTTTAATGAACACAATAGCGTTATACATATTTTTACATTTCTATATTCCAAATAATAAGTGTTGTTCTTTTTAGTAAGGTTAATAAAATATCATAAGGTGAATAATATTTAGTGAATATAACATGTGACCGACAAACCATTGAATTTCTATTGTCTGGGCTTCGTGGCAGTCAACGTGATAATTGTTTATTTGATGTCTTCTTCTCCTCTTTATCTCAAATACAAAAAAAATGTAATTCCGATTTTTGGCGCAAGCTTATATTTCCTAGACTTTGTTTTCAGGAATTTACAATACAGAGAAGCCGTGTCGTAACGGCTTTGTAATTCCTGTTCTCGTACTTTTGATAAACGGGTTAACTAGTCGTTTCTGTTATTTCTAAAGTAATGACGTTTCTGGAAAGTTTGTCTTAAATATTCAAATGTAACACATTTTCTTTTCGGGGCTGCTTTTTAATTATTTAATTTGATGTCCAGGTCAATAGAATATTCAATTGGGGTTCTCTCTCGTCACTTCTGAGAAAGTAACATTCAGTCCTCCACAAGATTTAATTCTTGCTGCTTGGCAAGTCTATTTAATAATTACTTAATTAACTTTTTTATTTTGATAACACTCTCGTAGTGCTACGCGTCCGAACCAAACCCTACACTAGAGTATTGGTAAAAACCAACCAAAAATGTCTATATTGTTTTCTAATGTTTACGCGAACACTACACATTATGAAACAACTTTTACGGATCTACTCGCGTTTATTTTACACATTACTTTTTTATGTTTATCCTGACGTTTCGAACCCTTTGCAGGGCCCGTGGTCACAGGGAGACTGAGGTGTTGGTCGTCTCATAATTAGTTAGTAGCTTGTATACCCTCATTTAAATTTAAGGTGCGTTCCGTTTGACGCAGAAAGAGTTTACAGTATCTTTTGGTCTGGCAGTATGGTGTTGGTGCTGGGCTTTAATATTTTGTATGATGGGATCCCAGGCTGGTGGTAGATTCCAACCATCTTCTCTATTGAAATTAGGATGCTTTTTAATTTCAATAGCCTCGCGTATCATCCTAGGGATGAATCGTTGTTCTTTAGCAAGTATTTGTGGTTTATCAAATCTGATGTAATGTAATGGTTGGGCCCCTTTAGGGTATGTTCGCATACTGCAGACTTGTTTTCGCGCCTATGCTTGAAGTCGGCTATATGTTTCGACTATATGTGCGGACGTCAAGCATAGGCGCGAAAATAAGTCTGCAGTATGCGAAAATGCCCTAGGGGGGCCCAACCATTACATCAGATTTGATAAACCACAAATACTTGCTAAAAAACAACGATTCATCCCTAGGATGATACACGAGGCTATTGAAATTAAAAAAACATCCTAATTTTAATAGAGAAGATGGTAGGAATCTACTACCAGCCTGGGATCCCATCATACAAAATATTAAATCCCAGCACCAACACCATACACAAACCAACCAAAAATGTCTGGCTGTTCATCCTGTAGTGCGGTTACTCTGTAAGATTGCAGGCTCGATTCCCGTTTTACATTCCCAACATATCCTTGACAGGTGGTACCTACTAAATTATTTTTGTATATTTACAGCCAATAGTAAGTTTATTTATTTAATTTATTATTATTAGAAATAGTAGTATTAAAGTTATTAATAATGTTAGCGGTCTGTTTCTGTTTCCTTGTTGTAGCCTACAATTGATATTGTGTAATGCGTTTAGTATGGCAACGTGAATGGGCGCTTCATGAAATATAGAAACGGGCCGTTAATAGTGTATGTAGTACGCAATAGACGGAGGTTTGTGTCGTTCCAGGTCTGGTACCATACTTGATTCTGATTTGCATATCACGCGTGCTGCTTAGTAGGATTACAATATATGTGATGTCCTATATTTATTTCTAATCTATATTTACGCTTAGAATAGTGTTACGACACAGAGAACAATAATAATAATAAACCTTGTAAGATCGTATCTTAATCAAGTAGGTATTACATTAATTTTATATAGTATTTAAAAAGTTTGCCTTACCTGCTGTCTTTGTAAAAGCTGAAAAAAGTTGCATATAGTATTGAACCACTGGCTTATGACTATATGTAACTTGTTATTATACAATATGTAAAAAAACCCTGTCCGATCGCAAAGGGGCACATAGGTATACAAATAACAAAAACAAAAAAAATAAACAAATATTATTCATGAAAGTAAAGGAGTTATCGTAATTTAAAACGCAAGTTTTTTTGTACCGGAATTGCTCAAATTACCCCAAAATCTAGCTAATATTATAAATGTGACCACACTTTCTATCAATGGCGGCGGCGCCAAAGGTTACCGAAGTGCCCATAAAAGTATTGCTATGAAACTTTGTCATTTATCAAAATTTTTATCGGGGTAATTTTTTTTCACTTTAAAAAAAAATCATTACGTAAATAGAACTGAATCTCGATAAATAACACCTTAACGGATCGGACAGGGTTTTTTACATGTTGTATATGATTAAGCATCAATGTCTTATTTCTACGTAGACTATTTATTTATAATTAATGCATTAATTTATTACATGTCCGTTTAGGTTTATTGTAGGTAGTTTAAACTGAGTATGACGTAATATATCCTTATCCAATCACTTTTTTAGCGGCGGGAAGAGATTTTTCTCATATTTATTTATGTATAGATAGATCATACATAGCTTGTCATCAGTTTTATTTAACTACAATTTATTTCTAGAAGTAGGTAATGTATAACAAATTGGTTGAATTATTCTTCTGTCGCTTAAAATTATATTATTAGTATAGATAAATGTATATTTGTCCCTTAAGGGACGGATATATCTTTAAGGAGTTTCACTTATTCTTGACTTTAATGCGCATATGAACTCAATGTGTTATCAAGGGAAACAGCTTATGTATCTCCATGATATATTTTATATATACAATCGGCTTTGGAAAAACTTGGGTTGCCACATGGACTGAGAGCATACTAAGATGCTACCTGTCGAGTTACCTCTCAGCATGCATTTGTGGATTTTTGGAATAATTTTTATATGAAACAGAATAAAAGATTTATTTTAAAACATACTTTATGGCCTGCTTGCACCATTACTAACTAACTGCGATAAACGCTGAATATGTATTTAGAATATCATTGCATTTGTTTGAAAGAAAAATAAGAGATTCAATTTAGTTTTAAATATGATTAAATAAACTCTAAAAGCTATTATTGTGTTTTGGTGCAAGATAAATTTGTTGAAATGCGATAAACGCTGAATATGTATTTAGAATATCATTGCATTTGTTTGAAAGAAAAATAAGAGATACAATTCAGTTTTAAATATGATTAAATAAAATCTAAAAGCGATTATTGTGTTTTGGTGCAAGATAAATTTATTGAAATGGAAACTTTGTCTTATGGTGTGCCTTGCGATTACCGCTTAGATTAATTAGCAGAAATAGTGCAGCTAGTCCGAGCTTAAAATTTATAATACAAATCCATCCATATTGCAAGTTTGAAATTTTTTTGGTTTTTTATTTCTGATTTCTGAGTAATTGTAATTAATTATTAGGTCCTCTTAAGTACAAAAGTAAAAATATTGGGAACTTTGAACTTAGCCTACTACTAGCAAAGAAATATCAAAATTTATCAAACTTTAGAGTACATTTGCTATTAAAATGTCAACTAATAGATTTACATTAAACCTACTATATATTTTAAAATTTGTGTAAACATTTATCTAATTACTTTCACACCAAATAATGTTTTGTCATTATGTTCCTATTTCATTATTAATTAATGTATCTTAGGAGACAATGTTTCTTTTTAAATCGGTAAATGTGAAAACGCACATGTCTCGTGTCTTGGCTTTTGTATCAGTTGAGTCGCGGACTTCTACCGTTACACTGAACAAGTTTTGTCAATGCGGTTTATTCTCGAATTTGGTAGAGAATACACTACGACGTTCTGGTCATAGTGATCAATTTGGACTGTAAGAGTCTTACACATTCTTGTTCTGCATTTAAACGTATATTAAATTGGACACTTTACAATCCACAATACAAATTGAAGTGACTTAAATCTAATTATACTAAATACTGTTAGTACTGAACTAGCTAGAAATCTTAGTGACGTTGAGGTTTTGTATTTATGAAAACATAAAGAATATTTGTGTATATACTTAGAAATAAAAGGACGTATAAGATATAGCGACATGCGAAAAAAGTGTCATTTTAAGTTCCGAATGAAATTACGCGTACGTAGCTTTGTGTTTCAGCCAATTCCGTTGTATGCGCAAAGATGCTTCTAGGTTAGTAATTTAAATACTATTTAATGACCCATGCGACTACTTGTAATTAAGTTCTTGTACAAATTTATCATCGCAGTATGTCAGTAATTTAATGTATTAAATAGTCATACTATAATTTTAATGGAATAAAATAGTCATGCAAACAATTTTGATGTTACAAACTTCAATATTTGTTTGTTAATGCACAATTGTCTGCATGTGGCTGGGACTGGGCTTAGCAATATTTAAAGCTTGCAGAAAAAATACTGGCTAATTCCTTCTTCTATAATATAATTGTATAAATAAGTACTTACTAGCTGCAGTACAGATGGAACTGGACCTGTTGGTTTAGAGTTTAAAGCTCAGTCTACGTTTGTCTACTATAATACAAATTTAATGTACTACAATACTATAATAATTAATATTATTTATTAATGCGATCTGAATAGCGCGTGTGAGCAAGACTTAAATGATAAGGTTGTGTCGGACCATAGTGTGTATAGAAAAAAGTCAAGCGCTTTTCGGTAATTCCGATAAGGTTTTTCATGCTATTCTAATATTTAACTGTGTGGTATGTTAGTAGTCTTAAATAAGCCTTAGCCAAACCTATATGGCATTAAATTGTACGGAGTTTCAAGCACACAGCATTTGCTCATAGACACAGAGTGCTGAGTGCCAGTTTTTTCACCTTTACCCGTCCTACTAACAGGGTTCCTAGTGTGAGTTTTGTTTACTATCTGTATTCGTTAGATTACGTGTACGAAAACGAAAATTAGCATGGCATTGAAGAAGCGCCTCCTGGCGGCATACGAGAAGAGTTAACATTTACATTACATTTACAGTATACAAAGTCTCGTTTTTGATAACGTGATTGAATAGCGAATGAAACACGCACTAAACACCCTGTAGTTTAACTCGATCGAATGGTGAAAAACTCGCCTCTGACGCGTGTCGTGTCACTCGGACCTGTACAAACTGTTCAAAAGTTCAAATCTATAAAGAAAATTTTCTTTATAGATTTGAACTTTATCTAAAAGGCATGTCATTGAAGAAATTTGACAGTTTTGGATAGTTTGATGCGAAGGCGTCTGTACCTTTATACTTTACGATGTGTGAACACTTAGGTACGAGCATAGTCTACCTGTCTTTAAAGACAATAAGCTAATTAGCCCAATAAGTAATTTTCCGCTTTGGCGCCGTTTGCTACTCGGGTATCAGGAAAATCCAAGGAACAATATTCGAAATAATGTGAGTCGTTAGCTCACGTCATAAAAATTTATCATTTTTTCATTTTTTTAATGTATTTTCTCGTTCAGTTGCTGTTTGTTCGTTAATTTAATTAAGTAATTAACATATTCCTTTAGATCGTCTAAACACAAATCAAATGTGATTATTTATATCAAGCGTAATAATTCCAGAATTTATACTAGGTAGGTACTAGGAGTTAAAATACTTAATTATTTTCACCCCTTTTTGGTCTGTTATTTGGTCTTATACCTTGTTATTTGAAAACGTGTATTTAATTTGTACCTAATTAAGACGAATGCTGACTCTATCTCTATATTCAGGCCAAGTCAGTTGAACGTTTTGATAATCGGTATTATATTTGGAGGTAATTTATTATATATTTAGAATTCTATGATTCTATGATATCTTGTTGAATTTGACTTCCACGTTTTGGTATTTTAGCCAGTGAGCTGTTATCTAATGTTTCGTGAACAAGAGAATTCGTGGTGTTATCTTAAGTTTAGTTTGGTATTGATGCCATCTGCAAATAGTGCTGGTAAAGCTACTTCATTAATTGAGCATTTTGGAAGAACTTGGAGAATGAAAAACTCATCACATTCCAGCGAGATTCCTCGGGATGTATCCTGATAGGTTTCTCTAACGTTCTGAATATTGTAGTATTAGATCTGGACCATTTGATCTAGTCATAGACTAGTCTGATTCGTTTCGTTTTCGGAGCAAGATATATATTAAAATCTCTGTCGTGCGTATTACTCATATCGAGTAAGGGGCTAATTTAATAGCATGTTTCTAGTTTAGGTTAAATTATCTTTTTTTTATACTTCCAAACAAATTTCTAGTAATCGTGAGGATTTTCACAAATAATACAATGTATAACTATGCCCGAGTTCTAAGCGGCGCCGCGTGGTAACACGAAACAGTTCGGTAACCCTTATGGTAATTTGCTTTTAAATAATTTTTAATTAGTTTGTTCTCTATCACGTTTGTCTACACGTGAATTAGGTGTGGGGCAAAAGTTATTTTCTGCTAAAAAGTTTAGAATAAATGGGACGGCCGTTTCTATGAGGGGCGCCCCCTTTGTTGCCAAATTTCCCATTTAATTCTGACTAAATAAGTTTGATGTTTTCCCTTGCTTGACAAAGGAAATGTTTTTTTTCAAATGCTGGGCATTTAAGGGGTGTGCTCATGTCTGTTTAGTTTTAAATTATTTTAGTTACCAACCGGACATACTGTTTAGAATGACAATGGCTGATCGGTCGTAGCATGTTCCAAACACGATCAGAGTGCCTAGTGCAAGTTTTCTGCTATTTAGCATTAGAATTATCTCCAATTTAAATGGGAAATATGCAGCGCTGCCTAGTGACGAACTTGTGAAAACAATTTGTCACTAGATGGCGTTGCTGGTTAACTTTTTATCAATCGTAGGTGTGACAAACTCGCACTCTCCACTCTAAATGGTGTTAATGTATCAATTTTTGTTTGATTGTGCTACGACAGTAAGCCTGCTGAAGATCTTTAGCAGTTAAGTAAACTTTGTATTATATTTAAAAAAGTGTTTTTTTTTCTATCAAATAGCATTGTTTGCTAACGAATAAGCCAACCACTTCTAATTCCATGCTTTAAAAGCCATATTAAAATATTTTTGTTTAAATTGTACACTTTTGTTTATATTGTGTTAATTATGTAATATAGTGTATCTGATGTGATGAAAGTGACCGAACTTGTCAATAAAAACCTATAAATATGTTTGTAGTATTATTTCTTCTTTACCTTTTCTCTTATTTATTCCTTTTAGATTTAGTCTCGCCCCAATCGGATGTCGAAATTGAAACGAACAATAAATCACGCGACACTGCAGTTTTTCTTCACTTTATAACAGTACTTTTAGTACTTCTAAATTAACAAGAGTTATCATTATGCACTTGCTGTATGTAAAAAAAAAAACCGAAAAAATTGCACTAAAAAGTAAAAAATAATTGCGTAGTTTAGTTTGTTCAATTTACTTGCAATTAACTTATACTCCATCTTATATTCTTTCTTAGGAAAATATATAGGTACAATTATTGTTACTTTTGGAGTCGGTGCCAGTCCGCGTTTGTAGTCACAATTTCATGCATAAGATGTATGTACTATTATGATTATATTATAGTATGTCGTTAAATGTTAATGTTAAAGTTACCTTGCCTGGCACCGACTCCAAAAATAACAATAATTGACCTATATATTTTCCTAAGAAAGAATATAAGATGGAGTATAATATAAGTCAATTGCAAGTAAATTGAACAAACTAAACTACGCAATTATTTTTTACTTTTTAGTGCAATTTTTTCAGCTGAAATTTTTTGGAGTCGGGTTTTTTTTTTTGTTAAAAATTTATCGCTCGTTAGTGATTTGTTTTTTCGATCTATTTATCAAAAGCGAATATGGGAAGACCAGTAGGTCTTCACTCGGCGCTGTTTCGAGCAGCGCGTTCTGAACGCGCTGCTCGAAACCTACGCTGCTTACCAATGTTTGTTTTTTTTTTAAATATTTGTTTTTTTGAAGTCTGTTAAAAAGTCTATAGATCGACCGCTTAAGAGGGGGTATAAAGGTAAATCACCAATCGTAGATTTGATTTTAACACTAGAAGATAAACCACGATTTACCCGAAAAAAATATCATAGATACTACAGCATACTTGAAAGGGACTGGCTTAAGCGAAAACATAATATATTAAAATTTTATCGATAAAATAAAATCACAAACTTACGTCTACTTTTCAACTAGAATCAATTTATTTTCAATTTGACGCATATTACTGAGCCAATATTTTAACACATAATATCAAATTATATTACCGAGCGACTGTATTAGCGATTTGAAAAAAAAATGTATATTTTACGAGTAAATAAACTAAAACTAATTCGGCGCTTACGACATTCTTATTCCGTGCAGAACGCTCTAGTCTGTCGCACCTGACCCGAGGTAACAGGCATGTTTTGTTTCATCGATTAGTCGCGATCACTCTGTTGAGACGAGAGGACTGTGTTTCTGTGCTCAGGGCGCCGAGAAAATATTTCGTTAAAATAAGATATTATTATCATAATATTGTTATTATTTCTTTTCATTGGTGATGAGTAGTCTCACCTTGAAATATCGACCCTTACGCATTAACTTTAGAGCTCACTATACAATGTATTAGAAGCGCTGAAGCAATGACAGCGACGCGGGTACCGGGTATAGTATATGCAAAACAGAACGATGCTTTTGACCACTCGTATTGGTGGCAGTATGTATAGTAATTTTTTTTCACAGTACATACATAATTGTAGGCTGAACACTCCAGTCACCTTTGCCTGTGTGTAAGAGCGAGACGGGATGAATGGGCGAAAGAGGGATGGACGGATGGAGGAGGGATAGACGCATAGAGAGTAACGAACATGGTGGCAAGACTGGTACGGTGTGCGCTAAAGAAGAGGAAATAAATACGTTTATGTTGAAAAGCCGGTCTCTTTATTCCCTGCCTGCGTCCTACAGTTTTGGGGGCTCGTCCGGGATATTAACAAGAAAGATCTGTGGGCCAGGCATAAAGGGAAACGAGAATTCAAGATTTGGTGCACGTGGTCGGTGTGCGGCGGGCGGGCGCAACGAAAATTTACGACGGTCAACGTGTTGCACTATATTTAACAAGACGCTTACGACGAACACTACGACGATAGTGCAACATGCCCAAAGACGAACGACGCGCAAGCCGGCAAGCCGACTATTTTGAAGATTGTCACACGAAGCAGCATGGCGGCGCAAACATGTTACAAATGACGGCGGAGCTGGTGCCGGGCTTCAGCGGCCGCGACAGCACCTATCCAGTAACGAGGTGGATAGAGGACGTCGAAAGTAACGGTGAGATATTTAATTGGACCCCACTGCAGCAGTTACTTGTGGCAAGAAGATCGCTCTCGGGTACAGCACAACTCTGGTTACGGGCGGAGCGACCATTTAAAAGCTGGGATGACTTAAAAGCAGCAATATTAAAAGAATTTCCCGACTCCGTCGATGTTAAGACGATTCATGAAATGATGAGTGCTAGAAAGAAACGGGCAGACGAGACGTGTCTCGATTACATGCTCATTATGAAGGAACTCGGAAAGCGAGGCAAGATGGCGGATTATGTCGCGATAAAATATATCGTGGACGGAATCATGGACGTCGAAACAAATAAAGTGATGCTTTACGGCGTAACATCATATGGCGAGCTGAAAGAAAAATTAAAGATCTACGAAACTATTTCAAGCAAGATGCAAAGTTCGAGGCAGCGGCATACAGGAGCGTCGGCGAGCACAAGCAAGCATTATACGAACACGAACACGAGCGGATCGAATGGATGGCGGGTTCGTTGCTACGGGTGCGGCGAGCTAGGGCATACATCAGCTGATTGTCCTCATAAGAACAAGGGGCCAAAATGCTTCAAGTGCAACGAGTTCGGCCATGTTGGATCGCGGTGCATAAACAGCGCAACTGAACCGATACGGAAATCTACGAGTCAACACCATCGGGTATCGTCGGGCGATGTCGTCGGTAAAGCAGGAGGAAGCCATGATCGCTACGCAAAGAGCGCGATGTTCGCGGCAGACGTCACGCCAGACAGCAGCGCCACCAATGACGGTTTGACGAACCAATTTAAGATGGCGGAGCGCAGCAGCCAATCGACGAGCAAGACGGAGATGACGTATAGGACGAGCGGTGACACTATGGTCTATTCACCGAATGACGAACGAGAACAAAGGAAGATGGCGGCGTTTGTTTACGATCACGTCGAGCAGCTGTCAAAGTCGATGTCAAACGAGAAGAAGCCGGTTGTCATCGCGAATGTAAACAATGTCCGTGTGAAAGCACTTGTGGACAGTGGTAGCGACGTGAATCTTTTATCTGAGGAAGTATTTGAAGCGATCGGCATGCCAAAATGCGAAAAGGACGAACTATCTCTCTGTGGCATTGGACTATCAACGGTGCATTCGATGGGGAAGTGTCGATTGCGTTTGTGCATTGATGAACATTGTTACGAAGATGTAATATTTCATGTATTGAGTAAAAACTTTATACCATTTAGAATGATACTTGGTCAAGAATTTCTTAACGATGTTACAGTTGTGTTGAAAGGTGGTTGTGTGAGGTTTTATAGTAAAGATTGGGAGCGTTTGGGTTGTTATGCGAGTGAGGTATGTTCATTGGGTTCTGTTGTAGGTCAGATGGTGAATCCAGCCCTAAAGAACGAAGTGATCCAGTGTGTGCAGAACTACAAACCCAAGCAAGTCAAGGAAACACCCCTGCAACTACGTATTGTGCTCAGTGATGAAGCACCAGTGGCCATGCGACCGCGACGTTTATCACTTAAGGAGCAAGAGGTAGTGGATGATCAGGTATCAGACTGGTTGGAGAAAGGCATCATTCGCGTAAGTTATTCTGAATATAGTAGTCCCCTTGTGTTAGTAAAGAAAAAAGATGGTTCTACTAGGGTCTGTGTTGATTATAGAATGTTAAATAGAAAAATAATTAAAGACGAGTTTCCGTTACCAGTCATTGAAGACTTAATCGATAAATTAAAAGACGCTAAAGTATATAGTGTATTAGACTTGAAAAATGGATTTTTCCACTTGAAGATCAGTGAAGAGTCAATAAAGTATACTTCTTTTGTAACCCACAATGGTCAGTTCGAATTCTTAAGAGCTCCTTTTGGTCTGTCCATTTGTCCAAAGTATTTCATGAGATTTATAACAATAATTTTTAGAGACTTACTGGTTAAAGGTGAAATTATAATATTCATCGACGATTTGTTGATCCCGGCTGAAAATGAAAGTCAAGCGGTGCAAAGACTAAAGAATGTACTTATGATTTCAGAGCAATATGGCTTAGAAATTAACTGGAAGAAAGCAAAGTTGATTTCCAGGGAAATTGAATATCTGGGACATTTAATAAGGAATGGTGAAGTAAGACCTACCGCTGAGAAGACCGATGCAGTGATGAGGTATCCGAAGCCAACATCAGTAAGGCAAGTTCGCAGTTTTCTAGGATTAACTTCATACTTTAGAAAGTATATTAAAGATTATGCCGTTATAGCAAAGCCACTTTCTGATTTGCTCAGAAAGGATGTTGTTTTTGCATTTGGAGAAAAAGAATGTATTGCATTTAACAATTTAAAAAGGAAGTTGAGTAGCTCTCCGGTTTTGAAGATTTATGACTCTAACTTACCTACAGAATTGCATACCGATGCAGCCTCTGTTGCATATTCCGCTATTTTGTTGCAGCTACACCCAGACGGTTGGCATCCTGTGTATTACATGAGCAAGAAAACCAGTGATGCAGAATCAAAGTACTGCAGTTACGAATTAGAAGCGTTAGCAATCATTGAGGGTGTGAAAAGGTTTCGAGTATATCTTTATGGTATCCATTTTACAATAGTCACTGATTGTCAAGCTTTTGAAATGACACTGAAGAAGAAAGAGTTGTGTCCAAAAGTTGCTCGTTGGGTACTGTATCTGGATCAGTTTGATTATAAAGTGGTGCACAGAGCAGGAGCCAAGATGCAGCATGCAGATGCTTTAAGCCGCAATCCCTGTATGACCATTGTTAACAATAGTTTACAAGATCAGATAAGATCAGCTCAACAGAAGGACGATGGATTGAGAGCTATATATGAGATACTACAGAAGGGTTCCTACTCAGACTATTGGCTTGATAATAGACTGCTGTATAAGGGAGAGCAGAAACTTCTGGTTATACCTAAGTGTCTAGAAAAAGAGATCATAAAGCAAGTACACAGTAAAGGGCACTTTTCAATGAAAAAGATGAAAGAAATTATAAGTAAAGATTATTTCATACCTGACATAGAGAAGAAACTTCAAGACTTTGTGGTCACGTGTATCCCATGTCTATTGGCTACGAGGAAGGCTGGTAAACAAGAAGGGTATCTAAATCCAATAGAAAAGGAAGGTACACCGTTACATACCATTCACATAGATCATTTGGGACCGTTGACAGATACTAAGAAGCAGTATAATCATATACTGACAGTTGTGGATGCTTTTACCAAGTTTACATGGATTTTTCCTACGAAGAGCACTACGAGTAAAGAAACTATAGAGAAATTGAAGATACACCAACAAAACTTTGGTAATCCAGTGAGAATCATAAGTGACCGAGGGACGGCATTCACTAGTGGTGAGTTTCAAGAGTATTGTCAAGAAGAGAACATACAACATATCACCATCACCACAGGAGTACCGAGGGGAAATGGTCAAGTAGAAAGGCTACATAGGACTATTTTGGCTATACTTACTAAGCTATGTATAGAAAGCCCATCATTATGGTATCGACACGTAAGTAGTGTACAGAGAGCGCTGAATAGTACCTATCAAAGAAGCATAAATATCACCCCATTTCACCTTATGATTGGGACGGCAATGAGAACCAAAGAGGACTTACAAGTTTTGGAATTATTGAAACAAGAAGAAATAAACCAATTTGAGGAAAACAGAGAAGAAATTAGGATTCATGCAAAACAACAAATACTTAAAGTACAAGAAGAAAATAAGAAAACTTTTGATAAAAATAGAAAACAAAGTTTCAAGTACGAAGAGGGAGATTTAGTAGCTATCAAGAGGACACAGTTTGGTCCAGGGCTCAAGCTTAAACCGAAGTATCTAGGGCCTTACAGGGTCGTGAAGGTCAAGCGCAAGGATCGTTACGATGTGGAAAAGCTAGGCAGTACTACCGAAGGGCCTAATAAAACTTCAAGCTCAGCAGACCTGATGAAACCATGGCCTCAGCAGAATGAAGAGTAAAATGCTCAGGCAAGTAAGATAGTTGTTTTGAGGGATGAATGAAAGGGATGAAAGGATGAAATGAAAGAAAACGACTGTAACTTTTATTTGTTTATTATTGTTTATTTTTGTGTAATGTTCAGATTTACTGTGTTTGTTATAACATAAGCTAAACTTTCACTTTTGTTTTTATTACAAAATTATCTAAGATGTTTTAATTAAGACAAATATTTATAAGTTGTAAGTTTTATAAGTTGTAATTGGCTAAAATGTAACATTTTCCTAAAATTCTATATTGTTGGTTAAGGGTCAGCCTTACTTTGTTAAAATAATCTTAAGATTTTGATGTACAGCTATGTCTGAGGGCAGACATAGGACAGGATGGCCGAATGTAGGCTGAACACTCCAGTCACCTTTGCCTGTGTGTAAGAGCGAGACGGGATGAATGGGCGAAAGAGGGATGGACGGATGGAGGAGGGATAGACGCATAGAGAGTAACGAACATGGTGGCAAGACTGGTACGGTGTGCGCTAAAGAAGAGGAAATAAATACGTTTATGTTGAAAAGCCGGTCTCTTTATTCCCTGCCTGCGTCCTACATAATTAAGTTGAATTAGCTATTCTGGAAGTATTGTATCATACTTCGTATATTACCGTACAAACTTGTGATTTACAATTATTTTGTATTTCAGAACTGCTGCAGCTCGTAAATGTCGTAATATCTCACAAGCCGATGAATGCTATCCGGTCAAACTCGTACGCAAAAATCTCTCATCAACTCTGTTAGTTCGTTACAGTTGTTTAATTTAAAGCTATTCGTATATTTATTTTTATAAAAACCATAGAATGTAAACATAATATTGATTTTTTTATATGTTAACACATGAAAAGTCTGTCGTTGCTGACTGTACAATCCAGCTCGAAGATCTCGTAGATCTCGAAGAGCTCGCAGATGAAATGCCTCGCGATACCTGAAAAATGAATGTAAAAGCTTATTTCTATAAAAATGAACTTGAATTTGGTCCAAAATTATCTTTTCAAATATTTTACTAAATGTGGGTAGCACAGAAATTGGTCTAAAGTTAGTGGGGTCAGATGTGCTACCTGATTTGTATAATGGAATTACTTTACTGTGCTTTATTAGGTCAGGAAAAACACCACAGTCAATACATTCGTTAAATATGCAAGCTAAAACTGGAGCTATTGTCTCAATAACGGATTTAGTGACGTCAACGGAATTACCCCACAAATCAGCAGTCTTTTTTTTATTAAGAGTGTTAAAAGTTTTAATTATATCTCTAAAATCAATTTTTTGAAAACTAAAATGGTTTTCACTAGGTTTGACATTTTCCTTTAGAACCGCTTCAGCTACAGTGGGGGACGAGTCCAAAGTCTTTGTAGTTGAAACTGGAATATCAGTAAAAAACTTCTCAAATGCCGCAGCAACATCAGCATCAGAAGTTAAGATTTGATTTTCGAAGCTCAATTTGTACTCATTGTTACGACTTTTGACATTTCCAGTTTCACTATTTATAATATTCCATGTCATTTTTATTTTGTTATCACTTAGCTTAATCTTTGAACTCAGGAATTTTGCCTTTGCTAATCGACATACTGTTTTAAATAACTTAGAATATTTTTTGACATACAATTTGAAATCTTCACTGGTGTTATAGTTGCGTTCGTCATATAGCTCATAAAGTCGCTTTCTACTTTTGTGGATACCAATTGTAACCCATTCACTAAAAGTAACAGTACCACTAACCGAGATCATCTTTGGAATAAAAGTTTTATTAAATTCTAAACAATATTTATAAAAGAAATCATTATAAAATTTATTTGGGTTATCATTATATTTCTACATAACATATATTATCATAGAGATTGTTTTGAAGCGTTCCAGACGACCTGCAGTTTTTGGTACAACAGTGATAATCTGTTTCTTCACTTGCTGACACTGATGTGGAAGGCTGACCATTTGGCCACAATGATCAGAGTCTAGTTTATTAATAATGAGTTTAGACAGAGGTACTAGATCAGTGTATATATTATCGATACAAGTGGCAAAAGTGGCAGTTATTCTAGTCGGCTCCAAAAATAAATTATTCAAATTATATGATTGAAATAAATTTTTAATTTTGATAGAACCTGTAGACTTTTCTAACAAATTAATATTAAAATCACCGCAAACAACTATCTTTTTACCTACATTGCGGATTTTATATAATGCTTCATCCATTACTTTTTCAAAATAATCATACAATGCTGACGGAGGCCTGTATACACTTAAAACAACAAGTCGCTCCAGCTCCACACAAGCTATTTCTATTGTTTGCTCAACCGAGAGGCTCATTATGTCTTTTCTTTCCTTTAATTTTAACTTCTTATCAACTATAATTAAGGAGCCACCATGAATTGAATTTACTCGACTGAACGAACTACCTACCAAATGATTATTAAAATTGAACATGAACTGATGATCTTTAAGCCAGTGTTCAGTAATACACAGAATATCAACTTTATTATCGTTCATGAACAATGCAATCTCTGGATCTTTGCCCATCATTCCTTGAATGTTCTGGTGAACCATACTGATTGACTGAACATTTTTAATAATTGTAGGTTGAGACGGGCTTTTCTTAGAATTAATTACACATTTATTTAAAATATTACCAAACATTTTGCAAGAGAATTCCTCTTTTGTCTTATGATTTAATTTAAAATCGTCATTAAAGAAAAGCTTTGTAAAAAAGCTTATTATAAAGTGTCTGATTACATTCAAGACAAAACAGCATGGGTTAAAAATGCTTCAATCACCCGAACAGGTATTTCTAATTTAAAATATTGTTAAGTAATTTTAAACTTGTATAACTTGATAACGGCATATAATTTTGTAAATGTCGTTACTTATATTAAAACTGTGGAGTTTCTTGAGCCCATTCTTCTCCACAACTAAAAAATAGACGTCCTGAATGGGTAGTAGGTAAAAAAAATGTTTGGACGATTCAAAAGTACTTTTCTAAAGTTTATTTGAATACAAAATATTTGACACTTTGACTTTGATTACAGAAAGTCTGTTTATCTTAAGTGTAAACAATATTTTAGTTTTTTTTACCATTAAAAAAACAATAAAATTTTTCATTAAATTTCAATAGTAAGTCCTATAAAGATTGTTACATTTTAAGACAAGTTAGAATGAACAGACCTTAAATACATAATTTAATGCAAAAATGTTTTTAACTTACCTTCTTTCTGTCTGTTCTTTGCAGTACAGGTACAAGCCAGGGAACGAACTCTGAAAAAAAAAATGTAAACCTATGAATCTATGTAAATAAAGCGATATTTTTGTAATAAAATTAGACTTCTTTTTTTTACATTGTCGACACTCTTTGAAGAAGAGATAACAGTAAGAGCACTTACACACGAGCAGCACTTTGGTATCAATAGAGGTAACTGTAGCGTCGGATGGTAGGCCTTTGACCTTTAACGTGTCGACAGCAACCGCTGACTGTTGCAGTTACTTCTGTCGATAGCAAAGTGCGACTGAAAGGGATAATATAATCTACATGATACAAAAAATAATCTACATAATACAAAAATGCTTAAAGATTTCATGGCACCTACGCCTTTATAAAATAAAACAATATTAAATATTTAAAGTAGCAATATATAATAAAAATATATGATATCATTACTTACCTTTGCGTATTATTTACCACCAGCAAAGAGTATTTTAGTGTTTCGAAGTACAGCTAGGTGATCCGACTCGCACTTAGCCGGTTTTTATCTGATTATTTTAGGTATACTGTGCGCGATCGCACTAAACACGAGTACACACGAGGGAGCGACCTGCCAATCTGTTGCGTTGGCCGCCACGCCGTACGCACGGACGAAAGCGGGGCGTGAAAGGGGCGCGGGTGGAATCTGTTTTTTTTCTAGGTTTATACGCCCTCTTAACTGGAGTCCTCGCCTGCAGTAGGTACGCAGGGCGGGAGGTACGTAGGGCCTCTTGCCACGAGTACGAGCGTATTGCGACGCTGCGAACGGCTTTCTAGTTCATTGCGCGTTACACTACGGCAGTCATAGTCAGCAGTGATAGAAAAAACGCAATGAACTCGAAACTCGTTTGCCGCGTCACAAGACGTCAGTAGTACTGGTCGAGCGCTAAGGTGGTACACACGTGATAATTTTAAGAAGATTTATCTGAAGATAAGCAATTATAAATATGGGTGCCTGCCTACGTAATTAGTCAATTGTATTGAGAAAAATAAAAAAATAAATCTTTTTTTTACTTCGCAGCCGTTATTTATTTTAGAAGATTTGATAAATACAATGGTAATGATATATCTTATTATCTCTTATCTTATCTTCACTTTCGAAGCAGCCATCATCAGAATCATCAGAATCATCCTGCACGTTAATAATAAAATCAACAACAGCATGTACCTATAACGCTGTCATGTTTGCAGTATTCGTCCTCGACTTGAATTATATGATTAATCCATTCATTAATTAATTTATAGCTGAAATTCATAGAATTTCGAACTTCATAGAATCGTAATAATCACCTGTTTTACATTAAGATTTAAATATCACAAGTGCTCCGTCTACAAATCCAGTTTGGCCTCCACAATGTTACGATGATGAAACGGTCTCCTTTACCGATATGAGAAAGCACGCTGTGTTCATCCTTTGATTGCCAACATTTTGAAACGTTATGAGACGCATTAACATAAGTTTCGTCAAGATATATGTCTTCCTACTCTACGATATTTTTTAATAGTACTTAGGTATTTAGGTATTTCCACCTTCACGATAATAATAATAATAACTAATGATTGATTAGGTTTTTATAATGTTTTATTGTTTTTATATTAAAATATTGTAAAAATCTAGTTTTAAGAAAGAAAATAAATAAAGAAGATAATAATAATAATAATAATAATCATTTATTGCAAAAATATGGTACAAAAGATGTTACATACGATGTTATATTTGACTGATTGATGACGCTCTGAATGGGCAGTAGGTAAAAAAAAATATCGGACGGTGCAAAAGTAACACCTATAGTTATAATTGCTTATCTTCAGATAAATCTTGTTAAAATTATGACGTATACCACCTTGCCACCCGCCCGGCCAAACCACTGACGTCTTGCGATGAGGCGAGCGATTTCTAGTTCATTGCGTTATTTCTTTATCCGTTGACTATGACTGCCTTTGTATAGCACGCAATGAACTAGAAAAGTCGTTCGCCGCGTCGCAATTTGCTCGTGTTCATGGCAGAGGCCCTACTTACCCCCCGCCCCGCCTATACATAGTCTATGGAGGACTCAGCTAAGCGGTCTAGCTTATAGCATAGTAGAATGCTTATAGTCTATCAGTACTATTATTGGGGTATCGCTTTCTTGAGAGAGTATCGCCCAATGTGTTGCCACTTACGAGCGGTGAGCACGTCTTTAATCTATTGGAGGCCCTGGGCACTTACGGATAATGGGGTCCTTATGCGACGCTAGATTTTAGTAAAACAGGCAAAAGGAGTAGATAAGCAAAACTCTAGATTTATTCAACTGGTATTTTTATTTATTTGCAGCCAGATAGAGTTGCCAGTGTTCGGCCCCTGGTTTATTTGAATTAAAAAGCAAATAAGTCAATTTAATAATAAAAGTTAAAGTCAAAATAATTCTTGTTTCGTAAAACAAATATATTTATCGGTAATATCGGGTATCGGTTAGTGATCTGGCAGGAACAAGGGGGCCCCATCGATTGCGGGGCCCTGGGCACTTGCCCAGTGTCCAATGGTAAAGAAGGGCCTGGCGGTGAGTGTAGGCATATTGCATCTTCAGGCAATAGCATAAGCATCCACAGAGCACATGCCTCGACATAGGCAAGATGGCACGGCGGAACAGCACTACTTTATCTAGGAAAGTTTAGTTTAGGGTTTAGGCATAAGGTCGCGCCAAACTTCTAGCATAGTAGAATGAAACAAGTAGGCCATCTTCATACATACGCACCGAGCGCGGCTTGTATGTGAGCGCAGCCGAGCCAACCCGTCCGTACGCATCGTCGCACGCACACACTGACAAAGTTTATTGCTAATAATGCTGCGCTAGTCGCGACTGAGCCACGTAATGCCGCGCGCGCCTGCTTGTTTCGTCGCTGCGCACGCCACGCCGCTGCCGCTCGTAGGTTATATATAATTTGTGAAATGTAAGTCAACGATGGCTACAAAAAAACTCAGGAGATATTGCAGTGTTTACGGATGTCTAAATAGAAGCTTGTCAAATCCAGAATTGTCCTTCTTTACCTTACCTACCGAACAAGAACGGTGAGTACCTCCTGCCTAACCTAATTACATTATTTTGTGTTAGTTATTTACTAGGTACCGAAAGAGTTAAGTTCTGCTTCAGATTTCGTGGATTAGAGAGGTAAATACATGTCCCTAAGGATTTGTAAGTTTAATTTATTAGATTACACGGCACACCCTACCGTGAAAACAAGGGACTAATTAGGTACTTTGGACTTTGTACCGCTCTTATGTTGTGGGCATAAGTACTAATATCGAACTGCAAGTGTTTACCGTGATGTGCTGTTGACCGTACTTACTTACCTATTGTAAGTTGTTGTGTTGTACAGTTGATAAACAACGTTTAGGTAGATCGGGGGTTCTCTGGAATCCATGAATTCATATTTCTAAGTATGTTCTTATTTTATATGTAGATACCTACCTCATTCTAATTAAAAGCGACAGCCCTACAAGTTTAGGTGATTATCGCTCGCTCGGGGGCTGAGTCGGCCTACTTGTTTCATTCTACTATGCTTCTAGTCCCCTCTGAAGTTGACGCGATTCGCGTCGCAGTAGTAAAAAATAGGCGTCAGTAGGGCGAAGGCGGGGACGAGCGGTAGGGCCTGACTGTACAGCTGCGCAACGAAGCAACTTCAGAGGGGACTAGAAGTTTGGCGCGATCTATACCTAGTTATGTCGTGCTAAGGCATCTGAATAATGAAACTTGGTCCGGGTACAAAGAATCACACAAAATTGTCATCCGTGAATTCGAGTTATCTAAGGAGGGATCAGTCGTAATTTAAGTACTTGATATAGGGTAAACGTGCAGGTCGAAAAAGAAAAGAACTGCTCGACAGGTTGTTTTTAAGCGGCCTCAAAAATGGCCGACCACCACAAATATTGGCAACCCATACCTACAACAACTCTATAAATCAATATTTATGAATTGAATGAGTATTATAAAGGTTTTACGAGTATATCATAATTATTTAGGACCAGAAGCGCGGCTGCAAGAGAATTATTGCAATCAAGTACTTCAATAAAATTATTATACTCGTTTAGAGTAGAAAAGAAATATATCTAAATATAAGGTTAGTAACATTAGATTAAAAATATTAGTTAGCAAGGTGCCGCATATGGGCCTTTTAACAATAGTGTAAGAAATTAAAAGAAACAACTTTAATTAAATCTACTCGCGCATATATTGAACATTTAAAATTTTGTGTGTGAAATAAACGTGAGTACGTCCGTAAAAGTTGTTTCTATTCAATGTGTAGTGTTAGCGTAAACTTTACCCATCAAAAACAATACTTGTCAAAAAAAACCAAGTCTCGCAACTCAGTTGTTCTGCGGTAAAAAGTTGTAAGATCCATGTAATACCAAGTCGGTTATTAATTTATTCAGTCTCTACTTAAGCGACTTTCTGTCTTAATACGTCCAGTCTCTAAGACCACGATCGTGGTCCAGAACATTCTTTAATGTTTTATATAAATATATTGAGACTTGGCCATCGCACTAAATAATTGAATTTACATGTGTTTTCAGGCGATTGAATTTACACGTGTTTTCAGGCGATGGCCAAGTCTCAATATATTTATACGTATAAAACATTAAAGAATGTTATGGACCACGATCGTGGTCTTAGAGACTGGACGTATTAAGACAGAAAGTCGCTTAAGTAGAGACTGAATAAATTAATAACCGACTTGGTATTACATGGATCTCACAACTTTTTACCGCAGAACAACTGAGTTGCGAGACTTGGTTTTTTTTGACAAGTATTGTTTTTGATGGGATCTCATTTCTTTTTGTATTTTGTAGAGACAGTTCTACTTTTTTCCTTTCGATTTGGCAGGGGCACTACCATGCGCCTATATTTATATGGGACTAGCTTAAACCCGCGGCTTCGCGCGCAATAATAATAATTGCCGTAAAATAAATAAAATAAAACATCGTTACGAATAAAGCCAATATTGAAAAATTTTACTGAACCTATTATTCCATTATATTATACATGAATCAGTGGATTCATTAACTGCACATGTAACTTTGTAATCCTATACATTTATATGGGATTACAAAGCTATTTATGCAGTTGGTGTATCTAGAAAACTGGACCGAAATTGCAAAATATTTTAGTTTTTCCTTGATTCATACACCAAACACTACTTATATTCCAAATTTGAAGCTTCTAGGTCTGCTAGAAGTGCCTTAGAATTTTGATGATCGGTGAGTCAGTCAGTGAGTGACAAAATTAAGAAATTTGACCCGTTATAATTCTTAAAATACTGGTTCAAATTGAATGAAATTTGAAATATACGTGTCTTTACAATGCCTGCATGGTTACTGAAAATTTCAGTCTTCTAGTTTTATCCACAACGAAGTTACTAGGGGGTCGAAAATGGTCTGAATTGCTTCGAGAAAAGGATTGTACGGCCGTGACGCTTTTTTGCTCGACTTGGTGGGGGCACGGCCGTGCCCCCAGATTAAACGAAGTGTAAGAAATATAAAAAAATCATATAGAATTGTAAATTGGGCTTATTTCTACATAACTTAACTTAATAAAACTGATTTCGGCGGCGGCGCAGCACCGCCGGTTATATAGTTTAGTTGAAAAGCTAAGCTATCCCGCTCAGGGGAGCTATTTTTTAATCTCACCGATGATCTCGAAGTAAAAAGTGTAATTTTTTTTTCACTTGACCGAGAAGAGTGGAAGTAGAATTCAATATTATTGATATTTAGCGTGAGAATTAGTCACCGGTTCAAAATAGTGAGGGTTGGTATGTGTAAGGAGGGTTAGTTAGGGGCCTGTTTTTGCTTTCCGGCTAACATTTCAGTAGGTAGGTAGGTACTAAAACAAAAATCACACACTAGCAACAATTGCTAAAACAGCACACTTTTGTCATACCACATAACAGCCATACCAATTGAGGCACCGCCAACTTCGTCGACTATCTCGGACCATGCGATATTCCTAAAATATATTAATGAATAGTCATCACACGGTTGACCCCGGGAGTCAAGTACGTGGGGCGACAAACAATTCACGCTAAGGTCAAGAACGATCCAGATTAATTGAGAAAAATATAGCGGTTACGTCACCACCGATGTGTTGTGTGAGTTGTGTGACACACTTTCTGATTTAGATGTATGTCTCCAGTTTTCCCAACGACGCATTTTTTCTCAAGGCCGTCAGTTGTATTGACACGTTTTTTGATCTTGACCTGTATCTTCGTTTCTGGTGTTAGTAGGCTATGCATTAGGTAGTCATTTCACTGAATGTAAAAAAATCAGGAATTTTGAAGCTTATCAGAAGTTTGAACTTGGTAAGTATATCTAACCTAAATTTTAAGTCTCCGACCATTTAGCCTAATGCAGGAATCCGTTTCTGGATCCGTTTTCTTGAATAAATGGTGCTAAAAGCCAGTTTTTAGTATAAAATAAGGCCGTCGCAGGATGGAATTCGGAGTCTGCTATCCGTGGTCCCGAACCGCTCGCGACATGTGAATGGATGGTATAAGAAGTTTTTGTGGGCATGCCGCCTTCTCCCAAATCCCTGTCAAGCCTTCGGGCCCTGACTGAAGCGACCTGGACGAGAGCTGGGGGAAAGTCACCACATAAACAGCAGGCTTACCCAAGCCCCCTAGAGTGAATACTGGTGATTACCAGTATTTATTTATTTATTCATTTATTTATTCATACAAAAAATCTTAAAAGCTAACAGATTTTACATCCAAAGCGCTAAGAGATTAACAATTATTAAATTAAAAATAAAAATAATTTCAATATATCGAGCTGAATAAAATTAAAACTTGAAATTTTCAGACCATAGGAATCAATACAATCATATATCGTCAAAATTACATAAAAAAATAAGTCAATAAAATAAATGTCACAAAAGGTCAAATTATAAATTAATAGATTATCAAAATTATACAATCAAAAATATTACGAAAGAATTAACGTCAAACATCAAATACACAAAATATATAAATAAAAACAATTTTGGTATTAAATACACATGTCATTTAAAATTTTGCGAAACTCATTACAAAAGTGTCCTAATCTATCGGCAAATAGGTCGATTTCATCGTGACGAGCAAGAATGTCCCCGACAGCACGCAGCGCACGATTAGTGGGGGCGTGACTACCACGCTCCGTCCGCGCAGTTGGCATTGCCAACAGCCGCGGCCGACGGCGAGGTGCCACCAACCCCGCAGAGTCCCACGATATATTTGTGGGAACCAAAATGTGGATTCTCTCAAGTATTTGCGGACTCTCAACTCTATGATGCACTATTGAAAGAAACAGTGTTATCAAAAGCATAACCCTTCTAAGCTTAAGAGTCTCCATGTCCACCATACCCGCAACGAATGGAGAGCCACCGAGCAAATTTGCGCTGCACTTTTTCAATCATGAGGATATATTTCTCTTCATAGGGATCCCAGACAACGGAACCATACTCAAGCCTGCTCCGAACATATGCATTGTATAGTACTTTTGCAACTCCTACATTTTCAAACTGTGAGGCCGTCCTCATAACAAAACCTAACATTTTGTGTGCTACCTTACAAAACCACCACCACCACCGGTTTGGCGATTGCCACGTGGCGTTAGAGTTACTGGTTTTGTATGAACAGTGGTTTTTAGTGGCTGGTGACAGGGATTCAGGAGAAGGAGGGGAATCTCTGTCGAGACCCTTGGGCCTGGGCGTGGGGCGGGAGCTGGAGTCTTTCCCACCACATAAATCATCCGCGCTTCCCCGGGCGCGGTGGTACCCGGGCGACTAGTTTTACACAGTCAAAAAGTAAAATTGATTTTTCATTCTATAAAAATAGGCTATGATAATACAATAAATAACTGTAATAAGCGATCTTTAATTTAACGTGTTAGCTAGGTTATTCGGTAATTCCTCGCTGTCAACTTTAATCTCATACATGAGTCATGTCTAAAGAGAGGTTATCAGCGATACCTTGTATGCTTATAATATCACTGGTATAGAATTACGACAGGATAGGACATTAAATACATGTATATAATCTAAGGTACCATATTATATAGAGTAATTTACCAACTTTAGTATAAAAAAATATATAAGTACTTTTATGACGCTGATAACAATGAAACAGCGCTCTTTCTCGATCTGCTTGTACTCGTAGCATAGGGGATGCAAATAGTGCGTTCAACTTCTTTCAAGTCAGAAAATTCGAAACACGCTATTTATATAAAAAAAGATTTTTCTAATAAGTATCTATAACGAATAAGTTTACTTAAGGGGGTGCCGCGCGGAATTTCGAAAATTTACGTGTTTTTAAGTCACTGGTGCTAGGCGCTGAATAGGTCTTAAACATTAAAAGAACTAGTGTAGGTTAGCTTGATCCTTATACAAGGCCATGGTTGTTTTGGAATTTGAAAAAAATACTCCGAAACTGCATAAACAATACGTAAAAGTAATGATATCTAAAAACTTATTTCTTCAGAAACTTTGTAAATATACCACAAATGAAACAATGATCCGACATCAAAATGTTTGTATTGATATTCCGCAGGCCACTGTTGTCTTATTTTTCAATTTAAAAATATGAATATGAAAATATTAAGACTTTTATAATTTATTACCCAAACGCCTATGATTTTACGAAAGTATACATTGCTCTAATTAAATCACCAGTCTACTATGTACAGATATTAGTGTGCGTGCGTATTCGTAGTCGTGCGCCGTTGTCACACCACACTGCCACGCGCCGCTCGCTCGCTATCCTTCGATCAACAATATAAAGAAACTCGAAACTCGCAGTTTTGCGTCCGCGCTGCACCTCCTTAAATGTAAAAAGATGCCTGTTCAGAGGTGACTTTGGATTTTTTTTTCTATCGAGGAAATTTCATAATTCTTCATTTTGATAACAATATCTTTTCGCATATATTGTCTTTTATAACATATATTTTTCTTAGCGTTGTATTTTACATACTTTTTTTATAAACCGCACAAGTGAAGCGCATTTCACAGTTGCCAGCAGCGCCTTAAACGCGCGAGTTCTAACGCTAGGATCGACTTAAACCATTAATTATGAGGGCGCCTTGTTGTTTTGTGCTATATTGCTTTGATATTTGGGAGACTTCATGCTTACGTCTGAATTACTG
The DNA here is from genome assembly GCA_963082485.1 of Eudonia mercurella. NCBI lineage: Eukaryota > Metazoa > Arthropoda > Insecta > Lepidoptera > Crambidae > Eudonia > Eudonia mercurella. The sequence continues at coordinate 14,769,490 of OY720022.1, read as the reverse complement.
AAAATTGTATATGCTTAGATATTAATGTTTAATATTAATAAAGAGGTAAAGTTTGTGACTTTGTTTGTTTGTATGTCGGGGCTAATCTCTGGAACGACTGGTCCAATTTCAAAAATTCTTTTACTGGTAGAATGCCACATTCCTTGCGGGTAACATAGGCTATATTTTAAAAAAGAGTGAATTTTTAAATCTCAAATCCACGCGGATGAAGTTGCGAGTAAAGTGCTAGCACTTTAACACACTAGTGTGTCAAAGTCATATATGCAAAGAGACTAAAAATAGAAATAAATAGAAATATCTGCTTCCTGTTTATTTGAAAAAAGTAATTATTTTACTGCTGCTGCAACTTTTGCCTTTTGTAAGAAAGATATGTGTTTATACATATTAAGGTTGACATCTCGTATAAGGATCTACTTTCGGCATTGTAATTATGCTAAACTAAAGATTTATATGATTTGCTAAGGATTCGCTGCTATATTGCCCTAATAAATAAATAAAAAAACCAAGTGTTGGTAGCACCTCATGGTCCACCCCACTGATTTAGGATTGCCGACATTAGATATACCTACTTTTATCTTTCTTGTTTACATGAACTTGCGATCTCGCTAGTGAAGCAACTTTTGGAATGCCGGATTGCAACTTCACCAAACGGTGACCATATAAAATTATGGCATGGGGCCATCATTGTGGCCTGTGGTCCTCATTAGCTATTGCTCATGTTGAGAGCGCCCTTGGGTTGTTCCTCTCCTGCTCCAATCCGAACCCCTCGGAGAATAAAGAAGGGAACGGAGACACGCTTGTGTGATTCCATTCTCTCCAGAAACCCGACATTGTTTCGTTCACACGGCTCGAGAGACCTTTTAATTTTCTCGCCACCCCCAAAATGTGGGGTAACGCTGTAAAGGCCGATTAGGGGAAACAGTAAACAATCTCCAAAAACATTTTTTTTGTGGTAAGACCTGAGCCCAGCAGTGAGACGTTAACAGGCAGATTATAGTAATGATGATGATGATGAGAGAGCAGTCAACATTTGGTCGCATTTGTTGCATCTTCATCAATTGACCGACCTACGTCATCTTTCTTAAATGACATAATAACTCACTTTATCTTCAATTAAAACTTACAAAACATGTTTACATCCATACGACTCCGAAATTGTCTGATACATGTGGGGGTGTTCCCATCCCGATTATTTCAATTCGGAGCACTCAAAGTTTATCTACACGCATATATAAGGCGCAATTGTGCCGGCAGGGTCACATGCCAGCCGACCGCTAGCATACTGATACATGTTCATTTGATCCGTTATCTGTTGAAGAAAATGTTACACAAAACTGTGCTCTTGTTAGCTGTGCTGACCCTGATCGGTGCAAGCCCCCTGCAAAAAAGGACTACACCCTACGAACGTAAGTTAAACATTTATTATGCAACTTTTGTGTAGGAACGGAAGGGTTGATTGTTGAAACCGGAAAATATTACCCGCTGGCGTTATTATACGTTGTGAATTCTCACTGTTTGCAAAAGAGTTTTCTAACTCCGACAAAGCTTTCTGCGAAATATTTCACAGATGTTTACACATTTTACGTCCTGTTGTTTACACGGAGATTTGAAATACTCTATTCCGAAAGTTACAATTTGTTTCCACAGACTGGCGGTTGATCCATTTTTTATTTTTTGCTAATTAATTAACTAATTACATGTAAACACTCAAAGGTGCATATTATTGAAATGTCCTAATATTTGTGTGATAACTGATAATACCTTTGTACGCATACTATTATTTCTCTGCTATTCAGTATCTACAGTTACTTTGACCAGCCCTTCAGCACGTATAAAAGGAAAAATATTTAGTAAAATATATTAAAGGCAATCTTAAATGTTTTCTTATTTTAACGAGACAAGAAAAATAATAAAGTCTTTTTTTATCCATGGACTAAAAACAAAACTATACGTTTGCACTTTCTGTATTAGGTAATTATTATTTATTATTTTGCTTAACTTATAAAATACACATTATTCTAGTTTGTTTTTATAGTTTCACCTCTGATCTTACAGTTTATTAGCTCTCTCTCTTATGTAGCATTCTAATGGTGAAATATTTTTTAAATCGGTTCAGTAGTTTCTGAGTTTATTCGTTGCAAACATACATACATACAAAAATACGAAGGTTTCCTCTTTATAATATTAGTATAGAAAACATATTTGTTTACAGGTAGGGATAGATGTCACCTTATTTCTTTTCATTTCAATGTCGTAGTGGGCCCTATAGTTAATGCTGCTTTTAGCATCATCATCAGTTCATTTATGTCCCCACTGCTGGGGCACGAGCTTTCCCTATGGATGGATAGGGAGAACGGGCCATGAACCACCACGCGGACCCAGTGCGGATTGGTGGTTGTTAACGACTGCTAATGCAGCCGGCACCAACGGCTTTACGTGCCTTCCGAAGCACGGAGGATCTTACCTGATGTTAAGTGATGATAAGGCTGAAGGTGGAAGCGCACTTCACCCGGTATCGAACCCGGGACCTCTGGGTCTGAGACCGGTGTTCAGAACCAGTAGACCACGGAGGCAATTAAACTAAACATTTTTAAATATTTTTGTAAACCGATACAGTTTTTACTCTTGCGTTGGCTTATTATCATCTTACAAAAACACAAATGTTGCACGTGGAAATTTTTTCAACATTTGTGTTTTTGTAATTTGTTCGCAACAAAATTTGCGTTAAAAATTATTTAAACATTTATTATCATCTTATAAAATTACTTAGACCCTACCGCATCACGCCCAGAGCGGGCATTGGGTTTTTTATTGTTCTTATCGCTACGGAGAAACGCATGGCCTTCACCTCAACCTGATAGCAAAAACCGATAAGACTGAACGTGGGAGAATACTCGGAGTCCCGATCCGATCCGTTCCCTCGGAGAACCTAGTAAGGAGCCGGGACACGAGTTAGCGTATGATGTCATTCCCTCTAGAAAACCTTTGACGGTGTTTTGATCACACGGCTTGGGTTTACGCCGCCCTCAAAATAGCCCGATGACGCTGAAAATGCCGACCGAGGAACGTCATCAGCAAACTCTCTCCAAAAAAAACTTGTAGTCGTCATCCAATTAGGAATTAAAACGACTGTCTCTTACACAGCAATACTGCCAACGGTGTTGCGACAGATTTAGGAAAGATGGTAGTGAGCTACCATCATTTCACCAGGCAAGCTTCGAACATGGTAACCAAACAGAGTAAAGGGGAATAGAAACCAAGACCACCTATTTTCTATAACATCAAAATATCATAAATCACACAAATTCGATTATAACTGCCATTAGAACATGCTGTTAGGACAATAATAATATACGACATTTAAAAACGACCACTACTGAGACCAAACGACTAACTTTAATAACTTTTTAGCTTCAAGAAGATATTTTTTATGGCTCATTAGCGTAATATTAGATTCTCAAAATATAAGATTCTTAAAATATTAGATTATCAAAATAGCAGATTAAAAAAAACAAAATGTCTTTAGAAACATTCACCGAGTGTTGAACAAAAGGTACCTGTTTATAGAGGGTAGATATGCATCATAATGATTGCATAGAATTCATTCACAATCGCAATGCTTCTGATAATCGATGGCAAAAGTATGAAATAAAACTTTTGTTCGCTAATCTGTTTTTTGCCCAACTTTCTTTGCGAAGCTGCAAAAGTATATTTTCTGCAGCCTTTTTTCGATTTTTGGATATTGAAAGATTAAAAACTTTCGTTGTCATCTGTCAATGATAGAATTATGTGATGGATATACTTACTTAATCCATGGAGGTATATTTTGGGTCACTTTTAATTGAATGGCTTTTTTCAATAAATAGAATCGTTACAAAGAATTGTTTTTCTGATAAAGAAACCAAGTAGGTATTATAAAGTATTTGGTTGGATCAAGAATGAATGCTAATATTTTAAAATATTTAAAAAATATATGTACCTGGACGAATCGGTTATTTTTTTATACAAAGTCTTTTGCAAGTAAAATAATAATAGTGCAAAAACCATAGGCTACAACGGGTACCTTAAAAAGGACCTTATTTTAAATGAATGAATCTTAAAAAATTTTTGGAGATAGTTTGCCGATGGCCTCATGCGGCATTTTCAGTGTCACTGTACTTTTTTGGGGGCGGCGATAAACTTCAGGGGCTCTCAAGCCGTGTACAACGAAACACCGTCAGAGGTCCTTCGGTCGGATAGTCTCTTTCGTCATAATGTAGTTTGGCACAACAGTTTCAGCATAAAGTTTTCTCGCATAAATTATGATAAGCAGAGTGTTATAAACCCCTAATAGTTTCATGGGCATAATTTTAACTTACTATAATTGTCTTTATCGTAATTTTAATCAGCATAAATGCTATAAGTACGTCAAATATTTTTGAATATAATACTTGGTGTTTTATTTTTATTTATTAGACAACAGAAATACTAACTAGCTGCCCTACTCCTGTAGGTCACGTGATAGGTTAGATTTTTAAGACAATTGTCTTGAATTTCGAGGTTATTTTTTTATTAGACAACAAAAATCTAGCGCCATACAAAAATAATTTCTTTTTTTGCCATGCCATAGGGTGAGATGCCAATAAATGTTATGATTAGTAATCGCTATTGTAAAAACATTTATGCATGAACATTTGATGCTGATATATCTATAGAAATAAAGTACCTACCTATGCCTAATGATTTATTCTGAATGAACGTTATGCGAAACGAAGACAATGCCAAAAAACGTTATGCAGCCTTAAAATATGCCTGTTTAATTTATGCAACCCAATATGAATCCGTACTAAAGTATTCAGTGACTCGTTGCATACACAATTACTGTACTGCACACCGTAGCGCTAATCTTTCTACCAATTGCATTCCCCATGGTTGTACTGGCGTTTAATTAAACGGGCAATTGCCCTATATTACCCGATAAGAGATTTCTAATTAGATCATACGATACTCGTACCTTTGCACAGTATATTAGCACAAAATCAAGCCTGCAGAAGTTAAGCTTCAAACAAAAGCGCTCGAGCATCGCACACAATATAGACAACCTCTGACGTGACGGACGGAATCTTGCAACAGCTGCGCTCGGACTGATGCGAACAGCTCTGAAACAAAATCACCGCCGAACTCGATACAGAATTCACTCAAGACGTGCAAATAACAATCGACTTTGACAGTGTTGTTTCAAAGTCCATTGTTATTTGCGAAATCCGTGTCCGTGAGATGTGCGTTGCTCAAACACAGTATGTATTAGCTTACCTTCTGGATCTCCATATTTTGTGAAATTAGTTAGAGTGGGTCAGGTGAGCGATACTGTTTCACTGACGAGTGTTTGCCGCACAAGCTATCACGTTGTTAATAACATGACCGTTGAACTAATGGCGCAATCTGGTGAAATGCATTTGGTCCTGATGGGACGCAGCACTTAGCTGTAGTTAAATGCTGTGCAGTCACGAGCAATATATTAACTACTATGGAGCAGTCGGCATTAATAAGTGCGATACCAATACATACGGATTTAATATTTTTACTACTGCACGCGGACCGTAGCAAAATTATGAGATACTTAATTCATTTAGCAGCTTAACACACACACACACACACACACACCCCCTCACACACACATACACTGTGTGGGGGACACAGGAAAAAAAAACGGATCACGACAATTTTAATTATATCGGGTTGGCAAAGGCGGTCTTATCGCTTCGCTTAAGCGATAGGGTTATGGCGCCAGTGTTCGACAAGACCCAGTGATTAACATATTTTACAAGCTTTTATTTAACTTGCAATGTATGTATGTTTGTCCGGGTGGAATCTTGCAACTCAATTTTGAAACAGATATCTTTAACCGATTGAGCTGAAATTTTGTATTGTATATAATACATATTCAGTTCGGATGACAATGCATGGTTAATTGTGTTACGTCATTCTAAATAATTCTAAATCCATGATGGCGGACTAAGTTTTTTATGCTTACCTACAATATGGGTATCAAATGAAAGGAATCAGATGAACAGACTGAGAAACGTGTCCAGCGATAACTAAAAAAATAAAAGTAAAAAACGTTTTTAAAAAACAAACTTTTATTTAAATGCGCTAAAAAGAAAAAAATAAACTTTTACTTCAAAACTTTTACTATCAACTTATAACGTCATTACACAATTTATATGATATAAAACTTGTCGCGAGATTTACTTGTGTAGATAAACAAGTAAATTAAATAATGTGATGTAATTGATTTTAACTATTAAAAAATTTTCAATGTTAGTAAATACGAGTACCTAATTAAATCTCGCGACAAGCTGTTATATCATATAAATTGTGTAATGACGTTATAAGATGATAGTAAAAGTTTTAAAGTAAAAGTTTTTTTAGCGCATTAAAATAAAATATATTTTTTAAAAAAGGTTTTAACTTTTAATTTTATCTATGACTTTGCCGACAAATAAATACAGACCACCTCACTGGAGCAACTACAATATATCGAAAAAATATGATAAAAAAGGACTACTTATGTATAATCCGTTTGGGTAAGAATGATAATAGAAATGGCTGTGTAGTCTAGTTTTATCTGTATGTCCTGCGCATATTGCGGTTGACTCGTCATTAGTAATCACAGACTTAGTAGTGATGCTCGTGACCGTAGCCGTAGATAGGTAGGTACCTGCATAAACCAATTGTCAAAAATGCAAAAAAATATATTGTAATAACTTCATACTTCACAGCGTATTTTTGTTATTTTTGACCACAAGATACAAACACTGAGAACTCAAATTCACAATCCTAAGTGTCAAAAAACCAACAGAAAAAATACATTTAGATATATTCCCACAAAAAGCATTAGGCACGCAGCTTGGTTTAATAGACTAATGAGTGTTATGTGTGTTTTACAAGGACACATTAGTTTAATAAGCAACGATTGAAATCAATTAATCAGTAAATACCCGAACAGAGTAAAAGCTTCCTCAGAGCGCGCTGCCACACACAGGTACTACGATTAGGTACATGTGTGCGTGACTTCTCACCGTCACGTACGCGCTGCGAGAGGACAAACCGGTTTACACCGGCACAGCCAGCGAACAATCTTAGCATAGTAGAATGAAACAAGTAGGCCATCTTCATACATACGCACCGAGCGCGGCTTGTATGTGAGCGCAGCCGAGCCAACCCGTCCGTACGCATCGTCGCACGCACACACTGACAAAGTTTATTGCTAATAATGCTGCGCCAGTCGCGACTGAGCCACGTAATGCCGCGCGCGCCTGCTTGTTTCGTCGCTGCGCCCGCCGCGCCGCTGCCGCTCGTAGGTTATATATAATTTGTGAAACGTAAGTCAACGATGGCTACAAAAAAACTCAGGAGATATTGCAGTGTTTACGGATGTCTAAATAGCAGCTTGTCAAATCCAGAATTGTCTTTCTTTACCTTACCTACCGAACAAGAACGGTGAGTACCTCCTGCCTAACCTAATTACCATATTTTGTGTTACTTATTTACTAGGTACCAAAAGAGTTAAGTTCTGCTTCAGATTTCGTGGATTAGAGAGGTAAATACATGTACCTAAGGATTTGTAAGTTTAATTTATTAGATTACACGGCACACCCTACCGTGAAAACAAGAGACTAATTAGGTACTTTGGACTTTGTACCGCTCTTATGTTGTGGGCATAAACTAATATCGAACTTCAAGTGTTTACCGTGATGTGCTGTTGACCATACCTACTTACCTATTGTAAGTTGTTGTGTTGTACAGTTGATAAACAACGTTTAGGTAGATCGGGGGTTCTCTGGAATCCATGAATTCATATTTCTAAGTATGTTCTTATTTTATATGTAGATACCTACCTCATTCTAATTAAAAGCGACAGCCCTACAAGTTTAGGTGATTATCGCTCGCTCGGTGGCCGAGTCGGCCTACTTGTTTCATTCTACTATGGCGTTAACCACTGCGCCATCGAGCTCCTCATATTAATTATTTATTAAGTCTTCAAAAAAAAAGTACAGTAGGATAAAATTTCAGCAAAGCAGTTATTACAGAGTATGACAGAGAGTTTTCTGAGCATGTTCATAGATGACTAGCTGACCCGACGGACTTCGTAGCGCATTTCTTTATTTTTCTTTCTTTTTTAAATATAGCCTATGTTACCCAGCGCTAATGTAGCATTCTAATGGTGAAAGAATTTTTTAAATCGGTCCAGAAGTTTTTGAGTTTATTCTTTGTAAACATACATACATACAAAAATACAAAGCTTTCCTCTTTCTAATATTAGTATAGATAACACTTTTCGATAAATGTTGTTTTCATTTGCTTATAAGTAATTAACGATGGTAAACAAGCGATCGTGGGAATTATATTATTATCGGTGTCTCTTCAAGCCGTAATGTTTATTTTTAGAATGATATGTTTTTAACTTCACTTTAATATTAATCATTTATTTTAAATATTTGCAACAAAACTTACATGGCGCACTTAAGGCATTTTCTACCAGTCAACCATTGAGTGGTGCAAACGTGGTAGGTGCAATTTTGAGCAATAATAATAATTTAAGTGGACAACAGTATTACAAAAAAAAATTCAAACTTATATAATACATACATAAATATTCTATACATTACCAATACATACAATACTTTTAGGAATATATAAACATCGAATCTCGTAATTGGCTGTTAAAGTAACGGTTAAGAGGCTCTATTAATTTTGAATTTACCTCATCTTTAGACTGCAACGCGAGCCGCAGGCACTTCGTAAATCCGGCATGGACCGGGTAGAGCCTGCCGACGAGATTGACTTATAAAAGCCCGCCGGGTTGAGCCACTACTGGACCATCGCAGTTAGGGGAAGTTACGGCTCTGAGACGGCTTAAGCCATGTCTATGTATAAGCACTGCATGTTTCAAGAGCCCTTTTTGTAGACCGAAAAAAATGTTTATATTAGATACTTATAGATCGTTTATTGCAATAATTTTATATGTTTTGTTATAAAAACACAAATGTTAAAAAAAAATCCACAAGTAGGATTTTTGCGTTAAAAATGATTTGAACATTATGTTTTGTTATCATCGAAAAATCTAAGAAAAATTTGTTTAAATATTTACGTTTTTTTTTAATAGTAAATACTCTTTTAAAGGCTATAAAAGGGCAAGGCGTACATTAAAATTTTGAGTGTTAATCATTTTTTAACTTTATCTTACCTCTTTGGAAAATTGTCGGAAAAATACTTTTTTCTCTGACCTTTTTTTATCGGCCCCTTAGTTACGCGGCACCCATAAAAGCACGTGCCTTTTTGGAACTAATGTTAATCCGGTACTGCTACGACTTAACACAATTTCTGCTCCTTAACAGAGCTTAACCGATTTATTGCCTTCCTTCCTCCTTCCTTCCTTTAGATCAAAGTTTCAATATATTCACACAAACTGTGTGATACGTGAGGCGTGTCATAAGCCCTGCGTATTGGTGACACGGCGGGCATGTCATGGCTAAGAGTTAGCACATTTAGGTACTTATCTCTTATAAACATCACAGTATTTTTTTTAATAAACTAAATACTTGCCCTTTTTAAACAACTTTCTATGCTCAAGGAATGCACAGTAAAGAGACCTAGAAAGTGAGAAGACAATATAAAAAAGATTAACTATCTGAATGAATGCGATTTGAAACTTTTCACAGTGGAGTTAATTTACTTAAATAAACGTTTTTTTTTAAATTTCTTTACTAATTTTCTACGAACTTTTACGGTAGCGTTTCTTAGCCCGTCGTGTGGCAAAAATGAAAATAAAAATAGGTACAAAATTACTTACACTGACATTCGATGAGATTGATTTTTTTGTATGTAAACACAACCACGCGCCACGTACTACGTAGCACCAGTGTTCGGCAGGAACCAGTGATCGACATTTTTGTCCTTTAGGGGTCAGCAACTGGTTTAAGTTTAGCAATAATTTAATACAGACCACCTTCCACTTCCTGGCTGCCATCTCGTAACATTTCAATGACAACCAATGTTATTTTTTAGCGACGAAAAATATGTAGAACAACTATTCTAAACGGCTCCCGCCCACGACCGATTTTTCGTAGGACCGATAATCGGACCGATTTTGTCGCCGAGGTTTTAGCACCGATTTTGTGACCGCCTTTTTGTAGGTATGCGTTGCAACATAGATTCCATACGAGTCATTATCACCGACCGACGTCTCATTTTCGGTCACCGATTATCGGACGTGGGCGAGCGCTCTAAAGTGTCGAAGATTATAAATAGAGTAGTGGCACCGGTCACTACCTACTTATTGAATTAAATTAAAATAATAATAACTATTTAATTGAATTTTTCATTTTATCAAATAATGGAATGCGAAAAAAGTGTAAGTAAGTATATTATGTGAACATTGTTTAAAGGGTCTCAATATAATATGACAGTGGTGTCGGTGATTGCCCTGGAGGAGCCCTGCGTGCGGCAAGGCGGCATCTGCCTGAGGGTCGAGGACTGCGACCCATCCAACCTGGTGACGGTGCGAGCGGTGCTGTGCCCCAACCAGAGGCACCTCGGCGTCGAGTGCTGTTACGTGAGTACCGACTTTGTTACCTTGATAATAAGATACAATACGGATAGGTGTATAGGTCTTCGCTGACCGATTTACGTTCCGTCCGGAGTGGTGAATAATTTATTTGTCGCACCACCAAAAAATGGAATTCTCTCCCAGCATACGTTTTACCTCCTGCCTACAACATGGGGTCCTAAAGGAGGTGTGGTTAAGCAACTTCATCATCATCATCATCATCTTATGTCCCCAATGCTGGGGCACGAGCCTTCCCTATGGATGGATAGGGAGAACGGGACATAACCCACCATGCGGGCCCAGTGCGGATTGGCGGTTGTTAACGACTGCTAATGCAACCGGGACCAAGGGCTTTACGTGCCTTCCGAGGCACGGAGGAGCTCGAGATGAAACATTTTTGGTCACCCATCCGATGACCGGCCTTTGAGAAAGTTGCCTAGCCTCAGCACTCGCAGACTGGGCGCGTTAACCACTGTGCCATCGAGCTCTCTAAGCAACTTGCGGGTTGGTATGGTGAAGACGGCTAGTGAGGCACGATCCTTTTCCACTAGTGTCCTCGCATCTGGACTCTGCTTCTGCTTAACATCAGACAGAGCAGAGTCACAAACTTCCTAAAAAAATTGTATCTGAGTATCGACTTTGCTACCTTAATATTAATGTTAAAATAGGTTAAACGTATACGATAAGATAGCCAGTGCCTCAGTAGTTGGGGATCCCGGGTTAATTGTGTTTCCATCATTGGCATTATCATCACTTAACATCAAGTGAGATCAAGGCACTGTGCTTACCCGTTAATATAAAAAAAAAACAAAAATAAACGTAAAAGTGTACAGTTTAACTGATTACTTTAATTGTTTTTATTTTATTGAGTCTTTTTTAGATTAGTTTTTTCTCTCTCTCTTGATACCCTTACTGGTCGATGGGTAGAACACCAACTACCTTTTACTGTATTTTGCAATAAATAGGAGGGTAGGTACACAATATGTACGTACCCTCTGCTTGAAATCGAACCCTGGACCACCAGCTCTAAGATGGTGGTACCTGATACAGGTTTTTAAATCCGTATATCTAATATAGTATTCAAGGGCCGAGAGATTAAAGCTCTAAAAGCTTGGAGCTAGCGGCAATGTTTATTATAACAAAGGTATATTCCTTAAAGTAAAATGTGTTTTAAAATAAAGTGTATTCACGAATGATATTTCCTCTCGGAATATATGTTTCTGCCTTACAACGTAAGGTTTAAATGCGAGGTATGAAGATTATCTTGTTGGATCAGTACCATTTGGCAGCTTACTCGTATGTTGCACACACGCTACATAAGCCGTCTACACGTATCGCCGAATACGTAGAGTAGAATTTGCCTTACCGAATTAATAGTGATAATTGGCATGCCAATTAAGGAAATAACTAATTTTAAGAACTAGTTTTAGGAAATAACGACAGTTTGATAAATTGTAACTGTATTAATACTGAAAAATATTTATAAGAGGCGATTGAAAACAGAAGCAGAGGACATGAAATCAACCATTTGAAATACAAAATCACATCCAACTATACAAGAAATTCAACATCGTTAGAGTTTTCAACATCATCCTCGGATAATTAACGATCCATGGTATATATAGTACCTGGTGGCTTTCCATGAAATCTTAAAGTAGTATTGTAGCAGTGTTGTTACGGATAATATACGCGTCTCGTTTTCACATCTGCAAGAACATTGCAGTAATAATTGGCCCAGTGCGGATTGGTGGTTGTTAAGGACCTAATTCAGCCGGGACTAACGGCTTTACGTGCCTTCAGAAGCACAGAGGAGGTCGAGATGATACATTTTTGGTCACCCAACCGATGACCGGCATTTGCGAAAGTTGCATAATGTTGTTATAAAGCAATATTGTTTCAACATAAACCATAAGAATAAACATAAACACTAATAATATCAATTTGTTTGTTTCAGAATTGAGAGATGCCGCCTAAGTATTTTAAGTGCTCGTACTTACATCATAGATAGGTTACAAGTTAATGACTTAACTAGTATAATAAATATAAGTTACGATTATTGTCAATTTATTTATTAAAAACGTAGATCGATTCTGTCTTTCCGGTAGGTATTTTTGTACTTACATAAAGTAACTTGTATTGTTATTTTTATTAAATGATTTAAGTAGTATTCTGTGTTTTTATTGCTTACTTCTTAGAAGGCTTTATTAATGTCAGAAAACCCAGCAGGAGATCACATAATTTGCTAATAATGAAACGATTGAGAAGTTATTTTCTTAGCTATAACATACCTACATAGTAGCTAGTAGTAAAGGTTTTCATTTCTTATTACAACTAACATTTCTTATTATAACTAACTAACTAACAACAACACAACTTTGTTAGTTTTTGTAGAAGAACAAGTTAATATAAGATGAGCCCTCTTAGCTGGAGGGATAGCCTCACATATCCATCCGGGTCAGCCCGGACGCGGTGCTGCACGGCATTGAGTTTACCAGCATAAAAAAAATAGTTGTACTTACCAAGATTGCGACAAAAATGTATCTGAAAATAAAAGAGGAGACACCAGAACACGAACCGATTGAAAGAGAGGTAAATTTTCGTTACAAGGGGGCGTTATTTTGCGTTACAGTACCTAATTACTTTTAGGTTGTTTTACTCCTTATTTTTATTATTTTATATTTATTTATATTATTCCAAATTTAATAAAGAGATCCAATAATTTTTTTTTTCGAGCGAAGCGCACCGTGGCGAGGGCCAGTCACGGAAGGGGGAAGCTGCATAAGATTGTGGTGTGTGGTGCTCAAAAATCTAATATACGAGGAATACATTTACCACCTCATTGTTATAGAACTGCTTAGAATGAGATTTCTTACCGACTTATTCCGATTTATTAACTACCCACACGTAACTGCCCATTTAGTTATTTTACTGCTCAATATTTATTCAATGATCCATTTAATTATTTTTTATGACCCATTTTTGTTTATTTTACTACTAAGTTTTAACTGACGAACTTGTTAATAAATACTTATGCATTTTCTAATTTTAAACTTACTAGTGTTGGTAATATAAAACTATATACAACTGCTGCTTTAAATCAGTGCCGAAAAATAATTAAGGAATATGGTTAGGTGAGTACAACACCATAACACATGACGTAACATTCCAAGAGCAAAAGTTTCAGGATTACAATTTCAAAATTGCAGCTGTTTCTAGCAACTTTGAGAATTGTTGTCTAGCACCAGTAGCTTTCACCTGAAAATTACTTGTAAAGTAAGTATTGGCGAACCTACATGATAAAACTTTTGAAAAGTTTGTATCAAAACTTTTAAACGTTTGTATCATGTAAGTCTGCGGACTACATAGATCCACAGAATACCAGTGTCACACGAGTAAATATCTATGCCAGCATCTATGTCGCGGCACATCGTGTCACGGCATAATGCTGAGCGGAGACCTTTTTCATGCAATCCTTATTTTAAGTTATGTTTTTTGTATAATGTGTACTGTTTTTGTATCAAATAATCGTTTTTCTATTCTATTCTATTCTAAGTCTAAAAGAATGAGACGGATACTTCCACCCCAAGTAATACTATAGGGTTCTCTGTCGAAATATCGAAATACGTTTAACCGATTTTCATTTGGCCAAAGAACAAAATGGGCTTTGTTCATTTCATTTCACTGATGTTATTTTCTTTTTTTTTACGCCAACTAGGTACTAATTACCCATTATTTTATTGGTATCAGCGTTATTTGCCACTTAAGTCGATAGCGTATTCTCCTGAACCCTATTATGAATGTTTTACATTTTAAAATTACAATTATTATTGGCCACAGTTTTAACCAATACTTGATTTGTAAATCTTTTCTGTGGTTTCTTACCAATCCAATTGACAAATAAAGATACGATGATGAATCTAACTAGTTTAATAAAAAATATTTAATCGAATTCTTGTGTAATGTAACCCAATCCACTGAAACAATTACCAAGTAAATATTCAATTAAAACCAAATCCATAATGTTTTTTGCGATCTAAACACGTTGACTATCATTCGGCGAAATGAGATGACGAAAAACATTACATCGGCCAAAAAAGATCTCCTTGAATTGTTTTTGTCAAAATGAAATTCGATATAAAATTTATTTGTTAACTAACATGATACCCGAGTGTTTTCGATATTTTAGTTAAGATTTTCGCGGGTGAAGATTACGTTTTTGTAAGTAACAGTTAAAAGACGTATTACTGTAAGTAAAAATCCGTTAACCATAAGGTTTAATGGTGTATTAAATTGTGACAAAGTTAAATTGCCCATACATTTTCATAAGATTAATGTTTTTATTTAACACTCATATTTCGAGCCCTTAGCAAGCTAAAATAAAATGTAAACTTAAATGCGAGTAGTTTTTAAATGCGATTAGATTGTTATACTTTTTATTTCACTATACTAAAAATTAAGTCAATCGATTCTACAAGCTATGCTGTATTTTTTATATCTTAGGGGTAAGCACTTGGCATGAAGAGAATTTACAACCAAGAATCCTCAACTACTTACTGAGGCGCATTGTATCTTATCTCTAGCTGCCGGAGCACAGCAATGCTACAAACGTTGATGTTATGGCGACATCTATACTAATATTATAAAGAGGAAAGCTTTGTATTTTTGTATGTATGTATGTATGTTTGCAACGAATAAACTCAAAAACTACTGGACCGATTTAAAAATTCTTTCACCATTAGAATGCTACATTAGCGGTGAGTAACATAGGCTACATTAAAAAAAAGAAATGCGGTACGAGATCCGCCGGGTCAGCTATTATTTAGATAAAATGGTAGTAGCTAGTCAGGCGGACAAACAAGCCCTACTACCAACCGTAAAAATAGTAAGTATATTTTAGAGGAGTACCTAATCATAGTATGTCAAGGCCGTTAAAAATTCTACTCTACAGCTAGATATTTAATGTACTACGCAGTAAGCAATAAGTGAAGTAAGTTTGTATGGTTTTGATTACACACATACTTTGTGGGATGATAATTATTTATCACTGGGGTAATGTTTTGATAACCTGCGCAACCTAGTGTTTGAAACATCACTGAGAAACCGCACGCACTCTGATCGGATGACTTCATACGTACTTGTATGAGTTTAAATAATAAATACGTACTCATCGTAGTGGGACCAGTGTCCGACACTAGCTTACTTCGCTACGGATGACAGCAAGAAAGCTGATGGTCTGAATACTATTTTATTGTAGCTAAAGTCAAATTTTAGTGGCTGACAGGGGTCAGGGATCATTATAAATAGGGATTTATAATGATTAAAGGAAAAAACTGTCGAACATTGGTTCCTGTCACACACCCTATATCATACGTTTTAGTCTTAATTGCAATTACCTATAGTATAATTTCTAAATATAACAATTATATTGTTATGCCCGTGTAAGGACACTACACTTATTTACTGTAACGTTGTCTGTGGTAAGCGCGCTCTGTTTGCGATTGCTAAAGTACAGGAACTTTCATAAAAGCCTGTCATCAGTTAGGTCACCAAAAATTTATCATCTCAAGCTCCTCCGTGCTTTAGAAAGCACGTAAAGCCATTGGTCCCGACTGCATTAACCGCTCTCGGAAGTTTAAATTGTGGTATAATGTAATATGTCACTTTATCAGACAAGCTTCGGTGGCCGTGTGGCATAATGCTCGGGTTCAATGCCAAAGGAGGCTAAAGAGTGTTTTTAAAATTCTCGATGCATAGCCCGGGCTTGTGAATTGTGATTCATCATTTTATTATATGCTGCTGGACATAAAGAAATAGGCCTCTCCAATTGAGCACGATCCGCGGCTTCAAAGATCGCTTCATCAATACTGCCATGCCAACGAAGAAAGCAGTAAAGAGGTTTCTTCGTGTCAATCCTTACAGCATTCTTCATTAGGACAGCATTATGACACCCTATAATGTCTCTGAGGGCAGCCGATACGCGTTCTCCAATAAATAACTCGTATACCTTGGGGTAATAAGTACACGTATTTGACAAGTATAGGTACTGAGCTTTGCTCAAAAGTGAGATATTACAGAGTGCAGGCTAATTGCTACTTACTGGGTAATACTATTGACAGCTGGCGCATGTTCCAGACCGGATTTTAGTGTGGAAGTAGGATGCGCTGCCTGGCGCCTAGAAAGCTTGTTAAGTGTTTTACTTAGGCAAGCAACTGTTGCTATTTGTATTTATCAGTGTATTTGTATCATTTATGTGAACATTATATGATACATAGCGTCGCCTAAGATCTAATACCGCGGAAGTCCAAAAAAAAAATCAGAAACAGGGATTTTAAGCAAATGAAGCGTTTTATTTTGAAAAGAAAAACATAGTTATTATGATCGCGATATATAAAAGGGCACGATATTTTTGCTCTCTTTTGAATTTTGAAAAGTTGTCACTTCTGACTTCCGCGGTGTTAGATTGTGTTGAACGAGTTTTTTTTATTATTTTGAATTTTGCATTCACAATGCTATATATAGAATAGAATACAATAGAATAGAATAGAATAGAAATCATTTAATTCAAGCAACAAATTATGTACGGTAAGCTACATAGAGACCCATATTATAAATACCTTACAGACTAACATACATACAACTTATATATAAAACTAAAACTATGCTACACGTAAGGAAGGCGACTTGCGACGCAGCGTGGTGTCTGGTAGCCGGCCTGGGAACCGCCGGAACATGACACCCTTCGGTCAAAACTTTTCTTTTGTGAAAATCGACAGATATAGATATATAATATAGTTACAAGATAAAATTTTACTAGAAAATATCAACCAGCATCAGGAAGCTCGAGTGCGAATCGATTCCCACGATTTCCCGAGTTAATTATTTATTCACATTGTTAAATAGACTTATGATTGGTTTTCGATGAGAGAATAAAGACTATTTAAAATATCCTTCTTATCAAAAAGTACGTATGTAGGTAATACATACTTCCATTGCACAGCATAAAAATATACTACCTGAAAATAACAAATATTTACGCCGCACTAAGCGCCACCGCAGACATGCTACTTTTAGCATCGGCGATCGGCGACTTTGCGACTGTATCGATACTGAATCACGTTTTGGCGACTCTCGGCGTTCGATCGCAGTAAAATTGTGAGATTCTTATCGATGCAGCATCGCGATTTCGCGACTTCATGCGTTCGGTTCAGACGCGGTATCGGAATCGCGCGTTTTAGCGACTGCCCTGATGCTGGATCAGCAACTCGATGCAAATCGATGCGACCGGGCATCCGAATGTGTGCGGAGTGTAACGTTCAGAAGCTGTGTCAAGCTTCCGAGAAGCGACTCAATCGCCGCGTTTGGCGTTTTTAAGTGTGCGGTGTGTGGTCGCTGCATTCAGCTTCTAAAAAGCGGCTGAATCGTCGATCGCCGATACTAAAAGTAGCATGTCTGCGGTGGCCCTAAGATCTTTATTGACTTTGACGGAACGATTACATATTATGACTTTATGACGTCAGGGGCGTCAGGAGATGATTTTTGAATGTCACCGGTAATCTCGTAATCAAAAGTAACATGAAATACTTACACCGTGAATAATAACTATTTTTGCTTTATTTACAATTTGATTATTAAGATATTACCGTTTGAGAATTACCTAGTCACCGGTTCAAAAATCGCCCCCTGATGTCGAGGTCTATCGTCAGTAGTAAAATACTAAGTAGGTAATAAATTCATACTTTTAAAATATAATCATAACAATTAGTACTTACCTGAAAATAACATAGCACAAAGTAACTTTTAAGGTAGGTACTAAATTCTTACTATAGTATGAGTAATGTTGTTTGCAAGACTTTCAATGATTACACATTTAATGGTTCGCATATATCTAAAACAGTTTAAAACACATAATAACAATGAAACCTTTTCAAATAATAACATTAAAATATAATTAAAATTAGATTCGGCTTTTTGTTCGAATTGTATTAAAAAGCTTCGATCTTTTATCGGGCACCCAACTAATTATAGTAGTCAGTCAACCAACCTTATTACCAAGTTGTTACCTTGTTGTTACCAACCAAGTTACATTTTATGATGATTGTTTTAATATAAACTACACAGGGCATCATTTCAATTCCGTTTTCAAAATCATACGGCTGCACCTAAGTATCGGTATTTATGAGAGCGCTCTGAAAATGCGGGAATACTAATAACACCCCTTTTGCACACACGGCATCCGCAAGAGCGGCAGAAAGCAGCTTTAGAGTGGATACTAACAATTCGGCAGTAGGGTGGAGTGGGGAAGGCACAAACGAGTCAGTCGCGCGCGAGCTTTACTTTAGCTCACCCTTGTTCCTTGCGTCAGTCGCGTCTGTCGAACGAAACAAAAGCTTCGAAGCGTTCCTTTTACAAATATTCAACAATTAAAAAGGTAAGTCAGTTGTTTTTAAATGTATTCCTTTAATTTTTCTTTTGGTTTGGTTCAAGCTGTGCGTTAAAAAGTTTGGATTACCGTGTGTGGGCGTAAAAAGTTTATTTTTAATGCAGTTTTCTATACTTAAGTACAATGACAGTCGCATAAATTATCATTCATAATTAAACATCTCAGTCAACCTGGGAAACATTGCCCTAATTTCTAATGCCATTCAATTAAGTAAATTATTATGATTTGCCATTTTTAAAAAAAAAATTTTTTAGTTTCTTTCTTTTTTTGCGGATAAGAATGTACATTCTTCTCGGCCGCTAAAAAATAGACGTACTGAATGTATAGTAGGTAAAAAAAAATTTTGGTCGGTTCAAAACCACTTTTTAAAAGTTTATTTGAATAAAAAAATATGACTTTGACTTTAGACTTTTATGTCAACAAAGGCACCGTGATCTTTCATTTTGGTTTATAGGTATAAAAAATATTCTAGCATTAACGAAGACATTACAAAGACTGTGATAAAAGTAGGTTCCAAAGTCCAATGAAGGCCAAGCGCTGGCTCGTAGTGGAATAAATAAAAAAAGTTTTCAAAAGAGTAGTATGTGCATTGACCTTAATAATGAAAAACTTTTTGTTACTTTTCGAGTTCTGCCAAAAGCCGGATTTGCATTTCCAACAGTAGGTAATTTACGTTAGCAAATAATGAAACAATTCCACACCAAAATTCGATGTTCAGCTTAGCTAAACAATTCAATGTTGAAACAGTACTGCCAGCATGACTGTGGTTTTTAATTAAACTACGTGTAACACCCCCTACCGATTTAAATTTCTTTCTTATTTTTTTTTGAACTAAGCGTAAGCTAAACTAAGTATAAATATATAAATAAATACGTTTAACCTACCTATACCTAACGGCACCAAATATAACGATATAAAACGTAATGAAAATAATGAACATAGTTAGCTACCTAGATTTTCATAAATTAACCTACCTACCTTTAACCATTATTATTATATGAAACCAAAACCGAGAATAACCTACTTATTTCAATCACATCTAAAATATCATTTTGGCCAAGTGATCGTCTAGTGCACCTACGAAGGTCCGCAATAACCTAAGAAAAGCGCTCTGCTTTCATTATGTCTAAAGGTGCCGACAGACCGATGTATTAGTAACAAGTTCGACGCGAGCATTCGCATGGTCAGTACCGTCGGGAGCTGCAAGCCGCGAACTCCGCCCTGTTATCGGTCAGTCAGCAATGACGTATCATGCTCGCCGCGAATGGTACCTACTTTACGGTTACGGTACGATGATCGCTCCGGTCAGTCGCCACCATAATGATAAGTGACGATAAAGCCGAAAATTGAACCACACTTCACTATTGAGCAATTCGCAATAATTTCTATAACTGTTGGAACATTACTTAGACTAAATGGTGGGAGCTAGCCAGGTAGACTTAAAGCCACCAAGCAATTCGAACCCAAGACTTCTCGGTTTGACATCGGTAGTCTAAGCATACCACATAGGTAAATTTCGATGTGGTGAAAAAATTATTTATACTTATGCCTGCGTCTAGTCTTAAACATATTTTGGACTAAGACCAATTTATTTATTTAAAGTTATAATATGAAGAGAGTAGAGAATATTTCTCCTTCAGACCTTTTGCAATCCAGGGTCAACTTAACCAACAGAGCTAACAAGACATTGGTTTTTCTGTCGCAATTAGAAAATGCTTCCCGATCCGACCCGAACCCCTTTGAGAATCTAATAGGGAACGGGGACAGGCACTTGTGCGTGATGCCATCCCTCTAGAAAACCTCTGACGGTGCTTCGTTTCACACGGAACCCTTTAAAAGTTTCACGCCGTCCCGTAAAAAGTCCGGTGATGCTGGATATGCTTTTGAGGCAATAAGCAAAAATCCCCCAAAAAATAATCTGTTTCTGATTTCTCGAACTACGAGTATGTTCGTTCTCGAGGCACGAGAATTCTGGAGTCTCGAGTCTTTTAAAGAAAACCTATAGATAAATTTAAATTTTAAAGTAATAACTCAAAAAATTTACGAATTTAAAGAAGTTTTATTGCCCCAACCAAATGCACTAACTAAAAAGAACGAAACATAAAATTCTTCTAACACAATTTAATGATCAAATAATTAAGAGGCTAAATAATTATTAAGACATAATAATCAAATCATAAAATACATATTAAGAGTTAAAATCTGCGTCTGTTTATAACAAGCAAGTATCAGTCGTTTAAAATGATTATAATAGCTTTAACATTGATTGAGATCATTAGTTAGGATTGTTGGGTATTTAGAGATTACGCGGAAAAACTACTTCGAATACGTTGAGTGTGTGTCCTCGAGAATTCTCGAGGCACGGTATTTTTTTTTTGACTTCTCGAGCAGAAACTCTATTTGTTACGCAGCACTGTTTCAATAATGTACATATTACACATTGAACATCCGAAAGAAACATTTTAACAAATAGTGAACAATGTTTTTTTTAATTATTTATTTTCATTTTATTTTCTTAGGTGAATCAACAGTAACAAAACAAAAGTAGCTATGCAGTTATACATCACAAAACCAATGACAGATTCACATTAATAGACTTAAGATAGCAGGAAAATTATTGAGCTAACAGAATAAACATGTTTGTATAGCTCTAGGCTCTGAACTGCGATCGAACCGCTTACAAACATAGTAGCTGTGACAGTAACAAGGACATTTCACAACAAAAGTATAATTGGTAGCAATATATTTAATATTAATAAGTTTCAAATAACCACTTTGTAAGATTTTTTCTCACCGATTCACAGTTACAACAGAAAAGACCAAAATCACACGCCTCGCACAGATTATTGTAACACTTGCCCGCACGCAAAAAGTATGAGTTTTGCCTGTAAATTGGTTTAAAATTTCGTAAAATTCTTGTAGGGACACTCAAGTTCAGTAGTGACAGAAGCTCGGGACAGTCAATAGAGTTCGAGGCAATTCTAAATAAATACACAATGTCTGCTATATTCCGTCGATTTTCTAGTGTCAGTAGACGATGCTTTAAACACAGTTGGACATAGGTAGCGGAGCTATCACGGGTACCGGTGCGGTAAAACAAATAGTTATTTAGTAAATAATGCAAAATAAGCATTACCAACATACTTTTTTGTTCAAATAGATTATCATTTGATGTTTCAAATGATAATCTACAACAATAGTTATTTGTTATACAAGAGTGCAAAGCTTTTTAACCGCGTGCTCAATTTTGATGACCGAGCAAGCGAAGGATTCTAAAATTAGAATCCTGAGCGTTAGCGAGGGAATCAAAAGAGCACAAGGTGAAAAATCTTTGCACTCGAGTGCAACACGTAACTTTTTATCCCACCTCAGCGAGGAAATGACTAAATGCAAAAAAAAACATTTACATTCTACATTATAATAGGTAAGTATTACATAATAATCTTTAAATTATAACAAATAATACTTAGGAATAATTAAGAAAAATTTAAAGTAACGTTGCTACAGTTACTTAAGTTGAGTGTAATATTTTTGTTAGGTACTGTAATGTTGGTGTTAGTGACTTGTGTACTGATGAATTCGGCACCATGGAGGTAGAAGTAAATAGGTTTAATGATGTTTTGAATTCACAAACTTAGTGCACACGATGTTCTAAATTCAATTTACTTACTCTAGCGGATAAAAACGGCTTTTGCACTCAGATATCGAAGAGCAAAAATACTCTTTCCGAGATGGGGGGGATGAAAAAGTCATTTGTGAATTAAAACAATTGAATGCGAAACAAAAACACCTAAAATAAAACTTACAAACGGACGTGCATCATTCGAGAATCACTCTTTTATTTACATTTACAATCGAAGTCAATCTGAAAACAAAAGCAGAGAAGTAATGCAATATCTGTTTCATTGAACCAAT
Organism: Eudonia mercurella; assembly: GCA_963082485.1. Classification (NCBI taxonomy): domain Eukaryota; kingdom Metazoa; phylum Arthropoda; class Insecta; order Lepidoptera; family Crambidae; genus Eudonia; species Eudonia mercurella. Next base: position 14,746,544 of record OY720022.1, on the reverse strand, counting down.
TTTATTAAAAACAACGTTGCATTCGGTATCGCCACCCATGATGATGTGCCACACTTGACTCCAACAAAATTTTGCACTTTAAAGCTTAATAGTTCACAGACGGATGCCTCAATCAAAAAACTATTTAAAAAATTACATCCCCACTTCACGTGTAGGGTAGGTAACCTAAAAAGAATATTTTTCAAAATTTTACTTTACCACTTTGTCGGCGTGATAAAGAGTCTAATATGAGCTAGGCTAGGGACAGACAGACAGACAGACGGACATGGCGAAACTATAAGGGTTCCTTGTTGACACTTTGTCTTTTTAGGATTCCGTATCCTAAAAAGACAAAGTGTCACCACGATAGCATAGTTGGTAGAGCACCTGACCCGACATGTCATGGGGTGCGGGTTCGAATCCCGCTGGTTGAATTTTTTTCAACACTTTGTCTTTTATCAAGTCGCCACTCATTTGCATGCGGTACCGAGGTAAGCCGAGTTCATTTTAACTTAATAAAGATGAGAGGAAACATTGAAATTGCTTTTGCTAGACAATTGCGGAATTACACTTTTGAACGCAATATCAAGACTCATTTAAAAGACCCCAACTCAGTTCTTTGATATTATGAAACTAAATGGATTAGGGCGTACTCTGGTTATTAGGTTGAGTTCAATTAATGATGAAGTTTATGAGTCTTTCATTTTTTTAATGTAGAGATACTACTTTACTTTATAGTCGACGCAGTTTTTTACACTAGGTTAATCTATCTCTTATCGTTTGGAACTTCCGCATAGTTGGTTCCGCCATTTGGGTATATTTTATTATTGTATATGTTACGGCTAATAGCCGAAGTGCAGCTACACCTAGTTTTAGCCGTCTACTACTAGGTGCAGCCGACCGCATGCGGTTAAACTTAGATGTATCCTATATATCTTCGGTTAGAACTAGGTTTAGCCTTAATCATAGCGGCTAGAACTAGGTGTAGCCGCACACCGGTGGTTAAACTTAGATCTATGAGAGAAGAGAACAAAGACTTGTTTGATTTTTGAAGAAGTAAAACTTTATTTTTTTTTGTTTAAATTTTTTATCTTGTTGATTGTTTTTTTTATAATTAAAACTGAATCAAAAAGTTATCTTATTTGTTTTAACATAGAGTATGAGCGAAGAGAACAAAGCACAGAGATACATTAAAAGGATACCCTTTTCATTGTATGCATCCTACCTGAACCCAAACAAGTTTTATTTCACACAATATTTCTATACAATTCAACTTACTTGTACATATTTAAACAAAAAAAATACGTAGTTCAACTCAGACTAACATAATTTATTATTTTCTTTAAACAATAATCGCAACAGTACTTCTCAAGAAATTTGAAAAAAAAAATAAATATCATGAGCGTCGCGGCCGAGGGCGTCGCGGAAAAACAATTTTTTAAATTCGTGGGCGTCCCGGCCGAGCGCCTCGCGGAACGAGGGCGTAACGGCCGGACCCAATTTTTTATCTTGCATAAGATGTTTAGTTCTGTTACTTCTGAAAAGAAGATGTGTAATATTTTGAGTTTCATTAAATTACTTATATTATATTATAATATATATGATATTTGCAAGAGATATAAGAAAATATGTACAATATTTTCCAATACTTTTCTAAAATTTGTCAAATACCCAATTATAAATGTCAATTCAACATCCCTGTCTTTTGTTTTTTCAATATAATCGAATCAATCGAGAAACGCAAGATAAAACAAAACAAAACCAAAATGCTTAACTGAACTGAAAACCTAGTGTTAGTCGATGATAAATAGGATACACCTAAGTTTAACCACCGGTGTGCGGCTGCACCTAGTTCTAGCCGCTATGATGAAGGCTAAACATACTTCTAACCGAAGATGAGTAGGATACATCTAAGTTTAACCGCATGTAGCCGGCTGCACCTAGTTGTAGCTGGCTAAAACTAGGTGAAGCCGCACTTCGGCTATAAGCCGTAACATATACATATAAATGAATATAACCTAGCTAGTATATTATTTATTAACATACACTACACTAGCGGGGCGATTTTGTAACTTGCAATGCGGATGAGTAAGACCTTCATATATTATGTCGGTATATACATAATACAGTTAAAGGAGCTCGTTAGCGCTGCGACTTGCGCGTTGGGTTCCTATCTTGCAAGTTAAGCAACTTTCCAATGCCGGGCCACTGGATGGGTAACCGTTTGTTTGTATATCTTTTCCCTTAAATAATAAGTCACTTTATTGTTTACTTTATTCAAAATTAACCGGCATAGGACACTAAACTCAACATCCACTAGCTAGCAAAAAAAAGAAAACATTATACATACATTTCTACTTAAAAACTTAAATATGGAATGTGACCGCGGGCAAAGTTTCAGGCGATGATGGTATAAAAACGGTTTTTACAAAAAAAAAAATACACGTAAAAACGTTTCGAGTCCATAATACCGTAGTGTTTTGTCGGATCGGCGACGGGTTGGGTAGAGCCTGGCCGGGGGGTTTCGTAATAATTTTCGAAATGATTGTTCTGAAGATGGGTGCCGCGGGCGGCGCCACGGGCCTCGATAGCGCTAAGCTTCGAGCTCCGTCGGAGTTTCGATTTGAGAGCGCTTTGAACATACTAACTTGTACGTAGGTTTGCTATGATGAGGTTTAAACCGCGTTTATTTGATACTATGTAGTACCTATCGGGTTATTCGCAATTCTTTTTGTTTGTGTTTTCAAGCTCCGTTGAAGTTGGAGTTTCATATTTGTTTGCTATAATAGTTCTTACTATTTACTAAACCTTTTTAAAACGCGTATGTTTTAAACGAGTAGCGGGTTATATGTTTTCCTTCTCTATTGGAGTTGGAGTTTCGTATTTGAGAACGCTTTATAAATATCAACTTGTGAGTATGCTATAGTGGGGCATAACTAATTTAAAACGCGTATATTTAAAATATTAGGATATATTATATGACCGTGAAAAGTGGCATGCGAGGGAAAAGGCATATGCCCGGCAGTGGGCAGAAGTGGACTGATGATGATGATATTTTAAACACTATGTAGTTCGCTACTAAGCGCATTGATCGCATTTTTTTTGTTTATGTAAGTTGACTCGTATTCGTAATTAGCAGCTATTAAAATTTTAATTACTCTGCAGTCTAGTGATTAACCCATCGGTTTCAGACCGAGTGCTCCCAGGTTTGTTCTACAGCGGAGAGTACATAACTAGTGGTTAGCTTATCGGGCTGAGATCCAATGGAAACAGATTTGATTTCCGGCGGGGGGATTAGTGGCTGTTATCGGTTTGGGTGGTGGAAAGGCTTGTTAGGGGTTGTCCTTTACCTAGTAAATTTTAATGAGATATTTTTATTTTGACTTCAATTTTATCAGAATTCTCATCACAAAACTTGGTAGAAAATAATATTTTTGCATAAGATATAACAAATCGTCAACTGAAATAAGTAATAAATTACCGACACATAGTTGAAACGCATTGGTACAAAGCTTCGACCAACAACTCTTGTATAAGTACTTATCAGTTACATTAATTTAAAGAAATCGCAAAAATAATCAACAAAAAATAAACAAACATATTTAATTTTACTGACACTGTACTCAAGTTGCGTGTGAGGCGCCCCGTGTGATGACATAAGAAAGTCAGGCCTGGTAGGCTACTCTTGACGCAAACTCAATCTCAATACAATTCCAATCCCAAATCTAAAAAATTCAAATGGCACTATTAAAAGCGATAATAGCGCTACATTGCAATTAAATTGCGTGGAAGTTGAGTGAACAAATTATTATCGAGATGGGGCGTTCCGAAATTGCGAAACTTATCCCAATATCGATACATATTAATCGCATTGGAATTGTATTGAGATTGAGTTTGCGTCAAGAGTAGCCTAGCAGGCCTCCGTCACTCCATGTACTTGCGCGCGTTAGTTACCTACCGGGCGCTGGATCGCCGGCGATCTAAAAGCCAGTGGGCTGTCGCAAGCGCTCGTTATCGCACGCTCGTTCGCGGTGCACGTTGCATCATAAAACATCGATCATTTGTATTCTGTAGTTATTAATAAATAAGTATTGTAAATAGTGAATAAGTTTAATATATATGTTGATTGACGTTTGTGTGGTTTAGATTATTGTAAATAGTAATTGTGTTATTTAAAATCTCGTTTTAATAATATAAAACAATGCCGTCCGCGCCTGGCAATTTTTGAAAGTGAATGAATTTTTGATGTGCAGGCGTCTGTACAAACATACATACAAATAAAAAGTATTTTTTATATTTAGAAATAAAAAGTAAGTATGATATAAGTACTTATATTAAATAAGTGATATTTAACTTAAAAAATAATCCAATTATACCTTAATGAAAAATTTAAGCGTTCTAATCTTAAAAAATAAGCGGAAATATCCAAAAGAACTGTAATAGAGACAGATTTATGGGACCACCGACATTCTGAATTATGAAAACTAAAAATATATAATGAAATGCCGATAATTTACATATAATTTGATCTTGTAATTTGGAACTCTTCGCAAGATTTCGCAATCATCCTGACACCACTGTCAGTCTTAGAGCATGTCAGTCCGTACATAGCGTTTCATTACAATGGGTCGCATAAACTTTAGATAGCAAAAATAAATGAAAAACAATATAATTCTGTCGTTTTACCAGTCATTGGTACTTTTTGCGTATTCCTCGGTATCTGTGGTGCGGAAAAAGCAAGCCTTAGCACAATGCCGCTGCCACCCGCTCCGCCTCCAGCGTTGCCCACGGGCGGAATCAAGCTCTTTTTGTTGAATAATTGGACGGGCCGTTTTCATATAATACATGGCGTGTTGTATACATTCAACGGGTATATAAGGATGAACTTTAATCACTCGTAGTTTAATGTATCAGTCAGATTGATACGACCTCAAGGCAATAAGCCTTGGTGATGAAATAATCCTGATGTAGGGTAATGAGTCCAGTGATCGACACTTAAGGCCCAGTGTTCAACACAGTTTTCGTCGCCAATAAATAACTTAGATTTTCTTTATGTATGTATGTTTGACATTAACTACCCCCATTAAAATTATTCTACCTCGAAACATTATTTTAAACCCTGTAGCTAACAATGGCAATTTATATGCCACCGAAATATAAATCCTAATGTATCGCAATAAGATTCAAAACCAATGAACACACTATTGATAAAGCCTACTTATTTGCTTTAAATCATGACCACAATGAAACCACTGCTAAATGTCCAAATTTATACGATTTGAATTATCAACAACCTGCTCTCGGCAATTTGCACAACGCATGACATTTAAATATGACAATGCCGTTTGTGAACGAACGTTATATAACTTCCATGAAGATAAATATAAATAAAGGTTTATCGATTCAACGCTTAATGTACACAGCTTCTTGACAGGTGTCAGATATCCTATCAAAAGTATTTTACTAAGCTCTTACTTGAACAGTATGATAGAAACACGAGTCCTGAACAAACTTTCTTCCATTTCAGAAGCTATACAACGTGTAACAGAAAGTTATGATGAAAATGAAAAGATCCAAGGTGTATCCGATCTAGATATTGTATGTGTTAAACAAAGATTTTTAAAGGGGATTAACGCAAACTAATTAGTAAAAAGGTATCATACCTTGTATGTGGTGTTACTGAGACATTATTATTAAGTTTAATTTGTTATGCAATTTTTAATTAAATATTTCTATTATAACGTCAGATCAAAATAAACAAGTCACACCTCTAGTAGTTTAGTAACTGCTGTGTACTTTTATGATCACTGCTGCTTGCTTATGCGCAGCATGTAAATATTTAATTTACAATTGCCTGACAAATTAAAGTTAAAAATTATGTCTCAGTAACAACACACCCCCCGTGTGGTGCCGGGGGTAAAGAATTGCACCACCCTATCTCTTCCCGTGGGTGTCGTAGAAGGCGACTATGGGACCATTCCAGAGGATGGGCAGCAGCGTCTCTCTGTGATTATTCTCACCTTACTGCGATCGCCAACCCGCCTGCCAAGCGTGGCGATTATGGCAAATTCCCCTCAAAATTATTTATCCTTGAGGGAGGCCTTTGTCCAGCAGTGGACGTCTTTTTGGCTGAGATGATGATGATGATGATGATGAACAACACATACAAGATATAGATCAGAAACACTTTGGATCTTTTCATTTTTGAGTGCTGTTTCATGGTTCTCAGCGCCTTATGTCGTGCGGACACCCAAGTGCTCGTTCGTTTTGAAAAGGTAGACGCCGTACACTGTCTACTAATGATATCCGTACTGAAGCGCCTGTGTTATCTTCTTATTATTATACTAGCTGACCCGGCGGACTTCGCACCGCATTTTTTAAAAATCTATCCTATGTTACTCAGCGCTAATGTAGCATTCTAATGGTGAAACAATTTTTTAAGTCGGTCCAGTAGTATTTGAGGTTATTCGTTGCAAACATACATACATACAAAAATACAAAGCTTTCCTCTTTATAACATTAGCATAGATTATATTGCTTTACTGCGTAAGACATCATAATTGTAATATGTTACAATTCTAGAGTGCACACGGTACGCAAATTTAATGCATGCAAGTTATCAACTATACATTTTGACAAAAAGAAATCTAATCCTCTAACCGAGTCTTTGGTTTAGTGGTAACAGAGGGTCGACAGCTCGTTCAGCGAGGGTTACATGTTTGTACTCGGTTTTTTAAAATATTTTTTGCACGGCAAATGACTCCATTCCACCAGTTGTATGCTAAGTGGAAATGGAGTCCAGATGCGAAGATAACTGGTGCAGCGTGAAAACAACGCAGCATCAGTTAGAAACTCTGTCGGCCCACGGTTCGTTTAGAGATGGTGTTTTATGTCCGCCTGACTAGCTAGGCTACCAGTTGTGTTTCGACGTTACAGATAAGATAAAGAGTTCCTCAGTAGTGGAACCCTTTCCAATTGAAGTACCCTTCTACCTCTGATCTTATCATAACTTACTAAGTGTTCATCATGTAATGAGAAAATAAATATGTTAAATTGAATTTAATTTAATTAAGTTTCAATAAAGGCAAAGCGATTCCATAAAAAAAAAACATTAAAATAAAGCCGCAGCCGTGTGATACTCTACCGGTTATACTTAAATGTTTGACCTCAATGCGTTTTATACGAAACGCCCGCGGCAATAGTATCGTACCACTCTGTGTATGAGTCGTGATCGCCGCAAGTCATAGCGAGATTTCTGAACAGAATTTACATGAGCCTTATCATTGTTTCGGCTGCGTACCAAAATACAAAATAAAATTTGAATATGCGAAACGTGATCAATAATCAGAAAAATACATTAAAAAGAAATTACTTAACTGATTTTTTTTTATTTAACAATTATTTCATATAATAGTAACCACCAGAACTATTGTCTCAAGTCATTTATTCATTAGTGACTAAACTTTTGACTCTGGGGTGCGATGTTTGAATTACACCGATCGGCGGTCTTGAATTTAAAAGTGACATTTATTTATTTATTAAAAAGATACAACTACAGAATACAATCCACAAATTTTCATTACATAGTAGACTACGTTTTACATAAACATTACCGATAAAAGTTGTACACAGCGTTTACATAAAATACAAAAATGATGTTCTACTTAAACAGACATTTTGTAAGAAGACATATACTATGGACCAGCCCCCCAACCGCCTAACCCTCTCGCTTTCGATCGCTTAGAAGGCGAGGCCCTCGCCTGGCCTTCTAATATAATATCTAAATATAATATCGAATAATACCAAAAGCTATAGCCTATAGCTGTCGATATTGCTTTCATATTCCTTTCGAAATGACAAGATGACGCCTCCTCCTCGCCTCGCCTTCATAGCGATCGAAAGCGAGAGCATTAGGCGGTCGGTGCTCAGGTGTAGGTATATATTTTTTTTAAATTCACTACTCATATATACCGTTCGAGATTTTTTAAGTGTCACTATTGTTACCATTGACTTTAAATGGGAGCGAGAAGATCATACTGTCATAATTATTGTCATCGATTTAAAACTTACACGCTGCTCAAAGCTGCTCTTAACAAGAGAATCACGGTAGAATGGGGTGGGGTTACTTTTGAATCAAGTTAAAAAAAAAAAATTAATGTTCTGTTTAATGTGTTTATCATTGAACACGGCTCCTGTTCTTTAAAGATGTCATTCATTCAACAGTGACTAAAGTTCTGGCTCTGGAACATGCACTTTTCGCGTTAAAACCAGTTCTAAATAACTGAATCACGGCACGGTAGAATGGGGTTACTTTTAAATCAAGTTTATACTAGATTCGTTATCATTGAACACGGCTCCTGTTCTTCTAAGACGCCATTCATCATCATTCAGATCGGCACTTTTCCAATTAAAGCCAGCTCTTAACAACTGAATCACGATATTTTAGGGTTAGGGGGAGGGTTACTTTTGAATCAAGTTTTTCTTGATTCAATATTATCACTGATCACAGTTCCTCTTCTTTGAAGATGTCATTCATTCATCAGTGACTAAAGTTATGGCATAGGATGTGCACTTTTCGAATCGAAACCAGCCCTTAACAACTGAATCACGGTTGAATCAAGTTTATCTTGAGTCAATGTTAACACTGTTCACGGTTCCTATTCTTTGCAGATGACTGAAAGTTTTGTCTCTAGATCAGACGGTAGAATGAAACTTCATGTACGCGTTACTTTTGAATCAAGTTTTTCTTGATTCAATTTTATCACTGATCACGGCTCCTGTTTCTTGACGATGTCTTCTACATTTTATTGTATGTATTTCTTATTGTTATGTGTTGTGCAGGTCAATAAATGTTACTTACTTACTTACTTCTTTGTAACATGTAAATCTACGGTATTACCGTGGTAGTCATACTAGAGACGGCTAGAACGCTAGGGATATACGCTAGTTCATCTTGAGAGATCATAATATTGTTAAAAATGTTTAAATATATGTTTCAATTAAGTCTTTAAAATTAATATGAAGTAGCAAGAAGCCTTAATACCGAACCACTGCTGGAAACAGCCGCCATCATTGAAACCAAGCCATCGCTACAATTAATGGTTGATGAGTATTGAATAATTCACCACATCTGCCTTCAAATGTCGGCCCGATCGCTCTTGCCACTCGGCTAACAAAACTTATAGCTATTCTCAATAAGGAACTTAAATTAGGCTAATTAACTATTTAAAAAAAAAAATATGTAGCTCGGCTTTTCGTCATTGAAATTAAGTCATAATTGATTATTGATGATTGCAAAATGAGACATCACAAACCTGGGTTTCGCATCGAAGAATCCGAAACACATTTTACCCAAACAAGGAATTGAACCCAAAACCTTTTTTCCGCTCAACCACCAAATCTTATAGCTATGCTCAAATATCTTTCTATTTTTTATAAAAATATAAATGTGATGTGACTCGGCTCTCCATAGTTGCAATCAAGTCATCGCTATAATGAATGTTTGATGATTGCGAAATGCGAGTTGGAAATCTAATCTGAAACACATCTTTCCCGAACATAAAATTGAACCCAAAACCTTCTGGCCACTCAACCAACGAGTTCTATTTTTTTTATACAAAACTCTAGTGGCCCGCTCGCGACTTCAGTCGCTTGAGAACACGTATCCCATGATGGACCCCTATTGCAGCGCCACCTACCGGGTCCAATTGTGTTGTCAAACCATCCAGGAACCTATTGAAATACACACACAACATTTCATCCAAATCGGTCCAACCGTTTAGGTGGAGCTAGGTGACAAACACACGTACAGAAGAATTATATAAAAAGATCAATGTAATGTAAAACTCGGCTATCTGCAGTTGAAATCAAATTGACGATTACAAAATGCGAAGTCTGTTCAATGATTACAAAATGCGTTCGAGATCTAATAATCTAATGACTGCTCAAAATTATTTAAAGTCATGCGTATTTTTTTTAATCTATACTAATATAATAAAGAGGAAATATTAAATAAATGTGATGTAGCTCGGCCCGCTGCCATTGTGCGGATGGTCCCTGGAGCAGGATGCCCTCGGGCGCCAACACAGCCCATTAATAATAAAAGGGCCAGATGCCGCGAGCGGCGCCCGAGGCCTCCTCAGAACGGCGGACCGGTCTATTGTACCGCCTGATTACTGTACAGCTCTGCCGTACGCGATAATGTATCGTGAATATTCTGAAACGCTTATATTTTGTAGAAAAGAAAAAATTAAAATGGGATGTTTTTTATTCCTTGGGGACTTTGCCCTGCAGAGGGAAGTAACGGCTGATGATGATGATGATGTTGATTCCGTTCAGGTAAGCACTTAGCCTTCATCACACATGATGTTAAGTGATGATAAGGTCGAAAGTGGAGCGCACTTCACCTGGGATCTTCAACTACTGAGGCACAACTATCTTATCTCTAGCCGCCAGAACACAACAATGTTACAAACATTAATGTTATGGTAACATATTATGTTAAGAAGACCAACCAACCCGAGTACACTGTACCCCCCGGGAATCGAACCCGGGATCTCAGGGTTTACTACTTCACACCAAAGGTCACAGACAATAATAATCTATTTTACTGGGATAAACCAAATACAATATACACAATTTGACCACATTAAAGACAATTACTCAATTACTTAGAGAAAAAACACAATTAAATTTAAAATAAAAACATTATTACCTGGGTAGTATAGTGGCATTAGTGTTTGACAGGAACCAGTGATCGTAATATTTAAAACCTAGGAATTGCATTTAGGACCTTCAGATATTAGGCTGAGCTCTTCGTCTCTAGGTCATCAATCGTCGTTTTTAAATCTCATAAGCATTAAAACTATAAGCAAGATCTGGTTGCTAGATCAAGCTAGCTATTTGCTAGACTTGATAGATATAAGAGTGTAAATTTTTAAGATAATCTAGGTTTGATTAGTTCTTTTAATTTGGTAACTTGCAATTTGGGACAGGCGTAGCTCATGCATGAAGGCCTGAGGCCAGCAATGATGACATATTTTCTATGCTTCAAAGCGGGACGGTTTTAATCTGCGCGCTCGTTTGCTGTTGTAGTATCTTGTCTGACTCAAAATTTAGGTCGGGTGCTATGCGCGGCTGCTTTTACATGCAAAAGTATATTTATACTAGCCAGAATAGTTTACATACATTATTTTATTTATTTATAAGGTCTACCTACTTATGTCACGTACAATGGTCCACTTTAAGGACTAAATGCGGAAACCATCACCATTAACATAGAAGGTCTACCTACGACTATTACAGTGGTAATATTTCCATTGGGTAATTAGCACAATTTATTATAAACTTAATTGCATAGTTTATTACAGATAAACACTGCTAATCTATTTTTTGATATCTTCCTAAATCTATATCTATCTTACATAATTTATAAATTAAACTAGATGAACAATTATATTTCGTTTCCACGATATTTTTTTAACTACTTTCATCTCATGTAGTAAAAGTGAATAATATATTTTTAACAGTCTCAAACCCAAAATTGAGTATTTTTTTATGTTGCTCATAAACCTACCCCTTAATTTGGGAGACCATAGCAGTTACTTCTCCATAATTTTCATGTTTTGTAGTAGTTCAAACTTGATAGTGAAGCTGAAAAAGTTAGATATTAATGATACTTTAGCCTGTATAAACAACCAGAAGGAGTAGCTAAGACAACTTTTAATCAGTTTTATAACCACTGTTACGTCTTATACTGTCAAATTAATGCTACTTCACAAACTAAATTCAGATCTAATTCAGATCTTGTATGTATCTTGTGATCTCGAACTTAAGGTTGAATAATTTTGTGCCCAAATGGGCTGCTTAGGGGTTAAATAGCATTCTATACAGTCTTTAAACAGCCTTCTCTAACAGCTTAAAGTATTAATTTGTCTTAGTCGTCAGCTACTATAGAACTCCGAGTGCTACTTGGGAGGGGACTTACCATGAGCTCTGAGAGCACTATAACTGCAATGTTATTGCAGTTGTGAAAACGAGACGCGTGTGTATACGCCGCTACACGCGTCTAGTTTTCACAACCGCAACAACACTGCCACAATACTGCTTTAAGAGCGTGCTAGAAATTTGACTGAAGATACCAATTTTTTTTTTAATATTGAAAGGAGGCAAACGAGCAGGCGCGGGGGGTCACTTGATGGAAAGTAATAAGTAGCCGCCGCCCATGGACACCCGCAAAACCAAAGTAATCGCAGATGCGTTGCCGGCCTGGAGGAAGGAGTTGGATCTTGAGGAGGAAGTAGGAATTGGTAGGAGGGAGGGGTGCCATTGTTTTACGCCGATATTCTGTGAGAGGGTGGTATTACGCCGGGCGAGTCGGCCCATTTTGTGCTGCAACGCAGCGTGGCTCTACCACTCGGTAAATGAGCAATCTATAGTTAAATGAGAATTATAGATAGCTAGGTTTGTAACCCCCTTATGTATATACGATAGAATCAATCAGGTAAATAAGTAAATAGAATATATTTCAAAATGAATATAGAAAATAATTTATTTCGGAAGTAAAGTAAAAGTTAGATCACATAATGCAATTAAAATTAATTAATTTAGGACTACATAGGAACTGTAGATAAGCAAACAAACATCTTTATCATTATTACAATGTAATAGACCATTTCAACATAAAAACAAATTAACATCTTACTTATCACAAAGTACTATGTTACTATACAGACGACTACCATATTATATTATTAAATTCATAATGTTATAATACAATAAAGATGTTGATAAAACATTAAGTAAATTACATACATTATGCGAAATACATTTGCAAATATCCCAACATAATACATAGTGGGGTCATACTCAGGAAAAAGTATACATTTTGAAATTGTAACTAAACTGACAGGGTAACAAAACTGAGGGTCTCTGTAACGAAACTAATATTATAAGGCATAGTACACATTGAACTACAAGTTATGCATATGGTAAAATCTAAATAAAACGACGGATTATTAGTTATTACGTATACTAAGGAACTAACTTACTTTGTTCATTTAGTTAATGTTTTGCTAATTGAAATTAATCATATACTACTAAATTATTGATCTTAACAAGTACTTGTATCGCATAAGTATGCTTACGTGAACTGAGCTTTACAATTTCTAGGTTTCGTAACGTAACGCAATATAATAAAACAAAATGATAACAAAATCTGAGAAATTATAACCTATCAAAAATAATTTAACTGCAGCCACGTGATGTCTATGCAAGAACTAAGTGTAGTCGTTGGTATACAAAATTCGTATACATATATTACCGAAATAAGCACCGTTAAGCACGCTGAGAATTTTTTTATAAAACTTTTCTCGAGACACTATCCACTTCCGATCACTCCCGATCACTTCCAATCTTCACTCCCGATCACTCAGTCACTTCCGATCTTTAACAAAAACACTATGGCCGCCGCTATAGAAATTATGACTGAAGCTAAAGTGTTGCCAGAAAGGAAAAATATTTTTATACCATTTAAAATGACTAGTATTTACGACTACTATTTAGCGTTACTAACCCTTAGTCACGAAACTTAATAATTTTGAGATAAGATTCGTTTAATAAAAATAAATATATATGTTAAATATTATTTAATAAAATGAGCTTTAGCCGAAGTTAAACAAAGCAATAAATATTCGCAACAACTTATCTTTAAAAATTTAAAACTGGCATTGGGACACAAAAAAGTATGGACGAAAATTTTCAACAATTTTAAACCTTCAGAAAATCTATATTTTAATAAAAAATAAAACAACATAACATACTAAATCATCATAGCAAAACTTAACATCATTATAAATAACAAAAATAAAAATAAATGTCTATAATTCAGATTTTACTCAACTTTGCAGTAGTGGGACAAAAAAAAACTAAATGTAAACTTTTTCTGAGTATGACCCAGTACACAAACATCACACACACAAAATAAGAAAGAGGATATAATGAAAACAGAATACTTAACTGAAAATGACTTTGTAGTCGAACATGGGAAAACTGCCTTAACCAAAGGACTAACATCGATTTTATACCCACAGGATAGCAGAAGAGTGGTACTAGCCTCGACCAATCAGGATTAATCTTACATTTTAAGTAGTATCTCATACTAAAGCAAATAAACAGTTATTGGAAACTGTTTTAAAAATATAACAGGATAATAATAACTTATCGTCTTTATGCAATAAATACAATAATAAAGTATGCGCTTAGCAATTACCAATCACAGACGATGTTACATATTCAGTAAATGTCTTAATATTGATAATAAAAACTATAGGTAATCAATTCAATAGAAATCTTTTAAAACCAATGTAAAGAATATTAAAAGTTTCCTTAGCCATACAGCAGGGTAACGCTCAAGCGTGATGGGAACCTTTGGGCCGAGTACGGTTCGAGGGGGCTAGTACAATATATTAATTGTTGGCTGTTTGTTTTGTTTTTGCAATGTTTTTAATTCGTAGGTATTATTTATTTATTTATGTACTTTAATTTAATATTGTAACTTATTTATTTATTTAAATCCTCAGATTCGTTAATAATGTAATTGGGTGTTTGAAAATCAAGAGTGTTTACTAATTCTTTGCACTGCTGAATAAAATTAGTATGTAAAATAAAATTTACTTTGTAGGTCCTTAAATCTACAATTCCATCACTAAGCAAAGTCAAAAGTGTATCTTTTATAGAATTAAAATATAAATTAAATAAAAGAAGTTCATCATTATCAGGAAGTGGTCTGATTCTATAAGAATGAATTCTTTAAAAATCAAATAACATTTGTTAATTAAACTTATAAACTTCAGAAAACAACTACTTCAATTGACTAAAAAGTCAATGTATGAATCCGCGCTATTGAAAATTTATAAACACATCTTCTAAATTTCATATTATATTTCATATATGGTAAGCCACCTATTCCATGGACAGATACCTTGCTTCTTTTGTTTTACTATAATCCACAGCGTAACTGTAGAGGAGGACTTCTTGGCGGAAGAGTGAATAGCCATGTCTATGGATAAGTTTAATATTTTCTGAACAGCAAGTCAAACTTCCAACGTGTTTCAAACATAAAGCCAAACTCTACCGTCAAGAGCAGACATGCTCCCCTGCTGTATGTGAATATTTCTTTAGACGCTGCTCGCTCGCGGCAGGAACACAAACTATTGATAAAAGGAAGGGGCGTTCAGGGTTCGAACCCGCGGGCATCGCCGCTGGCACCGCGTTGAGCAGTTTCAAACCGTCCTTGATCGTAGACAGCGCTATTCTATCCTCCGAACGAATATCTAGCTAGCTTCGCTACGAATACTTCGTCTTTCTTGTTTTGGAACGCAACATTAATTTTGGTAGTAAATTGTGTTAGAAGTTGTTGTTGTATTTTATATATTGTGTGTTGATTTGTAATGAAAAGTCTCCTTTCGTGAACTTGTGAATCATCCAATAGTATACGCTGTAATGTTGTTTTTACGATATATCACTAATTAATCATAATTAATAACAAGTAATAATAATAATAAATAAATAATAAAAAGTATTTATTTGTTCAAAATTACAAGTTTAGTACAAATTACAAGTGATGACAAGTGACAGTGACAGGTGTCAGTGATTGCTGATTATCTCTGATCAATAGAGACGGGTGCATACCGTAAAACGGATAGTACCGTAAAACGTTAGAGGGGTAGGAACCGACTTAATCGATTAAGATATATATGTATATACATATCATCATCATCATCATCATCTCAGCCAAAAGACGTCTACTGCTGGACAAAGGCCTCCCCCAAGGATATGAAGGGTATTTGCCGTAATCGCCACGCTTGGCAGGCGGGTTGGCGATCGCAGTAGGTTGAGGGTAACCTCAGAGAGATGCTGCTGCCCATCCTCTGGAATGGTCCCTTAGTCCCCTATCTCTTCCCGTGGGTGTCGTATATACATATACTATATGAGTGGAATTACTTACGCCGGCGCCGCATTTAAATCTATTTAGAAAAGAAAGAAAGGGAGAAAAGAAATGTCCTTGCTGAGTTATTGGTTCTTTTAGTTCAAGCTCTCCTGCCCTATGCACCGATGGCTTACTGAAATTAATAAGTATAATTTTTTTGTAGTCTAAACAGAAATACAATTATAATTTTAATTTTTGCATTAAATACATACGCTTATTGATCGGCAAAAGCATTTTGCAGCAATGAAGTAGATATGGGGACATTTTACTTCATTCACTTTCTACCATAATATTATTTTTAATTTCGGGTAAGCACTTGTCATTCATCTCGCTTGTTGTTAAGTGAGTATCCTCACTCAGGTCGAAGGTATAAGCGCACTTTGCTTGTATTCCTTAACCACTAAGTATAAGGAATTCGCTATCTTGCTATCTAATATCTAACTGTCGGAACACATCAATGTTATTAACATTGCTGTTAAGGCGACATATTTAGATAAGATGGAGTTAACTAGCCAAGCAGACTCAAAGCAAGACCTACCGCCAACCAAACCGAGTACAAACATGTACTTCCCGCTGGGAATCGGAGACCTATTATAAGTATGGATCTGAGACTCAACTACACCGTAGTAGGGGTTAATGAGCGGATGAGGATAATGTAATATAAGAATGTTAACAATATAATAATAAAACGTAAAACCCTATAAAATGAAAAAATAACCTTGAAAATATGACCATACGTATGAAACTTTTTGAATAAATGTTGTCGCGTCGGGGGACCGCTCTAATTGTTTTTAAACGTTTTGTTAACTTTAACAAAACGTTTAAAAACAATTAGAGCGAGAAAAAACTTCTTATATTACGTACCTATGTACTTACATAGGTACGTAATATAAGAAGTTTTTTCTAAATCCTCAATCCATGTTGTAATTTTAATATCATTTTATTAGGTTTTTTATAGGTAAAGAGCAGTCCCCCGAACGCGACAACATTTAATCAAAAAGTTTCATACGTGCTTACGTAGGGTCATATTTTCAAGGTTATTTTTTTCTTTTTATAGGGTTTTAAGTTTTATTATTTTATGTCGGGGGTTTTTTAAATTTTTTATAAAAAAAATTATTTTATGCTTTTTGTAGGGACTTGGCTTTGGCAGAATTGCACAGACTGAGAAGCAGTAAAGATTAAACATTGGTAATCTCCATTTTCCCCCCCATCATTTTAAACATCTAAACCGATTTAAATATAACTAACCGTATTATAATATAGGTACAAATAATTTCACATTCCAATAGATATACGCTAATCACACTACTTTCCTCATCAATCTAGGGCATTGATCAGATAAAAAATAATTTTTAAGTTTTTAGTTTTCATTTATTCGAATTTATTCGAAGTTAGTTAGTCAAACTCTTTCATTTGATATTCATATTGAGCAAAGTTGTGAAAAAAAATGTAATTCGCCATTTTGTGGTGGCGGCCATCTTGGATTTGAAATTTGTCATAGTACATAGTATTCTACTAGTCAAGCCCTTTCATTTGATACTCATATTGAAGGAGTTGTGAATAAATATGTAATCCGCCATTTTGTGGCGGCGGCCATCTTGAACCGATTTTAAGGAAACATGGCTAAGAATACTCGGAATAAAATTATCTATGACACAAAAAAAAACTAAGCGAAAATCGGTTCATCTGCTGGTAGCTACGATACCACTGACAGATACACAGACAGTCAGACAGACACGTTAAACTTATAACACTCCTCTCTTTTTCCGTCGGGGGTTAAAAAGGACATATAATGGATCCTGTCGGGCACACAATTTAAGTGAAATGTGATAGGAAGCGTATTCACCCACAGTAATAATACAATCAATATCTCATTATTATGTATGTACCACATACTGCGCACCAAAATAAACATAAATTTGCTATTGCAAAAGAATTAATTAAACTTTTCACTTTTTACTTGTGATTTTTGTTGTTTTTAAAGTCTCCACATATCACATTCACTTAGAAGCTTCGATCATTATTCGAATAGGTATAATAATCTTAACCTAGGACACGTTCACTTTTAATAATGAGCGTTTGTAATGAATCATACGTACATTGTACAGTACAGTATGAATAGTAGTTAATTTTCCAATAAAGCACTTATTCTTGTTTCACAAAAAAAATAATGAAAGAACAAGTTATCATCAACAAAAAACGCAAAACCAACCGTAATAATATTTTATATAACTTATATTTCAAAAAGAGAGATTCTCGACTCGAGAAGACGCAAAACCATTCGGGAAAAGACCATTCACAACACAACTTTATTGTCTACCCTAATCGATAGTGAAGAATCAATAGAGAAAGCGATATTATAAAGAAGCTTTCGGTAATTGGACAAGTACTTTTAGATTTACATTGCCAAAATACCTTAGCTAGACGTTAGTTAATAACATTTAGCTTGGACAAAAAGTTTTTGAATATAGTACAAGAGGTCAAAAGAGATTCGTTTCTCTTTGGTGAAAACCTAGGGGACAAAAAAAAAAAGCAAATCAGACAGCAGTGAGATCTGGGCTACAAATCAAAAGAACGTTTGAACCACAGCCAACAACGTCGTCTTACCGTCCCGCACCGCTCCAGTTAAACTCCAGAGGCCCACCCAGAGGTCAAGTCCAACGAGGCAGACGGGGAGGGCCCAGATACCATGCCTCACCTCACCTATCCAGGCGACCAACAGTAGCAGCAGAGAATACCAGTACAAAGCCCCGCCAAAGGCGACCAACCACAAGTCGAATCAGCAGCCGTAGAGGTAACACATGCTGGTAGACTAAAATATTTTTTTAACATGTGGGAAACTGTTACTACTACAGTACTTGAGTATGTAAAAGGATATAAAATTCCATTTCGCTGTTCTGTTGTACAAAAATTTAAACCTGTTGAACCCTCTTTTACCTCTAATGAAATTTATTATATAATTTCGGAAATAAAAAAGTTGTTATTATCTGGAGCAATAAGGAAATGTGAGAATGTTCCTGGGCAGTTTATCTCAAATATTTTCCTTATACCGAAATCGAATGGATTTTGGAGCGTAGTAGAATACCAAGATCATATTAATCTATTAGAGTTAAGAGCCCATAATAAAGAAATTCTTCTGAGAATAGATAGTATGACCACGATCGCTTACATAAATGAGGGCGTCCAATATGAGCACCTAAACGAAATTACCCACTAAATTTGGCAATGGTGCGAAGAAAGACATATTTTTATTTTTGCATCCTACATAAAGTCAAAAGACAACGTAAACGCAGATCGGGAGTGAAGGCGTACTAACATTGACTCTGAGTGGCAGTTGTCCCAGGTAGCATTTAATAAAATTACAGAGACATATGGTTTCCCAGAAATAGACCTGTTTGTATCCCGCCTCAACGCAAAATGCTTCTTATATGTTTCATGGAAAAGGGATCCAGACGCCCATAGCATTGATGCTTTTACCATAAACTGGAAGAATTATTTCTTCTATTATTTTCTTCCTTTTTCTTTAATTTTAAAATGCTTACGAATAATAATCGATGATCAAGCGTCAGGCCCATATAGGTCTAGCCAAGCGTGGTTTCCGTTATTCTTAGAACTCAAATCTTCAGAACAAGCTATCAAGATTATGATTGCATCTCTTTCTCAAAGCACACTAAAGCAATATGATGCAGCATACAAAAAGCTATGGATTTTTCGACAAATTAACAACATCGAGGATTGCTTTTCTATTTCAAATCCAGTTGCTCTTAATTTTCTTACTGATCAGTTCAATTCCGGATCCAGTTATTCCACGATTAATACAATTCGATCAGCACTATCTCTTCTATTGGGTAAACGTTTTAGCTCCGACATTAACGTCAGAGTAGACTATTAAAAGGTGTATTCAAAACTCGTGACTGCTTCCCTAAATATCAACACACATGGGACACTAACGTCGTATTGGATTTTGTTAGTAAATGGTATCCAAACGAAAATCTACCCCTATCAACTATCACCAAGAAATTGGTAGTGTTACACGCATTGTCGACTGCACAACGAGTTTAGAACTTTCTGTCATTAGTTTATCTAATATTAAAATTACTAATACTGGTATCGAAATTGTGATAGATTAAACATATAAAATCAGATCGATTAAAACTTCAGCTGCGGGACGGCCTCGGCCACACTTAGAAATCCCTTTCTTTAATAATAATAGACAAATTTGTCCTGCATACACGTTATTATCGTATGTGGAAAAACCAAATTATTGCGACAGAGCGTTAACAAGGAAAGAAATTATTTTGACGACAAAGAAACTTTATCGTATTGCTACTACTTCTACAATCAGCCGCTGGATCAAACAGGCTTTGTACGAAAGTTGAGTTACTAACATATATTCTGCGCATAGCGCTTGCCACGCAGCGACATCAGCGGCTGATCGTCGAGGTGTTCCTATAAATATTATTAGGAAAACCGCCGGTTGGTCCGGAAATTCACTCGTTTTTGTAAAATTTTATAATCGCCCTGTTGGTACTAATAATGGTTTTCTCTCATGCTATTATAAATCACAATGATTTGGTAGGCTACTCTTGACGCAAACTCAATCTCAATACAATTCCAATTCGATTAATATGTATCGATATTGGGATAAGTATCGATATTGGGATAAGTTTCGCAATTTCGGGACGCCCCATCTCGATAATAATTTGTTCACTCAATTTCCACGCAATTTAATTCCAATGTAGCGCTATTATCGCTTTTAAGAGTGCCATTTGAATTTTTTAGATTTGGGATTGGAAATTGATTATTGCAATTGTGTTTCAAGAGTAACCCACCAGGTTTGCGGTGCTAATAATTGATCTCGATTAAAATATTCTCATAGTTTTCTATGTTTTTTATTTATTGCTTATAATTATTCTTAATTGATTTCCCTAAAGCTCTGAACATGTACATGGTGAATACGAAAATCTTGAGAATGCAGCGACAAAGTGTAATTGAAGGTTAAACAAACTTACCTAAAGTGAAGTTTGACCGTAATTATACGAGTCGCTGCATCCGAAGAGAATCCCACCCTCGGGTTCATGTAATATGAACTTGCCCAAATTCCTTTGCATTTAGGGAAATCTGACTCTAAAATGAATTATGTAAAAATGGCGGGCTGGCGGATAGTGCTCACGCGCCCTTTATCGTTGTCAGCCGTAAGTAGTTAGTCAAATGTTGCTCTTCTTATGTTTCTTTTTTTTTAAATTTTAGCTCTAATATATGTTCGATGCCTAGTACATTTAGAAGTGGACTACATGGTCAATACGAAAATCTCTTCGGATGCAGCGACTCGTATAATTACGGTCAACGATATTATAATGTGAATTTGGTAACGTTATCAAGTAGTTAGTAAGTTAGTAAGAAGTTTGCGTAAACCCCATTGAAAAACTTGAATTATAATAAAAATTTGGTTTTCACTGCGCGGATGGATTTTAACACTGCAAACATTGTCACAAGCCGGGAGATTAATTAGCTCGAGTGGCTGAACCACGGCAGCCTGCATATTAAACGCCGGAAATAGCTCGGTGGTTTCCATTTTAATATTCTACTTTAAAAACAACGGGCTTATTTGACTGTAGTTATCTCGTTTCATTTCGTTTAACTACTATTATTCCGTTTTTTGAAATCAGCCTTTATTTGTGACTGGTTGACATCGTTTTAAATAGTTTACTAACTTTTTATCTTGAAACGGTATATTATTAATAATTTGCTGTAATTTGATAATTATTATTAACCAATGTATAATTGCATTTATTTGCGTGTCTGTAAATACTAAAAATGAGATAGGTAAGTACTAAAATGCGTATGACCATCTAATACATCACTTTTGACGCAAATAAAAATACTATATTCTATTTTTAAGTGCATAAACTGTTACTACTTTGACATGAGAGAATAAGAAAATGTTGTATTGCATTGTTTTAACAACTTACAACACATTATCGTCATCTACCATTAATAGAGCAAGATCCCAAGGTTGCCAGACCTTACTTATTTTCTCAAAAACCAAGCAATCAATTATATCTATACTTCTATACTAATATTATAAAGAGGAAACCTTTGTATTTTTGTATGTATGTATGTTTGCAATGAATAAACTCAAAAACTACTGGACGGATTTAAAAAATTCTTTCACCATTAGAATGCTACATTAGCGCTGAGTAACATAGGCTATATTAATTTTTTTTTAAATAAAATACTGAAAACGATAATTTAATTTTCCAATACAAAATGATTTGTTTGTTTTGTTGTCATGGAGACCATTGATATATATTTAACTCAATGATGGAAACTGTCAAAGCGGTACGAAGTCCGCCGGGTCAGCTAGTACTAGATAAAGGATCCGGAACAAAAATGCATCTTGAATGTGATCCTGTTTACTCATAGTACCTATACATTTAAATTTCGAATAACAAAATCTGAAAAAACATTGTACAGCATCAACAACTTCAGCTTACTATGAACCTTAATTCTTAAAATTAAGGTTGCAAAATATTTGTAGTTAAGAATGTCTTGTTACCAATTTAATCAGGAATTAATAAATCCTAACTATGAGCTTGTTGTTCATGTAAGAAAGCGTAAGCCCAGCATTTTTAAAAAAAGCATTAGAATGTTTATAGGCTAAGAATGATTATAAATTAATTATTTTTCATTACTTTGTAAATTTTTTACCTTTGTTATTTGAATATGAGGTATTTAAATTTTTTGTTTTAGTAGGAAATTCAACAGCCTTTTTTTTGTTTTTTTTTTTAATATTTACGGATAAGCGCAGTGCCTTGATTTCACCTGATGTTAAGTGATGATAAGGCCATTTGGTGGAAGCGCACTTCACCCGGGATCCTCAAGGTACTGGCTATCTTATCTCTAGCTGCCGGAACACAACAATGCTACAAACATTGATGTTATGGCGACATATTTAGATAAGATGGTAGTAGCTAGCCAGGTGGACAAACAAGCCCTACCACCAACCAAACCGAGTACACAAAGATGTACCCCCCGCTGGGAATCGAACCCGGGACCTCTGGGTCTAAACCGGTGGTATTAACCACTAGACCACAGAAGCGGTTGTAACAACCATGCTTATAAAACTTATAAACACTTAGCTTAGACTTGTAAAGTGATTCACAAAAGGCTACCTAATAAAAATATAATAAAAACGGTTGTATTAGTTCTAGTTTATAATTTTTTATAAGTTTAATTTTAAGTAGTTTAATTTACTTGTTATTCTCTTTGTTCGTAAATAAATTTTTTGACCATAAAACTGTTGCGAATATATATATATTAGTAGTATTTCCTTTACAAACTCTACATTTTGCTTCCTGCTCTATCTTTAATCTAGCTTATTTCATATTTATACATTTAAGTTATTTTCAATGGATCCTCCTTTTAAATGCATTTTTAGCTTTTTAGCTGGCTATTTATCGCATCATATTATGACAAAACTGAAATAGTTAAGAATCATCGAAAATTTCTGCTGAAAAAAGAATAACAAAAAGTAGGTAGATATTCCCTTGTGACACGCGCGGATAAGTAAGTACCTACCAAGTTGGTGCAAATACGAACAAACTAGCAGAATAATTTCACTGGAAACCAGTGATTGGGTAGGTATTTGGGCCGTCGCCGAGCGGGCAAATAGCCTAAGGCCTATTTATAATGAAACCAGACAGGTAGGTAAGAGAGTGCGTCGCGGCACCGAGCGCCCGGCCCCGGGGCCAACCGCGCCGCGCCGCTCAGCCTCGAGCGTAAACCAACTTTTTGCATATTTGATTCAAACTCATTCTTTAACCATACGGAACATAACGATGTGCTCGGAAAACTCAGTGATTATTATTATATTGTAACTTTTGTGACAATTACAATCGCCTCTGTGGTTTAGTGGTTAAGACCATCGGTTTCGACCCAGAGGTTCCGAGTTCGATTCCAATTTACACATATTTGTGTACTCTTTTTGGTTGGTGGAAGGTGGCTTGTTTTTCCGCCTGGCTAGCTACCATCAACTTATCTAAATATGTCGCTATAATATCAATGTTTGTAGCATTGTTGTGTTCCGGCAGCTAGAGATAAGGTAGCCAGTGCCTCAGAAGTTGAGGTTTCCGGGTGAAGTGCGCTTCCTACTTAAGCCTTTAGGTGAGATGAAAAGCAAGTGCTTACCCGTAAAACATAAAAAAGACATTAAATGAACCACCTTTGTTGTTTAGCGGTTAGTCCACCGGTCTTAGTCCCGGGTTTGATTCTTTGCTGGGGGTATATTTTATACTCAATTTGGTTGGAACCTTGTGAGCTACCCTCATCTTAACTGAATCGGCAACTTTAAAATTTAGATAATAATTTATTTGGTTTGGTTGGTAGTACGGCTTGTTTTAAGTTCGCCTATTCTTAATCATAATCATCTTAACTAAATCTGTTGCCATAACAACAATGTTTGTAGCATTTTTGTGTTCTGACAGTATGATACAAAATAGCTCCTTTATCCATCCATCCAGGCTTATCAACACTCACCATAAGGTAAATTAAGAGCGTTTACGCAGCTAACTAGTGCCGCCAATGAAAAAAAAAACATATCTAGTAATTGGAGACAGAAAATCAAATTATGCTCAACAAACTATTCGAATGAAGTAATTTAGCATTTTTACGTCACGTAATGAACATCTGACATGTTATGGTTTAAATAAATACGGCGTTATAGTTAAAAGTGGCCGTTTTCAGCTGTGACGTCTTATTTAACTGAACCATAACATGTCAGATGTTTATTAGGTGACGTAAAAATGCTAAATTACTTCATTCAAATACTTAGTTGAGCATAATTTGATTTTCTATCTCTAATTACTAGATATGTTTTTTTTCATTGGCGGCGCTAGTGTGCGGCGTAGACGCTCTTAAGGCTAAGCCTATTTAAGCATTTATTTTTGGCTTTGAATATTGTACACTTTTTATATAAACCATGCATAAGTAAGCGCATTTCAGCGCCTTAGGCACCGGAGGCATCCATGTCCTAAAATTTCTAACCTGAACAATACAACACAGTGCTGCTTGGCTGCTAATTTAAAACGAAGTAAGAAAGGTTAGACAACTTTTGAGTAAATGGCGGTTAAATATTTTTTATTTTCTAAATACTATGACGTTATTTTAAAATAAAATAAAAATATTTTACTGTTATTTTGCATAGCTTGATATGCATAGTTTCATAAAAAATATCTGAAATATCTCTTAAACTAACAAGGCAATTTTAATTAAAAAAAAAACATACTTTCTTAGCATGGTTTTGGTGAATAAAGCGAACTATACAAACTTTAAATGCAGTAAGGAACGGACTTGCTGCGCTCTTAACTACTAATTGGGAGTTACTGCTTTTTTGTTAGTAAGTAATTCATTGTGACACTGAAAGCAGTAACTGCTCTTCAGATTAGTAGATTAGTATTACCTACCTCTCTCTCCTACTTCTTCTTCCAAATGTCAAAACGACTAGTGAATAAAGTGCAGTATCCTATATTAGTGCAGTTCAAAGTTGTATTTATGATCACTTTACTAGTATTGTTTCACAAATTATAATAGCAGTAAGCGAAGCTACTGCTTTTATTAATTTGTGGAATAAATCTCACCTTTTTTTATATTGACACGTCATAGTGACCACATCCTGCCTGATGCAAGCAGCCGATGCAGTCCAAAATAATGAGAGCGCTCCTCACCGTGGAACGAGCACGGTAACAAACCTTACAAAAGTCCCATCGGCAAAAAGCAGTACTACACGCAACTGCGGTTCTCTTTAGTTATTTATGCATTTACGCCATATCAAAGTATAACGTTCAGTATAGCTATAGAAATAAGAATCAAGGTGCTGTAAAGAGCTCTTCGCGAGGATTCCGAATCTAAATGTATGTCATTACTTGAAAACATATTCCTTACTGCGTTTTTAATTAGCACGGCAGTGCTGTAGTCGTATAATAGTTGGATTCTAGGCGGAGTTCTAAAAAGTCTTATTTTTTTCAAAGCACGGACATTTGAGACATCACAAATACATAAATCAACAACGTGAATAGGGCTTAAGTGTGAAACTGGCGAGATAGGTCGCCACTACGAGGTCCTTGCCGAGATGCACTCAAAAGATAAAAAATAATTGAAGTCAGTCACTTGCTCGGCCTAGAGCGTTGCACACACTCCGTTGTTGCTAAGGACAGTGATTTTGAACCTTATCTCTTGGACATAAACGCCAGCGTCCGCTATGGGAGTGGGGTGCGTCAGTGAATGGACTGTGAGAAGACGTATGAAAGGATTTCATTTAGAGAACTAGATTCTCTATCTACATCGCATGCGGTAAGTAGGATAACTACTTACACGCTATGGGACTCCGTTTCTGCTTAACATCAAGAGAAGTGGAGACATTTGCCTTCTTAAAAACAGTATTGTTTGCAGTATTATTATCGAATTTAATGTTATTAGTAGTTACCGCAATCTTTTGATGTCTGACCTGAGGTATCATCACTCATTCGTTGCCCTATTTGCGATTGCTGAGGTTAAGCAACTTTCGCAAAGCCCTGTCATCGGATGGGAAACCAAAAATTTTACAATCTCGAGCTTCTCCGTGCTTCGGAAGGCACTTAAAGCTGTTGGTCCCGGCTGCATTGGCAGTCGTTAACAACCACCAACCGGCACTGAGGCCGCGTGGTGGTTAATATCCGTTCTCCCTATCCATCCATAGGAAAGGCTTGTGCCTCAGCAGTGGGGACATAAAATGAGCTGATGATGATGATGATGATGGTGGTGGTAATGACTCCTTTGGTGATACACTATATTGGGATATTTGACTCTTCAAGATGATATCATTTCTTTGTGCAAACGAGGCGTAAAGAGGCACCTTTTGAGCCAGTATGCGGCATGAAGAGGGCGACTGATGCTGCGTTGTTTTCACACAGTTCACACTGCACCAGTTGTCTTCGGGTCTGTACTCCATTTCCACTTACAGCAAGTGGAATGAAGGAACTTGCCACGATACCTATAAAAAAGGATTTACAATAAAACCACTTTTTATGTAATTTTCTAGCTTAATATGCTGCCAGCCACTAAGCCTGGGAGCCCGCAGCCCGACGGCAGTTCCATGGAGAAACCGCCCATCGCCGGCATCCCACGCGTGGCCCCCACCACCAAGTACAATGCCCCAGTCCACATCGACGTGGGAGGCACCATCTACACCTCTTCTCTGGAGACTTTGACAGCGTAAGTCTTATCATGTAGTGTAGTAAAAACACGATTCCGCGAGTCTACATTTTAGGACTCAACTCTAATAATAAGACTCTACTCATTAGGACAGAGACTATACTGCTCGATGCGTTATGAGCAGGGTGCCGTGTGAGTATCATTCGCTATTCGTTAACGTTAACGAAAACGAGAATTTGTATGACAAAATTTTAACTCTTCTCGTATGTCGCCAGGAGGCGCTGCTTTAATGCCATACTAATTTTCGTTTTCGTAAACGTAATCGAATGAATACGGATAGTAAACAAAGCTCACACTAGGCAACCAGATCGAGTTTCCTAATAGACTCGACCTCGAGTTGCAATTCAGAGCTCGAGCCCATTGCATGCGTGAGTCTTATAATGTAACGAGTCGCGCTCGAGTCTGGTAACTAAGAGAGCTCAGTGTTGAGTGACAGATAGTAGATAGTATAGTTGGGTGTGCAGACCTACGATTGAGACCCCAAATGGGTGCAGCCGCGGCCAGTAGGTTTGCTTTATAATAAAAATGTTACAGTAATATTATGTAAAAAAATCAGTAAAATTTTAACTCTACTTGGCGTATTCGAGATTTTGTTTAGTAGATGTTACTTCGAGTTGAGTATTCGAACTTGAGTAATGTTTAAAACTCGAGTTCGGATCACGACACTAAATTTTCTAACAATAAAAAATTGCATTATACTTACGTGGCTTCGAAATCGACGACATGGCTCCTACCATGTCGTCGATTTCGAAGGAAGTTTTGAGGACAAAACACATATATGTACAATAATGTACATAATAAGCTTAGAATAGATATGCCGTGTTTTGTACCGTCATACAAACTTCATTTCAAATTGGAGTGAGAGACAAAACACGGAATAACTATTCAAAGCTTATAACTACTCTGTTTATAAGTACGAGAGCGTTACAGTTTTGGAATTCCCCGTACTGACGCTCATTTTCATTGTCACCCTGCATACTGAAGCATAAACACATTCGGTTTAAAAAACTAAAAAGCCGTTTAATATTGGCATTATTACATGTAGGCACCATATGTACCGAAATGAGACGACAGCAGCGTAAATATAAGCTTGTTTTATCTGGGCTGCGTTATTTCTCGGTCGGTCGAGCCGGCGGCGGTGCCGTGGGCCCATGCTACATCTCTCCAGCCAATAAGTACTAAAAAAGTTTCAAAAAAGCGCTGAAATGCCTTCAAACCAGAATCGGCTTTATGGACGAACGTCTGCTGTGAAAAAAATTCGAACTATTTTTGAAACTCCGTTAGGGGTAAGCATTTCTTTCGCGTTCCATTTAAACAAAGAATTTAAACGGGTATTAACGCAAACGGGTCGGGTATAAAGAAGGTATACCTTTTTACTAATTAGTTTGCGTTAATACCCGTTTAAATTCTTTGTTTAAGCATTTCTTTTTCATCTCGCCTGATGTTACGGGTTCATAAAGCCAAAGGTGGAAGTGCACTTCACTCGGGACCCGCACCTACTGAGGCACTGACTATTATTATCTCTAACTGTCGAATAATGTAGGTTAATAATGTAGGTTATGACGACATAATTATCATATCACACTAATATTATAAATGCGAAAGTTTGTGTGTATGTGTGTATATTTGTTGCTTCTTCACGCTGCAACGGATGGATGGATTTGGATGAAATTCGGCATACAGATAGTTTATAACCAGCATTAACACAAAAGTTTTTATCCTGATATTCCCACGGGAATGAAACTTATACCTTTTCTTTATATTTGGTTCAACAATTTACTACTTAGGTCTTAGATTTGATGTTGGGAATAGAACCTATATGGTAGTTTTTTTTACTTTTTTTTTTAAATTTTGACAGACTTTTGAAACTGTCAAAGCAGTACGAAGTCCGCCGGGTCCACTAGTAGACAATATTTATGGTGGTAGCTAGTCGGGTGGATTTAATTAAAAGCTCTACCACCAAATAAATTATCTCTGGATAGTCTAACCACGAGAACACAGAGGCAGTTTAAATTAAAACGCCGGTTTATATTGTGATTCTATACCATATCATGAATTTAATACGTACCGACTAGACTAGAATCGCATATCTATCTATACTAGTGGTCGCCCAGTGGTCGAAATTCGACCGTAATTTTATTAAGGCTGCACGGTTTGTATCCTAAGCAATGAAAAATTAAAAAAGATAGAATGTGAATTTGGATTGGCATTGACAGACGTTGGCCGCATTAAAGACAAACAATACGTGTGGTGTGTGTCAAATATATGGTAGTGTGTGTAACGTTGTTTTTGTTTTTTTAATGTATTTTTGTGCATAATTTTATAACATATTAACTTTCGGATAACCTTCTCTATATAAACTATAAGTGTGCGAAATTTCATACTCCTCCATCCGCGCAATTTTCGTAAAAACGGGTACAAAGTTTTTGCTTCACGTATTAATATTATATATACATATAATGACTTGTTCTGACTGACTGATTCATCATCGCCGAACTTAAACTGCTGAAGATTATTAGATGAAATTTGGACTGTAGGTTAGTTGAGTATAGTAACAAGCCACTAAGAAAGGATTTTACTATTAGAATTATTTGTCAAATAGGGGGTGAAAATTTGTATGAAAGACCGTCAGTTTTAAGGTAAAATATATGAAAATTAAATATTTATGATAAGGTAAAGTATTTGTCTTTTTGATAAAAATTTTTATATCTATTCCTTTAAAAAAGTAAAAAAGGGAAGAATATTTTTTTGAGAAATCGTTATTTATAAGTAAGAACTATAAAATGTTTCTTTAAAATCGGTAATAAGTTTTTTCAATAAAATAAAGAAAGACGTGTTTTAGCATTTTTCGAAAAACCTCCCCTAGAGAGATGAAATAGGGGTGGAGAGTTTGTATGGAAATCTGTCATGTTAAAAGTTTAATCCATGAGTTTCGGTATTAAGCCTGGTTAGTAATTCTGAAATGTTTCAGGAGTATCCCTTGAGATACTTACCTTTAATAAGTTTGGCTTTTATTACAAATAATCACAAGTTGTGTAGCCCACGTGAGTAAAGCCGCTAGCAAAAGCTATTTATTAATAAAACTTTAAGCGCTAAGTATCCTAAAACGCCATATTGGCGCTATATCGTACTTCTAAAGCGCTAAAAAGCGCTAGAGGTAACTCTGAAAGCGCTAAGGTGGCAGCACTACTTAGGGCGCAGGGTACCACCCGTCGTAACCCCCCCGTTCACCCCTATCCCCCCGGATCACACTCACTCGGGAGCACGAAAGTAAACATCTTGCGAATGGTACATGAATTCCACCGTGGACTCGAAACTTCGGTAGGTCATACTCGTAATAAGACTGTTTTGAGAAAGTTGAGACGTTTCACGGAAATTTAATTAGCTCGCGAGTAAAAAAAAAATAATAATAACACGGCATGTATTGTCAGGAGGCTCCTCATTCTGCAGCCCTAACCACCGATAGCATAGGTCTATCCCCGCTGCCGGTGGCAACCTAGGTTAAGTTTTTTATAATTATTTATATTGTAAATATAATTTTATATAAAATATTGTAAAAAAAAATCTTAAGATATATGTTTAATAAAGAGAATAATAATAATAAACTTTATTTGCACACAAAAAAACAGATACAAATTGACAAAAAGATATAGTACAAAATAGGCGGCCTTATTGCTAACAAGCAATCTCTTCCAGGCAACCTTAGGCGAAAAATAATAAAATTAAGAAAATAAAAATGGGTGCAAGTAAAAATAAACTAAATAATAATAATAATATCAAATAAAGTACATACAAAAGGGAAATAAATATATGAAACAGAGTTTATGCAATATAAATCATAAAATAAATAAACATAGCTAAGGTGGATTTAGAAAATGACTCCGAACCTGACCCTTGAACGACTCCAACGTGCGAGCATTTCTGATGCGCTCTGGCAAAGATATCCATAACCGGACAGCATGCACAGAAAAAGAATAGGAAAGGAAATTAGTTGAGTGAAGAGGAGTCACAAGAGCTAGGTTTTAAGCAGAACGCAAGGTACCTATGGCTTGAGGAAGTGGAACGGAAGGAGAAACAATTTTGAAGATATGAAGGTGAAGTGGGTAGAAAGAGGACAGTATAGAGAAAGGAAAAAAATGAACTATACATTAAAGATGTTACCATATGGATAGGACCTCATCATATGTTTTCGTTTAGTTTTTCGTTTTAAGTTGTCACATATTTTTGACGCTAGAATTACCTACAAGCCCCCAACGAATAAGAAATTATCATAAACAGCTGCAATTGTGTAGACAGGGGCTTTACCAAGAACTCCTAAAGCAGTATCGCTGCAATGTTATTTATTTCTGATAGTAGACTCGTGTATAGACGCCGCTATAGGAGTCTCATTTGTACAACCACAACAGCACTGCTAGGGACTGTAGGCCTTCTTGGCGGGAAAGTAAAGAGGTAATGTATGCGGTTTTGTTTTGTTTTCTAAAATTTTGTGTTATATTGAATAATGGTGGATTATTAACCGTTAAGTGTTCGTGAACGTGCATGAGTGTTGGCAGATGAAACAAAACAGTGCAACGTCAATTTTCAAATTTTTATTTATTTTTTTTTATTTTATTTTCTTAGGTGAATCAACAGTATCAAAAAAAGAGTAGCTATGCAGTTATACATCAGAAAACCAATGACAGATTCACACTAATAGACTTAAAATAGCAAGGAAATTATTGAGCTAACAGAATAAACATGTTTGTATAACTAGGATCAAAACTGCGATCGAACCGCTTACAAACATAGTAGCTGTGACAGTAACAAGGACATTTCACACCAAAAGTATAATAGGTAGGTAGTATAAATATAAATAGGTAGTAGTAGGTATATTCAATATTAATAATAATAATTATCTAAAGAAATCCGCGTTATTGTGATACTCAAGGGGTCGGTGGGTATAACATTTATCACTATCATGCCATGTCATTTATGTTATCATTTATCATCATCATAAATTAACAAAGGAATTATTGTTTATTTATTTAACTTGTGAGTAAAATTACTTTAACACTGGCTATTTAGTGGTTTCGTGTGAAACGCACGAATCAACTAAGGAAAAATAACACTGCTCCATTATTTATTTATTTTATTTATTTGTACCAATACTTATTTAACTTATACGATTTTTGTAACCCTGGCTCCCAAGCTAGTAAAAACCATTAAGACATCATAAAAATGCCCCAGAAATAGTTGAATTCTTTTGTAGTGCTAATATTGTACCTACCTACGGGTCCCAAACAATCACTTTTTTACGCTAAGCGTATACGCTACCACAGATTAGTTAATAGTTACTACGTAACAGATAAATCACTCCCTACAAAAATTCGTATACCTACCGCGTTAATAGCCTACTTCATTTCGTCACGACGCGTCGGCGACCTCTGCGTGCTAAATTGTGTCTAATAAGTTCGACTACAGAGTTGTTATCGATTTGCAGCCGCGTGCCATCGTAGTAATGCCAGGGCTGCTGCTACGATAAAAATATTGTACACACACAATAACTTGTACCTAAATTAACTATTAAGTAATCTGTGCCTAAATGGCTTGTTGTAATGTAAATTAAAATAAATGATAAATTGAAAAGCTCAATTGTTTATGATCAGTACGATAACCCGGATTATAACTTACTTAAGGTTATAAATCTTCACCATCATCCATCAGCTCATAATATCCCACTGCTGTAATATAGATTTCACTTTCAACTTCACAAAAATTGCCAGGCGCGGGCGGCATTGTTTTTATATTATTAAAACGAGATTTAAAATCACACAATTACTATTTATACAATAATCTAAACCACACAAATGTCAACCAACATACTAATATTTAACTTATTCACTATTTTCAGTATTTAATAATAATCACAGCAGATTATAATGTAATATTTATAGTCTTAATTGAACTGATTTCATATTTACAGTATTTAATAATAACTACAGAATACAAATAATTTTACGATGCAACGTGCACAGCGAACGAGCGTGCGATAACGAGCGCTTGCGACACAGCCCACTGACTTTTATATCGCCGGCGATCAACCGCTCGGTAGGTATCTAACTCGCGCAAGTACATGGAGTGACGGAGGCCTGACGCTACGCTAATGGAAGAGCAAACTGTTTAGTGTTTATGGACGTTTGTCACATACAGATATATGAGTATATTGCATTAGTATCTTGTGAGGCATTAGTAGCAATTTTACTGAATCTCATGTCATTTAAACCGAAACGGAAAAATGCAAGTTATTCTGTGCAGCTGCTTAGCATCTTATTACAGTGCATTTATTTTAGTGAATCATTTTTTAAGATTTGGTACCATAGCGTATTAAAGAACAACTTTCCCAAAGAATCATTCGAAGTAAAAAAACTTTATTTTATTTCTAAATAATATGTACTTATACAAATATTTTTTGCACGCCGATATCCAACTCGACGTATTAAGGTTATCAAAGCCGCCATGGGTTTGAAAACCCTACGTCGTAAATCAATGTAAATCTATATACGGTGTTACAAAATACCCCGTAAAAAATATAATAAATTATCAAAGCCAAAAATATTGTCAACCCTAGTAAGCTGTCATGTCAGGAAACCGGAGTTAGCATAGATTATTGATGATAGATGATTACAGAGAGGCCTACCTACCAATATTAAAAATTGACAACTTTAATGGTTTTTCTGTTTTTCATCCACAAAGGTGCAATACTATGATGTCATTATTCATAAGTACTGGCTTCAAAAACGTCAAGACGGAAAAAATGTTTTGTTGTCAATTTCAAATCTTCTTATCAACATTGTACAATTATTTTGTGATTTTTCCATTTTTTTTTCCAAAATGACGATGTTTTCTAACTCTGAATATTACGATATGATGTTATGCGTAGGCCATGAAGATAGCAATTTAAATCGTGCTCGCGAACTGTATCGGCAAGGATTTATCGATGGAAGACCACCTGCTGAACAGCGACGGCTACCTTCGTACCAGTGTTTTCTCAACATGTCAAGACGCCTACATTCCATAGGCTCCTTTCATCGGACTACTGGAAGTGGACCTCCAAGCACAGTCGATGCCAGGCAGGCTAAATTAGTGTTAGAGTATTTTGAAGAAGAGCCAACCACGAGTATGAGACTAGCCGGAGCAAGATTCGGTATGAACCATGTTGCAGTTTGGCGAATTCTTCGTGACGACAACCGTTACCCCTATCACTATCGCTGTACACAGGAGCTGATACCCCCCGATCATGCACCCAGGAGGAACTTCTGCGAGTGGTACCTCAGGCAGTAAGAGGAGAACCCTAATTTCGTAACTATGTTACTTGGACGGATACCGTGGGGAACTGTTGCTATGGCCGGCTCGTACTCCGGCCCTCACACTCTTGGACTTCTTCTTATGGAGTTATGTTAAGGACAGAGTCTATTTCTCCGATTGCCCAACGGTTTTCGAGATGGAGCAGCGTGTAAAATCGGTGTTCACGTCAATAACATCCACGATGGTGCGAAAAGCCACATAAGCCATATCCCGAAGAGCGAGGTTGTGCATTGAGCAAGGCGGAGCTCACTTTGAGCCGTTCCTGTAAATTTGACGTTCATTACGAAAAAGTAATCGAATACTGTACATTTTACATTTTTTTATCGTTTCACGAATTAGGTAAAAATGTACATAAATATTCTGCGTAGTTTTTTACTCTTTAATTTCACTGAAACCAACCCTGGGTTTGCACATCAATGAAAAAAATAATGATTTTATTTTTTTTGGCGGTAAGTCATACAGTGATAGTACGGTTCTCAAATATTGTAAATGGACTTGTTATAGGCACCATTTAACCCTCTTTCGGCTTTATGGGTATTTTTGTAACACCCTGTATAAAACCTACAAGTAATGTGATAAATAATAACCGAAAAGAAGCAGCAAGAAAATCGCCTAGGGCTATTTCATATTTCCGTCAAACCCCCGTAAAGTATGACACAAAAGTCGTTCTCGCGGTAAAAAACTTTTCTACAAAGCTAAACAAACTAGAGAAAAAAAGA
The DNA here is from genome assembly GCA_963082485.1 of Eudonia mercurella. Lineage (NCBI taxonomy): Eukaryota > Metazoa > Arthropoda > Insecta > Lepidoptera > Crambidae > Eudonia > Eudonia mercurella. Next base: position 14,711,264 of record OY720022.1, on the reverse strand, counting down.
CAAACTAGAACTAGAGAGCTAGATATAGCGTGATGCTATATTATCGTGAGTCAAATAATAAGACTTGAGAGAAGATTGTTGTATATGTTGTAATAAATGACTGATTTATTTACAATATTATACTCGTATACAGATTTATAAACAAAGACATGTACATTTATCTAGTGGGGGAAGAGTCAATTTAGTGTAACAATACTTATTTTATATCTGTGCATAGTTTACATTATTAATAGGAAGTGTGTTTCGGCACGTTTGCCGGTACGTTTTTGCTATAGATATTTACTATGGCTTTCGCCATAGATATTCTCTCCTTTATTGAAAAATATATATTATATAATTATATGGAAACAGTCAACAAGTTATTCTTATAACTTAAGTAATAGTAAAGATAATCCTATTGGTTAGTTTACATAAATGAGTAATGACTATTTTCTTTTTTCTTTTTTTTTCTTTTTTATACGTTCGCTTCTCTAATTATCAGTGAAAATTTCTTTTCCATTTTTGTTCCAATTACTCTGAAAAATATAATAACTACTATTACCAATATGACGAAGAATGCTACTATCATGATGGTAATCCAGCTCCGGATCTCTTGGAGTTCGTCGGCGAACTTGGAGTGCATCTTCAGCAATTGTTCTGAAATGATTCCTTTGTTATTCTGGACCATATTGACCTGCTCCTTTTCGTGACTGGCGTTTGATCCTCTAGTTGTTTGCTCGCTTAATCGAATGAATGTAAGTGTGCGGTCCTTAGTTTATATATTATAATTGGAATCTCACTGTTGGGTGGTAGATTCTACCAGAACGTCTTTTTTCAATTTGCTTATCTTGTTGCGATTTCATCGTAATATTATCTTCTAATGACCGTTTGCTTATCTCGTTGTCACTTAAGATGAATGTTGTTATCAATCGGTCGATAGCTACGCTGCTTTGTCGTCCGTCTATCAAAATCGTAAAGATCTTGTCGTTGCGACTGATTACGAGATAAGGACCATCGTACGGCGGTGTCATACTTGGCAGTATTCGATCGCATCGTAAAAAAACGTGTGTACAGTCCGAATATGGAACGGAAGTAATGTCTTCTATATTTTCCTTAATTTCTTTCACAAACTCGGCTTACGTCGAGCAATTATTTTTCCGAAAAATGCTCCAGGTAACCTTACTGTTGTTCCGTATTCTAGTTCGGCTGCCGAGTATCCTGTATCTTGCCGTAAACTGGTATGGATACCGAGTAAAACAGTGGCAAACTCTTTCGTCCAATTTGTTGTATTTCCTCTTGCTATCAATGCTGTTTTCAATGATCTGTGTAGTCGTTTAACTTTAGAGTTTGACTGTGGATGATATGGTGAAGTCCGTATCTTCGTGATTCCCATTAGCTTTGCCAAATTTTTGAATATTTCAGATTCGAACTGGCGTCCTTGATCTGTGGTAACGTATTCAGGGCATCCGAATCGGGCTATCCATCCTTCGTATACCATTCTAGAGATAGTTTCTCATCAGCGATGGGAAAAGCCTCGTGCCATGATGTACTTTGGTCGATCATTGTTATTATATAGGTATCGCTTATTTTGCGAAGTGGCTAGGGGTCCAACTAAATCGATATGGAGATGAGAAAATCTTCCTGTTGGCATGAATTTACAAAGCGGTGATTTTGTGTGACGATTTATTTTCGCTCGTTGACACTGCAAACACGTTTCAGTCATCTCATTTATATCTTTGCTCATGGTTTCCCAGATGTAATTCGATGAAATTAGCTTCCTCGTTTTGTTCTTTCAGGGCGTTGTTTTCTCGTTGATGTATCACAAAAAATCTTGATGTTTTTTATCTCGGAAATGTTTTAATTCGATTTTTAACGATTTATTGGCTTTCAATCGCTCTAGCTCATTAACATTTTGTTGACATTTTCCTACCCCGCGCCAATCGATTTCGGAAGGTAAGGATTTCGTTTCGATAACTTGCGATAAGGCATCGTCGACAACATTCGTGTGGCCGCTTATGTGTTGGATATCTGTGCTGAACTGTGATATAATATCCAAATATCTAATCCGTTTCGGGATGTCATTCAATGATGGCCTCTTATCGAAAGCATGAATCAATGGTTTATGGTCCGCGTAGACGGTAAATTTTCGGCTCACGATGAGTCTTCGAAAGTGTTTTATTGCATGTAGAATACTAGCAGTTCTTTATCGTAGATAAAGTATTTCGTTTGCGCTTCGCTCGGTGATTTGGGGAAGAAAGCTATCGGTTCCCATTTTTCATTTCTTCGCTGTTGTAGTACTGCGCCTACGCATTTCAGACTTGCGTCAGTCATTAAAGCGAGTTGAGCGTTACCTTTCGGGCATGCTATTGTAGTTATCTGTCGGATGTGCTGTTTGTCGCATTCGAACGCGTGGTCCGCTTCTGTACTCCATTGTTTAACTGCCTTGTCATTTTTCTTAGATTTTTTTATTTATTTGTTCAACAGCGCTTGATGCTTTGCTGCGTAAGGCCTCCTAATTCCATCTTTTTCATCAATCAATCAATGCTCGTCCGTGCATATCCACTGATAACTGATAGTATCCGAGAAAATCAGCTCCCAAAATCGGCATCTTGACATCGACAATGGTAAAAGTCCATTTGAAGCTTCGACGAAGTCCGAGGATCAGTTTTAATGTGCGCTCTCCGTATGTATTTATTGGGCTTCCGTTGGCGGCGAATAATTAATATTCGCAGGCTTTGCTATTGTTGTCTGCGATTTATAACAGAAATGTTGGCCCCAGTGTCGACTAAAAATCTATAACCACTGGTTGAGTCAGTTATAGTTAGACGGTTTGCTGGGTGAATTGCACAGAGACCCGTCGTATTCTGTGTTAATTTTAGTTTTCCGAATTTCTGTTGTTGTTGTTATTCCATGAACATGGTTGGCTGCATTTGTGCGCGTCTTGCTTGAATTTGTTGTGGTAAAAACAAAGTCCATTGCGCGATGCTCTGTTTCGCGACTTTGACCGTGAATGTGAGGTATTACATGATCGGAATCTGCTGCGTTGCATCGGTCATTGCGCACGTGCGCTTCGTAATGCATTTATTTCTATCCGCATAGCTGCGACTTGTTCATATTCATCATCATCATCAGCTCATTTTATGTCCCCACTGCAGGGGCACGAGCCCTCCCTATGGATGGATAGGGATGCTGTTATCGTGAGTCAAATAATAAGGAAAGACTTGTTGTATGAATAAATTATTTATTTATTTACAATATTCTAGGCTTATAAACAGATTTATAAATAAAGACATGTACATTTATCTAGTGCGGGAAGTGTCAATTTAGCATAAGAATATTTATTTTATATTTGTGCATAATCTACATTATTAATAGGAAGTGTGTTTTGACACATTTCCCGGTACGTTTTTGCTATAGATATTCACTATGGCTTTCGCCATACTAGACAAAGTGAAATCGATATTGCAAATGAACAGCTTTAAAACTTAAGCCGTGTCTAAGGCGGTAGTAATGAGCGGATACTCGCTGAAAGCAAAGAGAGCACGGAACAAATAAGAGCCAAGCATATAATCATAGCTCTCTGGCGTTTTACCGGTAGCTTTCCAAAAGTTTTGCAGTTCTGCAAACGAAGTCTCCTTGCCGTGTTTAAGGGGGTGCCGCGCGGAATTCCTAAAATTTACGTGTTTTTAAGTCACTGCTGCTAGGCGCTGAATAGGTCATATACATTGAAAGGACTAGTGTAGGTTAGCTTGATCCTTTCACAAGGTCATGGTTGTCTTGGAATTTGAAACAAATACCCAGAAACTGCATAAACAATACGTAAAGTAATGATATCTAAAACCTTATTTCTTTAGAAACTTTGTAAATATGGTACAAATGAAACAATGATCCAACATCAAAATATTTGTATTGATATTCGGCAGGCCACTGCTGTTGTCTTATTTTTCAATTAAAAAAATATGAATATGAAAATATTAAGACTTTTATTATTTTTACCCAAACGCCTATGATTTTACGAAAGTAAACACTGCTGTTATTAAATCACCAGCCTACTCTGTCCAGATATTAGTGTGCGTGCGTATTCGTAGTCATGCGCCGTTGTCACACCACTGCCACGCGCCGCTCGCTCGCTATCATAAAGAAACTTGAAACTCGCAGTTTTGCGTCCGCGCTGCACCCTCTTAAAGCGATGCGCTTTTTTGTTGAGATAAAAATAAAATCTGAAAATTATTGAGTTTTCGATCTTCACTTCTCTTCGATAATATCTGCTCTTAGCGTGGGATTTGTTTCACCTATCGAATTCACTTTCAAAGCCATAAGTGAATGGAAATGGCGTGGCGAGCTTAGTAACTCATCCGTACTTAGCGAGTTGTACGTTTTTTTTAAAATACTAGCTAAAGTTCTTTGTGGTATTCGACTATTCGCTGGTATGAAATTATAAAATAACTAAATGTAACGACTTCTATCCTACGTTGTTTGTCCCTGATTTTATTAAGTAATAAAGTAGCAAAACTTACTGTGACAATTGTTGGCAATCCAAGTAGGTAAGCGTCCCAGTCTATTTAATAAAGCTTGTTAATACACCCTAGGGAATTAATTATACGAGATCTAGGATTTTCTTTTGAAAGATACTATTGGCAATGTTTAGTGTTTTTTTGCAGTTCAAAGTATCATCAATGGCCAAAGATACACGTCGAAATTAAAAGTTTTTCAGTTTTTGTAGAAAATAATTTAAAGAGGCCAAAAGTTTTGACATTGGAATTTAACATGCTGAAGTTTACATTCAGTTAAGGCGCTGACAGCGCTCTTTGTCGATATGCATACAAGTAAAAGGAATAAAAATACTGCGTGATCCCTTGGATTAAGAAAGGAAATTCGGAAAACGCTTATTAAAAAAAATTGATAGATTGACAAATAAATACAGTATTTGCTCACTGTGTGCTCATTTCATTGACCGGGACGGCGCGGTGGCATGTTCCTCCACATCCTCAACTACTGAGGAATAAAGTTTTAGAAGCTGATTCACTGACTTCTCTTTTTTTAACTTACAGCTACCCCGACTCTCGGCTCAGTAAGATGTTCAACGGCACCATCCCCATCGTCCTAGACACCCTCAAGCAGCACTACTTCATTGATCGGGATGGCGGCATGTTCCGCCACATCCTCAACTTTCTGCGCAACAAGAAGTTGCTGTTGCCGGCAGACTTCCCGTACTTGGATTTGCTGCTGCACGAAGCTCACTATTTCGACTTAGATCGTAAGTATTAAATTTTATAATAAGATATCACTACGAGTTAAAAAAAATCCAATGAAATGGCTAGTTGCTTTGCGAAAGTCTGTATTTCCCTTTCAGATATTATTAACATCAATTACGCATTCACATGTCAACCCATTTTCATGGTTTGTTTCCCCATTAACGAAGTTTATACAAACAATCCTGACTGTGCGATGCGAAATTTCTGTTTATGACTTTTAAGCGAATATTATTATGCTTATAACGTTTGCTGACGATTTGTTGACGGTTCAAAATTAATTTTAATTTGTAAAGTTTAGTTTTACTATTACTGTAAGTATAGTTATAGAGTAATATAGTATACTATAGTATATTTTACTTTTTATTTTTAAGTGTTAATTGCTGCACTGAAGCTGAATACTTATAATTTTTGTTGTTATTTTTTTATCCTAAAATAAATAAATAAATAAATAAACAACCAGCTTATAGTAAGATTATAACTAGTTGTTCGGCGACCACTACGGCGATCACTTTTTTAAAGTTTTGTTTTTTTTAAAGTTTTTTTTTAGTTTTTTCTTCTTCTGTCTGTGTAACACTAATGGTGGTGATAGATATTATACATCTTAGTTCGCTGCAGTAGCACTGTATGAATTGCTAAAATATTGTTGTACCCTTTTTCTGTATTATTTTCAATGTAAATACATATGTACTCCTAAAAAGATTATCGTTTTACTTTATGTAAACACATACTATAGATACACATATAAACACGTATGGGTATAATATGTAAGTAGGTATATTATTGTATAGGTTTGAAATATTGTATGTTGAACGAAGTAGTAAAGGAATATATTACTTCTATATGACGAATTCCATCATCGTTAATTGATGCATAACCTGCTTATGCCAAGCAGTTTTAGTTTGCTTTAATGTGTTATTATGTATGTACAGTCACGGGCATTAACGTGTAAACAATGTTACTCTTACAATGGAATAAGAGACAAAACTATACAAAAGTATATGCATGTTTATGCTCTTAACTGTACGTATATGTTTATGGTTAAATGGTACTTTTTTCTATTATTTGTCTTTGTGGATAATGGTGTTGATTGGCCAATTATTTTTTACCTGATATTCTATTCACTTTGTAATATATATCGGTAAATTGTTTGTGGTCCCAAAAAAAACGCAGTAGTAATTGAAAGTTCATAAATTCCAAAGAAATTGTGTTATTGTGTTATTTCTAGACATGGTCTTCGCTATCACAAAACTGAAGACAGAGCGAGAGGGAGTGAAACTGGACCGTGATTGGCTGAACCAGGCCACCGAGCGACTGAAGCAGGAGACCGAACTGCTCATGCAAGAGAGAGACAGGCTACAACAGCGGTGGTCGTGAGCTGAGGTAGATAAACAATTGCATTTCATTTCTCTACCCGCCAGTTAAGACAAATAAGTATAGTAAATTCGCTATTTACAAATTTCAAATAATTTATATTCCTTCGATGATTTAAAAGTTACTCAAATGAGATTAACCCGTAGGGCAGTTGGCATTATTATCCTTAAATAATATTAATTCATTGACTTTATAAATTTAGCCTTTGAACGATACGGTAAACTAGAATCACAGTATTACTATTTCATACAGTAGGGCATCGCCTTTGATGTGGGGCGATGCCGCCGACCGCGTAGGTATCCACGCGGTCGTTCGCCGATATGCAAGGGATGTCATAAAATTCGAAATCAAATAATCGTTATTTTTATAAAATAATCAATTTTTTTTTACAATAATAAACTATTATACATATTTACATATGTTGCACTGCTAAATATTTAAGTGAAGGTTTATTTTAGATTTAAATTTTTAACAATATAATGAATTCGCATTCGGACTGCTTAAACAATGAAAAATAACAAGCCCAGAAATCTTCAATATAAACCTTAAAGAATTGATGCTCAGAACCTCGTCTGTATTGGCACGTATTAGTTAATAGTTATGTGTTGTAAAAATGTTCATTATTAATTAATGAAATGATGGCAAAATAAATAAAAAAACTATTTAGTCATTCTGTTGTTGGAGCACAAGAATTCGGTCATTTATTCTTGTAGTTGGAGTACCCTGCACTTCACCAACACTATACATTTTACCATCAATGTAGCTACATACATTGCAACAAAGACAAAATACAAGTTATTACGAAATTATAAGAAAAACTTACCTTGCGTCACGGGGAAATTATATATGAAATTTTAAATTCTTGTTGTGTTTCGACGTCGACTTACAACCGTATACATAACAATGTGTATGCACCATTATATTCAATAGGAATCACTAAACGTAAATTTAAAAAAAACGTTTAAAAGACGCAGTACGCGCACGTGGTTGCCCTTCACGGTAGCTCCCACAAACTGTGCTTGTTTGTGGGACACTCGCCGCAGTGCCCGCTTCCCCGCGGGTTCCCCTCCATTGCTTTGCGAAGTACGTTCGATACCCAACTGTATGCTTTTAAAACTGTGAGAAGCACAAAACTGTGCTAGAACCCAGTAATCTGTAAAAACTTGATGCCACTACCTTAAGAATAAACAATAACACAGTAGAATGAAAACTCCCGCTCCGGACGGGCTCAAGGTCGCGATATGAGAGTAACTGTTGAAGAGAATGCTCAGTCAGTCGGGCTGTCACGGCCAGAGGGGTGAATCTTCCATACATTAAATAATTACAAAAAAATCATATACGGCAGCGCCATCTTCCGTAGGAGGAACCTCAAGTTACTAACTAGTTATCCATATAATGTCACTAGATGGCGGTAGTATAGATAGCATTTTAAATTAATAAGTTACTTTTAGTTTTCAAAGTTTTCAAATACTTAGCATTGCATTATATTATTGTTTCCATTTTATTTTTTAATGTAATTTGTGTATTATTGTATTGTATTTTTGTATACCAATACTTTGGCTAAATGTGTGATCCTGTTATTGTCTTATACCATCTATGTAGTACCACATTTAATGCAAAATAAAGAATCAGAATTAGAATTAGTTATTTTCTAGTAACTTTCTTATAACCATAACTTTTGTCATCTCCATAAACTCGGTGGCCGAGCGGCTGCGACGACGCTATTGTTGTGATGGAGAAATCCTAAGTTCGATCGATCGGAAATAATTAAATATATTTTTAATTTTATGTTCATTTGTAAGTTTTAAAATGTTTATAACAATCTTACAATGATATTATACTTTAAAAAAATGTTAACAGGTGTTTTGTAAATATTATATATATTTTTAGCGCCATCTATCGGGAAGAAGCGTAAACGCACACGCAAACGTCTACTACCGCCATCTATTGTACAGGGAACCTAGTTTCCCATCTTTTTTCTATGAGAGGCACATCTATACCCAATATTATACATAGTTTATGGTCACGGCACCGCACGCGTTTGCCTGTTTGTGCGTTCCGTACTTTATATATGTTTCGGTTTTCCGTATTTTATATTTGTAGGTAATAAGTAATACTTACTTAAATGGCTTCATTTGGTATGGTACTTACTATAACTTATTATTTATAAGTGTCTATGTAGGTAGGTACGTAACATAATCGTTTATAAATCTCATATTTACAAAACTAGAATAAAATAATGATTTTAAAGGAAAGAAAAACTTATATTTTAGCGACATTATTTTTTTCACACCTTCGGCTCAGGATCTTAGATTACAGACCTAGTAATCTCAACGTAAAGCTAGTCATTGAATCTCAAGGGAGATAATGTTGTATGAAACTCCCTTGGGATTAAAATGTTTTTGAGTTTGAAACGTTGAAATTCGTATGAAAACTCTTAGCACACAGGCATAATGCCATTCACAAAGGAGGCATTTAATTGGTCCACAAAAATCTAGTAGGCTATGGTTTTGACGTAGGTTCTCAGCAAATATAGGTTTACTTCTAATATCAATGTATGGGCATTGTAAAGAGTTGAGTTTTTTATAAAATTGAAACCACCAAAAGCAAAATAAAAAAAAATAGCATCGAAAAAAAAAATTAAAACAGTGTTTGGTGAAAGATTGGTGTTATTTTTATTGAAATGTCGTCAAGCGATAGTGATTTGACTCCGGAGTTTATTAAATCAGACGCTTTAGGGATAATTTATAAAATCTTCTACCGGAAAAGTCAAAATAAAAATATAATGAAGCTTTCGAAGATTTCAATAAATGGAGAACAACAAAAGGAATCAAAACTGTGTCGGAATTAGTTCACTTAGTTTACTTCGAAGACTTAGCATCAACTCGAAAGTCAAGCAGCCTATGGAGCATTTATTTAATGCTCAGATCTACAATAAGCATCAAATACGATATTCAAATCAATACATACCTACAGCTGATTGTTGGCTTTTTCAAAGAGGAAATCTGAAAGTAATTTGGTTTTCTATAATAGTGTAATTTACCTGCCTATGTTAGGGTCAACATTTTTTGTATTTTTTTTTGTTTCTGCCAAATAAAGACTAATCGCATCATACCATTATCTTTTAGGCAGCTGTCCTACCGCCCGCCGGCGAGTAAGCGACGAACTATCGACTATTTTCTCGCTCAAGAAACGTACAATAGATATAGATCCTGTGTCAATAAAAGAGATGCATATATATTAATAGTTGATCGCTGACTGTTCACACTGCCGGCGACTACTCGCTTTACTAGTTTGCCGCTGAGCGGCTACTACGGATACTCGCTTGGCGCTCAGATCACTCGCCGAGCGACCAACCAGTGGTCATTTCTACCTAGAATGCGGATCTGATTGCTAGGGATAGCTAACATACATAATGAATTCAGAAAAAATATTTGAACTATCATTGTTGTCTAGTTCAGACGACGACGATGATGTATGTTATAATAGTGTAGTAGCAGTGGCAGTTCTGAAAAAACCGGCCAAGTGTAGGGCCAAGTGCAGTGTAGGATTCCATAGCCCATCTCAATAATGCGGACTCTGAGAAGAGGGCTTTTATGGTGATTTATTTAACGAGATACTACCGGTTTCACACACCTGACAACGTTATTTAAATAGTTCCCAATGAGGAATTTGTACTGCGCCAAGTACATTTTATAAGTTGGTCGACTGTTACTCGTAAACTTGTAAAGCCTACTTAGCTGTGATAGTTTTCCTTTTAACAACCATTTGGCTGGCAGGGGGGGAGGGGACACTTGACTCTAACAAAATTTTGCACTTTTAAAGCTTAATAGTTCACAAACGGATGCCTCAATCAAAAAACTGTTTCCACAATTTGGAATTGCTATCTAACGACACCCTACACACTATGGGGTAGACAAGAAAAAAAATTACATCCCCACTTCACGTGTAAGGGAGGTAACATAAAAAAAATATTTTTCAAAATTTTACTTCACCACTTTGTCGGTATGATTAATATGTATATCCATGCAAAATTGCAGCTTTCTAGTACTAAGAGTCTGTGGCCTAGGCTGGAGACAGACAGACAGACAGACGGACATGGCGAAACTATAAGGGTTCCTTGTTGACTACGGAACCTTAAAAACGGAAGAAAAAAGTAATATTGGGTCCTTACCTATGAAATTGACATTTTTTTCTTACTTATTAATAGGTGTATTACTTCTAAAACTCAATACCGGTTGTTAATATTATTATACACATTTAATTAAAACTATATTACTTAGGCTTCAGTCATTACAATGATTTTTGATTTCGTGTTTTTATTGCCCAAATATATTTTTTAAATTTACTTTTTTTGTTTCATTCGGAATTAACCTATTGTTTCATTGTAGCTTTGAAGGTAATTGTTTTTTTTCGTTTTAGGGTCTGCTATATTTAGCTAGTGAAACAAACACACTGCCCTACAATTTTTATAGTATTAACACAAGTAGATGCTAAGAAAATTGAAAAACGTTAGTATGAAAAATAGAATTTTACAAAAGATCTTCATAAAAAACAGCAATTTATAGGTAAGGACCTAATATTTTGAAAAGAAGAATTTGAATGCAAAATATTAATTATTTCAGAAGAAAATACAGTGAGTTTATAATATTCGAGTTAATAATAACAAGATGTACGTTTTTCTTAAATATACCGTAACTGTGTTTCTTAAATGTACGATAGCGATGTGATCGACGTGACAAAGTCACGATGTTTTTTTTGTGTAATTGGAACGACAGTCACGGTAATTGAAAAATAACGACTTTGCTAGGACATACCGCCCCCGGGCGAGTAGTGCGAGTAATCGCCCATCGCAAAAGAACACTCGCACAGCGACAAAACTATCGAAACTACAACTCGCTTGTCGCTGCTCGCCAACTCGCTTCTATTTCTAGCTCTACTCGCTACTCGCTCGTTGTCGGCGGCGGTGAGACACCTGTCTTAGGTCATCGAGCAAAAAAGTCAAAGTATTCACAACACAAAATATGGAAACTTTTCTGAATGAAGCACCAGATCACAGCTTTATTACCATGAAAGTAAGTAATACCTATCTACCTATAGACTATATTTACAGTACGACTAACTGTAGAATTTCCAAAAACCCTTTCTTCATTTTTCATATTAGTATCTAATTGCTTATTTTTTTGTTATAGCTTGGCTTGATTTTTGGAGTAAATGGCACTTGTCGTGGCAACGAATTGTTAAGAGTTGTGGGTAGGCTCCGTAGTTAAATAATAACACAATTGGTTAATATATTGGAGTATAATTTGTTAAATCATGTTTTCCTATTACATCACGTTATTAACTATTTACCACGAATATTGTGCTGACGGCACATTAAACGTAAAAGTCGACGATATAAAAAAACATTCAAATTTGATGTTGATAAAATTGCCTGACACTAAAACGAAAAGAGAGCGGTCGTTCGTAGTCCATGGAGAGCAAGCAAGAATTGTCGAAAAATATCAAGACCTGCGTTTCTCTAACATTAATACTAACAGATTTTTTCTATCTTACAATAATGGCAAATCACCAAACAAGTCATTGGCAAAAATAAAATTGGTGGTATTCCAAAGGAAATCGCCAAATTCCTAAAATTGCAGAATGCAGAAAACTTCACAGGACATTGCTTTAGGAGGACATCAGCTACTATTTTGGCAGATTCTGGCGCTGATATAACACAAATAAAACGTCATAGTGGCTGGCGGTCTGATGCCGTAGCACAAAGCTACATTGAAGATTCAGTTCATAACAAGAATAAAATAAATTTCCGCATCAATGAAAAAACAAGTTTTTCAAGTTTTTCAAGTTACAAATACGGCAACTTATTCAAATAGTACCTCTGTTGTTGATCCTTGAACACCACAGCCATCAACTTTAAAGAACGCAGCTTCACCAACGTTCAGCGATCAAAACGAGACACAGACACAAATTTCTGAGTCTTTTAAGTACTAGTACACAAATAAATTCCACTACAACATCCATAATTGTGCCTAACAAGAATATTACTCTGTCTCTCCATAATTGGACTAATGTATCCAATATTAATATTAACTTTTAATTTGTTTTTTTGTATATATAATTAAATGCTTTATTTATGTAACTCTGGCTTTTAATCTCTCGCAGTGAAAAGTCGAGTATGCACCTCGGGATAAAGCATGTCTTCGTTTTGGGCGGCTTGAACCCCTCGATTCACTCAGGACTCTAAATAACTCTAATAAATAGTTAATTCGAGTCCCTCGTTACGCTCGGGGTCCAATATGCCACCCGTGACGCAAAACATTGCTTTACTTCCTTGGTGCATAATCTACTATAGACGTAAGCAATATTCAACAGTAAGCAACCTTGGCAACGCGCCTGGACGACAGAGGGGCGTAACGACGTGAAGGGGGAAGTAGGTATATAAATGGCAGCGTTTGGGACTCGGTTAAAGAAGATTATCCGTTCTACTGTGTTATTGTTTATTCTTATGCCACTACCCTATTTAATTTGACTGAGTCGTCGATGAAGACAATCCATCTGATAATAAGCAGTCACCACAGCCTATTGTACTCGAGTTTGAGGACTTGATTATTATGCGTGTGAACTCAAAAATAAATATTTTATGAAGACCTTCAACACGAAATATTGCTGCCGGGCGTCAATTTGGTTGAGAAGATGGTAGCAGCGGTATGTGATCCTCGGAAAGGTCCTGAGTGGGTACAATACCGTTACTGTGCCGTGGAGTCCCATGAAGGACACATTATTAAGTTTTTGTTTTTTGTTCTACATAACCGCCTCTGTGGTTTAGTGGTTAAGACTACACCGATTTCAGAACTAGAGTACTCGGTTTGGTTGGTGGTAGGGTTTGTTTGTTTGGCTGGCTAGCTACCATCATCTAATGTCGCTATAACATCAATGTTTGTATCATTGCTGTGGTCCGGCACAGCTGGAGATAAGTTAGCCTCAGAAAGTGCCTCAGTAGTTAAAGTTTCTGAGTGAAGTGCGCCTCCACCATTGGCCTCATCATCACTTTACATCAGGTGAGATGAAGGCACTGTTAATAATAATAAATAAATTACATTTCATGTGATGTCCAGATTTTCATGACTTCGTTGTACTTTCAGGAAAACAAGACTGCAGAAGATGCCAAAGCGAAAAGGCGTCGAGTGCAAAATTCTAGTTCCCCACCTAATTAAGGAGTAGGGAGTGAAAAAACATTTGGGCATATTTTGACAACAGTTTTTAGTGAAAGTGTTTAATCTACGTTGACCCTGACGTTGTGGATGATTGTCATGTCACTTTAAGCTATATCGCTTTTATGAGTATGCTATTAAATAAGTATATTATTAACTACAAATAACTTACAAAGGTAGCACTCGTTCAACCTTTGTAAGTTTTTTTAATTCGTTGCCTTGCTACTTTGTCTAGAGAGTTGAACATTATATAAGTGCAATAATTAAGGCACTGTTGTTCTAAGTCAAAAGTTACAGACAATAAATCCAATTTGTTGTCAGTTTATTAGGTAAGCTATTGATATCTAAGCCCCTTAAGTATTAGTAAAGAAGTTTACTTCTTGAGATCTCATGTCTTGCTCTTGAGAGAATTTATAAGTGACATTGCACTGTTTTGTTTTATTTTTCACACTTAGCCCAAACAGAAACGGTCTGCGGTCGCAACACATGATGTATTTACTCATGTGGTCGCAGCGCGGGAGGCCGCGATCTACAGGCGGGCGCCCGCGATTCACGGGCACTCCATTCGCGCCCTTCCATCACTCAAAAATAGAGATGGATTTTGGAATTCTTTGTAATCCAACACTCGGAGCGATACAGCGCAATCTTCTTAGTTATATGGCCCCCTTTCACGGGCATTCTTTGGCGTCAGATCATCACTCCAAATAAAAGTATTTTGGAACGTTTAGAAATCCAACGGTCGGAGCAATGCTACGCAATCCATTTAGTTACATGATTGAATTTGGAGCGATGAAGTGAAGCGATGGTGTGGAGTGCCCGTGAATGGGGGCCAATACGTGCTGGCGTGGGCAGGCCGCCACGCCACCGTGACTGTACCGCCAACGCCTCTGTTTGGGCGCCATTATTTCACATTAATATTCGACAAAACACAATTACATGAATATTAGTAAATAAAACAAAACCGTAGAAATGCCTCTTCACTTTCCTACCAAGTCCCAATTAAACCTGTATCATCATTATCATCACCAGATTACATTAATTAGTCCACTGCTGCTGTTTTCCAAGTGCACGGCACTGAGCACGCTCCGCGGCTACTCTCATTCAGCTCTTGCCAACCACCTTGCGAAGATCGTCGCTCCACCTAGTATGAGGGGTCCTACATTACGATTGCCGATACGCGGTTTCCACTCAAGAAAGTTTTTTTATTAGGTAGTTATGTTTTTAAGCATGTAATTTGCTTTTATGACAAAACTTTTAACAGTATCTAACTGAGAAATTAAATATAGAATGCAATTAAGTTAAAGCTGTCAAATGGTCATTTGAATCCATGAAGCTGTAGATACAAGTTTGAATCGGGAGATGAAGAAAAAACAAAACACTATCATATAAAAACATAACTAGTGTAAAAAGGTTTTATTGTTATGTTGCCTGTGATCAGATAGTGACCAAATTGAAATATCTCATATTCCTCTGTGCTTTGGAAAGCACGTAAGGCCGTTGGTCATTAGCGGTTGTTGTCGTAAGATGGCAGTCGTCGAACACCACTAGCCCGCACTGAGCCAGCGTAGAGAGTTATGTATGTGTGGCCCGATCTCCCCATTTGCTATTGTTCATGCTGGATGCGAACAGCACAAAACTGGTCGTTGTGGAGATCTTTGAGGGAGACCTTTGTCTGGACAAAGGCCTTCCTCACTGGCACTGCTGGCAGTGGACGTCTTTTGACTGAGATGATGATAATGATGGTGATGATAGTGATGATGATGATGATGATGTGGGAAGGCTTTATGGGCTGATGGTGATTGAATAAATAGTTAAAATTTGTTTGATACAAGTAGATGAGGCGTTCGTTTTACTATGCGTCTGTGGCATCCTAATTGTATAATATACAATATATAGCTTAGCATAACAGCATATTATACTAAACTGTTCTAGCCGTAATTGTTCAAAATTAGATGCGTTAAATAAATAATACGTTATGATGATGTACCTACAAATTAAAATAAATATTAACGGATGTTCTAGCAAGTTATAGTTTATAAAGGTTTTTTTTAACTAATGCAATCGCTTGATCTTTATCTAATCTGATAGTAATAGAAAGGTAGTGAGGACCCTGATTATCTTATCTCTAAATTGTAGAAACAATAATGTTAATAACACAGTTGTTATGGGCATTTGAATAAGATAAGACGTATACCCTGCCAGGCCACCTTAATACGAGGGCAACACTGAAAGTTTTTAGAACTGGCCACTTGTAAGTGATATAATAAAAAATAAGTTTAAATTTTGTAATTGGAATTCTTTGGCAATATTATTGTGTATGTATTTCATTCATTTTTCATTTGTTTTATTTGACACAAAAAAAAACTAAACGAAGTAAAGTAATGTGTACCACCGCTGGGAATTATACCCCGGGACCTCTGGGACTGAGACCGGTTGTTTTACCACACGACCACAGAGGCGGTTCAAGCATGTTTGTAATTAAAATTCTGTATGAACATGAAATTATGAATATCTAATATATAAAATTCTCGCTTCACAGTTTTCGTTGCCATTCTCCTCCGAAACGGCTTGACCGATTTTGATGAAATTTTTTGTGCTTATCCGGTATCTATGAAAATCGGCCAACATTTATTTTTCATCCCCCTAAATGTTAGGGGTAGTCCACCCCTAAATTTTTTTTAAATTTTTTATGGCAAAACAACGTTTGCCGGGTCATCCGTTATCTATGAGAATCGGCCAACATCTATTTTTCATCCCCCTAAATGTTAGGGGTAGTCCACCCCTAAATTTTTTTATTATTTTTTATGGCAGAACAACGTTTGCCGGCCATCCGGTATCTATGAGAATCGGCCAACATCTATTTTTCATCCCCCTAAATGTTAGGGGTAATCCACCCCTAATTTTTTTTTAAATTTTTTATGGCAAAACGACGTTTGCCGGGTCAGCTAGTTTAGGTATAAATATGTACAGAGTAATATCATTTGCATTGTAAGGCATAGCAAAATGTATGTCCCTATAAGATTACGTAAACTATTCCTTTATTATTTATAAATTTTATTTATAGATTTTTTTTTGTAACTAAGTATAATTGGTATTGTTGTATAACACTTAGCTGTAGATTATTGATATCGTCAATTGGTATTTGAAATTAAAACATTAGTTAATCCATCAGCAATGTGTATAACGCTTAAAATGAGTAAGTTGGTGTTAGATCTATAGATATATTTATGATAAAATTGATGAACAAGATCATTCCAAATTCCATAGTGGGTAGGTAGTACTGTTTTAGATTAGATATGAACATTTATATACATTTTGATATCCAATACAAAGTTCAAAGAATTTTTTTTATACCAATAAGTTAATAATAAAACTTAAAAATATTTTAGTCATTTGAATTTAAGCGATTTGAAACTTACCATTGTGGACTTTAAATCGCAAAAACTTAAATTCAGTGGTGTAGACTTTTATTTTAATTGAATTTTTATTAATTATTTAGATCTCTTTATCTTTCTTAAGTATATAAAGTTTCGTAAAAATAGCATATTGCTTTGAAAAAATTGGAGCCTAAGTTTAGATCATTATTGGATGTTAAAATGTGTAAACACTAAATGTTCAGTAGATTGTTGGTTTTATGCGACACATACCGGCCACTTGGCCACCAGTGTTTTCAACATTCGTTCGGTTGCGTCTCATAACACGATATATCCCTAAAGCAAAATTAAGCTTTCAGCATACAATTCTGATGCTTGATAAGTCATTGTTAAAAATCGCGGACGGTGCCCAATTGAAGAATTATGTTATTTTATAGACAAAATTTTGTTTTTGTTTATTTGTTATCGCAACAACAAATTAAACTCTTCCTAAACTATTTGTTATGTTTTATTTTTTTTTTTATAGAAAAATGTTACGAGATTTCATTTTGACAACAATTTGTTCAAGTGGGATTAGAACCGCTACTGTTTAAAATTTCCAGTAGGTTACTTTTTACATTTACCGTAAAAAATGTCGTGGTTTGTATCGGTGTTATACGAATTAAGTTTTTTTATATATTAGCATAATAAAACTCACATTCTTTTAAAAGGTGTATTTCTCCCAACAACCAGTACAGCTCAAAATCAACCGTCCACCACGAACGCCCAAGCCAAAGTGACCGTCATCTAGTGACTCGATCCGCCACGTTATTGTTGCTTGTAATAATTAATAATTATTGTGACTCTATCATAATAATATCCAAAAATACCTGTTCGCGCCAGAAACGTGACGGTATCATCAAAATTAAAGATACTTCGGCACAAGCCGAAGTATCTTTAATTAAAAAAGCCGAGCGAATGAGTGTGCTGACGAACCGCGCGACCTTCACTTCGCTGGATAGTTCACGTGCAGCGTTCATTCCGGCTCAGAGTTCTCACCGATCGGCCCGCCCGTGAAGTCGCGTTTTACCATCAGTTCTTCGCTCAAGAACCTCCTAGAATTGAATACTCGTGAATCGTGTGTGTGTGTGCGCGAAAGCCGACTTCTACCAGCATCAGCTCCATCTCCGCGACGGTCGGGTCGTGGCCACGCCGTCAAAGTCAGCTCGCCAAGTAAGTCCCATATATCCCATCCTACTTAATCTTCCAGCTCCCGTCGGTGTGTCGGACTGCCTTCCCTGCAGCCGATACGTACTGGTCCTTCGAGCCGTTGAAAATCAACTCCTAACTAGTTACCTGATTTCAACATATCCGTTCGTTCGACCCGTTCATATTAGTTTTTCAAGTACCTACATTCCCTTACAGTCTATTTCCCATAATTTTTAGTACATGATTATTTTATTATATAAGCATTCCATTTTATTAGTATCTACGTTCTATATCAGCTCCTGTTGTTCTTATCTCATAATTATCTCTGCACGATAGTCTTTACGACGCCCAAGCTAGATTGATTAGTCCGCTACGTACAACTACTTAATTACAAAATTCACAGATTCGATGTGCGTTGGAAGTTTAATTTACGCAACCAATCGATGCAACTTGCTAATTGTTGATTTTATGTGACATACATTATTATTCGCGTAACTTAATCTGCTTACAATTAACTCGCTACTGGCTTGCGAGTGCATAACCATACCAGTGTGCATAGAAAAGACAAATAGTCGTATATAGGTAGTGTGGAATATCAGTAACTCACGTTCACGTATGAGTGAGATTAATAATTTGATTGACTAACTAATGATAACAGACTTTGGTTCTTCAATTGTTTTCACTATATAAAAACTGTGCCTACATTAAAAGGATACGTATTTGACATAATTTCGTCATTGTCGGTTGCATTTGTTTTTAAGGTTTTATTTTTTAGTTTTTTAGTTTTTAGTTTTTAGTTTTTAGTTTTTACAGTTACCTACATTATCTACGCATCTATTTAAAATTTTAATATCAGCTCAATTACTTTTATTTGTTTGTTTCTTTTTTCCATTTCGTTTATCGGCTAACTTACGGCGTGCGATTTGTTCATACACATAAAAAGAAAACTTTCTAAATTAAGTAAAAGTGGCAAAGACGTATACAAAGGTGAGCTTATCTATAGAAGACATTTTATCCAGACTTTTATTATTATTTTTCTTGTGTTTTTTTTCCACTTATCGGCACATCTTGCTTGCGCTTTCTTTAAACACATACGTTTTCCACGCGTGGGCTATATACAGCGTGGTTCATCTAGATAGTTAATACTATTAATTTTTTATTTACTTACAGTTTTCAACTTATTTAGCGTTTTTTTGTGTATACTAATACGTTCAAGCACCTGTAACCTGTATACAACCTCTCATTTTTGACAGCGTTCATTCCAGCTCAGAGTTCTCACCGATCGGCTCGCCCGTGATGTAGCGTTTTACCATCAGCTCTTCGCTCAAGAACCTCCTAGAAATGAATACTCGTGAATTGTGTGTGTGTGTGTGTGTGCGCGAAAGGTGACTTCTACCAGCATCAGCTCCATCTCCGCGACGGTCGTGTCGTGGCCACGCCGTCAACATCAGCTCGCCAAGTAAGTCCCATATATCCCATCCTACTTAATCCATCAGCTCCCGTCGTTGTGTCGGACTGCCTTCCCGGCAGCCGATACAACCCCAACTAACACATTAGTGAATATTGCAGCTTATCTTGTAACTCACAGGTCCATAAAGCTTCTATATTGGTGGAAAATGCAGCACCTTGTTGCTCATGAGTGGAAAATATGGGTGCAACCTATAAAAACCAATTTAAGTGGCATATTTTTCATAATGCCACTTAAAGTTACACAGTAGTTAATTTTGATACCTTTTTAAATCTCACAATGCTATAAGAGTGTCATAATCCACTAACAGTGGTAAGATTGATCTAATAATACCTTTTGAAGATCTGACAAGCGCAAAACAGTGACAAGTATCATTGCTGTACAATCATTTCATTAGGAAGTAATATTCATTTTTAGACCACTTAAGTGGTTATATAAGACCCGGAAAGATGTCTTAAGACACTACAAGTTACAAACATGGGCCAATTTTCCCCTAATTAAACTTTAGTTTATATTAATCACTCATATGCTCCCAGATTAGACTTCATGACGGTAAAACAGTGATTGTTATCACTTTGACCTGCAGAGAGGTATCAAACAGGTGGAAATTGGAACCAACAAACACATCTCGATGTTGCCATTTTTTTCATTATGGCGTTTGATAAAGCCGACTGTTTATTTACATAATTGTGCAACTATGCAATAGTTAGCGACTGATAGAATACATTTATAATTTATCCAGCAAATTATGAACAATACGAGATGATACACCACTTCTTTTTATGAAAATTTAGTTATTTGATTTTGTCAAAAGATTATTCTATTGACACACATATTAATGGAAATTGTCATTAAATCAATGGCGCTCAAAATATTGAAAGAAAACATATACATATTTGACGGTAAAATGATGTTCCCACTTCTCTAAGATGCACATAATGCTAAATATTTGAAATGAACATTATTGATGACATAAAAACCCCAATACTCTATCTAAACTGATTGAATTGAATGCATAATAACAACGACGAATTCGTTCACTCAGTCATTCATTGTTCAGGTGGCAAACAAGCTGCAATTTTCATCTTGAGGCACAATCAAATATGCTATAGACCTATTATGCGATGTGCCCACTTAGCACCATATCTGCTGCTTTAGGGTTCTATAGCGCGCTATAGACCTTACCTTTAGCCACTACAGTTACAATTTAATTTTCGCTATGGACCCTGTATGCCACAAGTTTGTGTTAGTTGGGATACCTCTATAAAATCATTATTGTTAAAATTACGTTAACGAAATTAGTAATAGTAAATATGCTTGTGAATCACTAAAATAATGATAATATCATTCATAATTTATTATATTCATAATATCAATCGTAATTTTTTTAAATACTTTACTTTCTAGTCAAAATTTATCTTGTAAAATACTTTAAGATTTTGACAATTTCTAAGCGGTCTCAATTGTTGCGGGCGCTCCGCATTTTCAACATTATGACAGCGCAGCGCCTGTAAGAATTTGCCTCGAATTTGCCGTTTAAAATGTCCACAAAACGAGGTGTCGAATGAAACCTGCACGAGACACTCCGTGTGCTCTGCGTGAGGTTTATTCGCCATTCGATGACTTTAACGCGAACGGGAATTCGTAAATACACCATACTCTCTTCGTAGGTACTCCACCGGAAGGCACTGCTTCAATGCCATACAAATTTTCTTCTTCTTTCTTTCTCAACCGTTATCTCCCCAATGTTGAGTGTGAGAGTTCCGGTCTTGTGCCTTCCTCATCCAACCCTTCTAGATATCCGGAGGAGAACGAAGTTGACCGACATAGCCCAAATGATAGCCGGCAGAAAGTGGAAGTGGGCAGGTCTTATATGCCGTAGAAGGCGCCATCCTCGTCCAACCCTTTGCCGCCACCTTGACTAGGTCGTCAGTCCATATTATCGGTTGCCTGTCTACAACTTTCTAAATCTTTCTCTAGGTCTCCATTACAGCATACTTCTCCCCCACCTGTGGCCCTGTCTACGGCATATAATGGCCTGCCCACTTCCACTTTCTGCTGGCTATGACCTGGGCTATGTCGGTCAACTTCGTTTTTCTTCGGATATCTGCGTTTCTTATTCGATCTCGAAGAGAGATAGCGAAAATAGCCCGTTCCATAGCTCTCTGGGTGACTTGCAGCTTGTTCACCATCTACTTTGTTACTGTCCATGACTCGGCTCCGTAGACCATGAATGGGAGGACACATTGTATATATCTAAGTCCGGTGCTTGAGGTTGATGGGAATATTGGTGACCTTGAACACTACATACAAGTTGACAAAAGCACAAAAGCAATACATATATTAGTTTTTGTTAACGTGATCGAATGAACCTCCTCTCCTTTCTCCTGCGGCTAAATTATCATTGATATGCCTACTGCCACCGTGTAAATATTTTATTTTATTAACCTTGTATGCATAGAATATTTAAAATGTTTTAGAAGATTACTATGTTGTCATTTCAAGATTAAATAACCTGATATTGGTCTTAAGCCTTTTCAAATTTAACAACATTCATACCTCCGTGTCTATAGTGAAGGGGACAATGGAAAAAATGATTACTGTTTTAAAATTCAATTTTATTTCACTACATCGTGACTACAATTACTATTCTACAACATTTAGATTGTCAAAACACAATGACAGAATGACACATATATTTAGTAACATTTAGTTAAAGGGGTAGTGTGATTACAATTCGTTTTATAAATTAAACAAACCATTATAATTATAGTTTAAATAATTTAACAATATCAATTTAATGTTTTAGGATCATACAGCTGCAATTTAATTGAAAATCTTATTTCTATTGCTTAATATCAACGACGTATAATATAATTGTTGTAATTAGTAAGTAACGAAAGTGTAGGATAAAAACTAGTGTAAAAATCATCATAATTTATTTCGTGAGCATCTAACGCAAATGTAAATTCTTGGAAATCTCTTTATTAAAATTAAAAACACACTAATTTTGTAAAAAGCTTAGACAATATTAGTAAGAAAGACAATTTATTATTTGATGTGGGATAGGTAACATTTATTTATGACTACAATGCTACATACTACATTAGTAATTAATTATACAACAACATTAAAGGGTAAAAATTAGTTTTTTTCTAAAAATGTAGGAGGATATTTCGTGCATATAAATATATATCAGGCAGATTTTTGTAAGAAATAAATGACTCTGATGGGCATGTTCGATAGTGCCGTCTTTATATTCTCGTTGTTTTAGAACAGAAAGAATCCTAAACTTTGAGGTTTCGTATAGCTTTTTTTAAAGTAAAAAAGAGTAAATATTAGTTTTCAAAATACTTAAAGTTTAATTTGTTACTTCCAGGTGTCAGTCTTAGTTTATTTAAAAAGTGTAATATTTTATCTAAAATATTGTTATTTTCATTGTTTTCGAAATTCTATGTAGGATTTTAATTTAAAAGATTATTATTATTCTGCTATTATTAGTCCGAAACCATAAGACATACAAAGAAACTGTCTTAGGAATCATCAAGTTTTTTTTGTAAAATTAATTTCGGCATAGCAAATTTTTTGGTCAAGTATGAGTTGGACATAAAAATTTGATGAATTGATCAAAACATTCGTATTTTTGTAAGCGGAAAAATGTAAGTGGTCAGCCAAAATAGTTAAAAAAACGCTTTTTTTTTTTTTTTTTTTTTTTTTTTATATTATTATTATTATACTATATTAAAATAAAAACTGACATCATAACTATTAAATTATTAAATTGTTTAAATGGTTTGGAGATCAAGATGTGCAGACTGATTGTTATTTATTGCGAACAAAATATTTGTATACTGGCAAAACGATTAACTTACAGTTTTTTGTTGCTAACCAAATTTAATAATGGCAAACCATGCAATTACTTCCCATAATAATTGAACAAGATGAATAATAGATATCATATTATACATTATTCTTTAAATACATTTAATTAGTCAATGATTAGAAAAAATTTCATTTTTAAATCATAGTTTTATTGTCCATAAGAATAATAGCTTGGAGTATGTGGATGTTAATATAGTAACATTTATAGGTAAAGTTTACGGATACTAGTTTTGATACGCATAATATTAACGATATTTGACACAGGAACTCTTGTTGGATTTTTAAGGATAATTGATTTTAATTGGACGATAGGTACTAAAAGTGAAATATAATTGAAAGTGTTATTGGCTACCGCCTTCTAGTGACGCCACGTGGATAGCTATTAACTTTGTAAGTTAATATTCCATCCTTCTTTCGAACATAACGAGTACATTTTTGTAATCATTTCAAACTTCTGGTGATATGTGAAGGGGATAACACCTACACACAAATACACTTTATATTACGTATACAGATTAAATTCACATGGAACTAACTATGTTTCACAACATTCACTTAAAATAAGTACATAAATATAGGGGAAGTCTAAAGCAAACGGACCAGGCAAAGTGAATATCGCTTATTATTTTAAAATGTCGCGACCAGCTGTCGCGTACAATTAGACCACATGTCGCATACAATTAGGTTCTCTGTCTACTTTAAATTTAAAAGTCTTGCTTCCTTATTTACTCACGAATGTGTGGTTGTCTGTTTTGACTAGATTAGGCCTTTAAATTGTATCTTTTCTTGTTGATGTACTGTGAGTTTTATAAGGATGTTGTTTTTGGATATGATTTTAAGTTTGTCTAACTTCAACTATCACTCAATGGGCAAAGTGAACACAGGCAAAGTGTATAGCTATCTGATTAGCTCGGTAGGCATTTTGATTTATGGGTTTTCGTTTATATTAGTATAGAAATATAAAAGAAAACAAATTAAGACCGATTCCTGTGAAAACGACGACAAGCCAATTATTATGATTCCCAACTGCTTATGTTCCTATGGCGGCCCGTAAAGAGTAAATTCAGAAGACTAGGTAAGGTATTTTTCAGTTTTCCTACAATGGAAGAACAGAAAGCTTGTGAAATCAAATACCAAATAATTAAAGAATATGGACAAAGATTCAAAAACGAAAAAAAACACTTTAAAGAACAAAAAAAAAACTATCAAATTTGCTGAAAAGACCAAAAATAATAAAATACTTAAATTAATACCATATCATATTAATTAATATTAAATGATTTTTTGCTAATTTATGCAATTCCTGTAAGCATTGATATTGCTTTGTGACAATTGAACTGTCAACTAGGTAATTAGTTATATTCTTTTAAATTAATTTTTCACTATTGATTCGTTAAAATTATTCCTTAAGTAACCATGTGTTCACTTTGCTCTATGGTACTGTCCACTTTACCCGATGGGTTGGGCAAAGCGGCACTTCAAATTTTAATATTATTCATCACTATAAGTTTAATGTCGGTCTTTATCTCATAAGCCTGCCTATGTTTAAGGTGTCTCGGATTTCCCCTATAGTATAATACTGATATGGTGGTATGGCTAATCCGACTCTCTCTTCATACTTTTTGCTGTGAAGACTGCCCATTCACTCATTTCGAGTGAATTCACTCTCGCGGAGGTAGCCTTTCAGCTGAAAGTAAAATTATTACGTTAATTGGTTATTTTCAAATATATTTTTTTCTTACAAATAGCCTATATATACTTGTCCTACCGACTGCTGGGCAAAACCTACATAACTAATATCCAATCATCTCCACAATTGATGGGTATTGCCTTAACGACTACGTTTGCCTCTTGTTGGTGATCGGATAATCCGAAATATGCTTTCCCTGACCTGAGAATTGGACCCAGGACCTAACCACGCTAGTACTCGGTTCAGTCCTCTATACATTTTGTGTAAGGTTTCAGCATGTTCAGCAATTTTTTTATGATTTTCGCAATTGTGGATCGCATCTTAAATATCGCATAGCACACAAAAGTATGGTTAAAAACAACACACTGAGTGACAGTTTACACTAAAAATTTTGCATCGTTGGGAAGTGGCACCAGTCATCGAGATCTTTTTCTTTAATCATTAAAATACGGGTCAGCAACTGATATTACCTCATCATCATCATCATCAGCTCATTTTATGTCCCCACAGCAGTGGGCACATAAAATACACAAAATGGATAGGGAGAATGGGCCATAAACCACCACGCGGGCCCAGTGCGGATTGGTGGTTGTTAACGACTGCTAATGCAGCCGGGACCAACGGCTTTACGTGCCTTCCGAAGCACGGAGGAGCTCGAGATGATACATTTTGGTCACCCATCCAATGACCGGCCTTTGTGAAAGTTGCTTAACCTCAGCACTCGCAGACCGGGCGCGTTAACCACTGCGCCATCGAGATCATCATCATCATCATCATCGCCATCCTCTCCTCGATAGATATTACCTAGCTATTTAATAATTTTAGTTTCATTATTAAGTTGGCTTTTAACTCAATATTATTTTATTTAATTCATTTTCATGAATTCAATATTGCAATTCTGTTACTTAATAATTTTTTTTTGGTTGCCCAAGAAACAGGCAATGCCTAGTTTGGGATCCCCTGTTCCTTTCTAGACAAGTTTTAGACGTAATAGACTATTTATTTACATAAGTAAGTTCATTTAGGTATTATTGCAATTTAAGCATTTCACTTGGTAGACATTTTGATCTTTAGACGATATGCTGCTTAGGTATTATTGCAATTTAGGCATTATGCTTGTTAGACATTTGATCTTTAGACGAATTACTGCTTAGGTATTATTGCAATTTAGGCATTTTGCTTGTCAGACATTTGATCTTTAGACGAATTACTGCTTAGGTATTATTGCAATTTAGGCATTTTGCTTGTCAGACATTTGATCTATAGACGAATTACTGCTTAGGTATTTTTCCACGTAGACTTTCCTTTTAGTCTTTTTGCTTCGTAGACGAATTGAAATTTAGACATTCTGATCACAAAGGATAAAAAATATTGTTAAGATTGAGTACTACTGTATATTGTAAGTATAGTATAAGTTATTCTGGAAGTAATAAAGTATTTTTTTTTGCTTTTTTTTCTTCATTTTACCACCTGCTTCCTAGCTGTCATCTCATAAAATTTTAATGCAAATCTATGTTATTTTTGGCGACGAAAAATGCGTCAAACTGTTCTTAACGTGCACTTCTGCCACTACGATATCTCATAAATAACTGAATTTGCTATCTCAAAACCTGTATTCATTCAGTTAATTCATACAGTTACGCAAGCAATATATCCAAACACCACAAAAATGCGCGGCAGTTGCAAGCTAATACACGATACTAAAGATTAAATAAATTAAATGAGATGATGATAAATTATTGAGAGAGTTTGCTGGTTGCTTTAGACGGTATTTCCGGCTTCACCGAGCTTTTTTGGGGGCCGGCGAGAAACTTAACGGTTCCTCAAGTCGTGTGAAACGAAGCACCGTCAGAGGTTTTCTAGAGGGAACGGCATCACGCACTAGTGTCCTATGCATATGTTGACAAACTATTGTATTTAATTTTACTCAAAACAGAGACGAACCTCACCAAATAGGCCCCACCGGAAGTCCAGCGCTGCTGCGACGTTGTGCTCCATGCCGCAGCAGCTTACGCTGAGGTGGGCTCTAGTTGGCCTCACACACACACACCATTGCTCTTTTTCTATTGTATTTGTTTTTTAGTCTTAATTGATCTGTTTTTACTTTGTTTTTGTAATTGTTTTTTTTTGTGTGAGGTTAATAAATGTTTTTCTTTCTTTTCTTTCTTTCTTTCTAGTGCGTGTCCCCGTGCCCTACTAAATTCTCCGAGGGGTTCGGATCGGAACGTGATAGTACATTACGAAAACACAATCAAACAATTGAAAAAAAAGAGTAGGCATACATTTTTTTTTTCATAACAATACGTCACTCAAGCATACACACACACACGGCTCACAGGAACCATGCGTGGCAAAACGGTTAATTTTCTTAATTAGACGAAGAACGTTATTTCTATGACATAAACATATAGTTGAAAGAAGAGTGTGAGATCATGCAAAGTTAAAGTTCATATGAGATGAAAGAGTGCAGAAAGAAAAAAATTGGTATAATTATCTATAAATAATAAATAAATAAATGTTTCCCAATTATCTAGCCCCAAGAAAAGCTTCCTTAAGAAACTCGTTATATGGTTAACAAGACAACGGATAAACATACTTAATATACTTAAATACATACTTATTATACACAGAAAACACCCAGACCCGAAACAATTTAGAAAAACAGGTATTTCTAAATTGATCCGACCGGGGATCGAACCCGGGACCTCAGAGATGGCGACACCATGAAAACCGGTGTGCAAGCCACTCGACCAAGGAGGTCGTCAAATCTATACTACTCGTATTAATAAAGAGGTAACGTATGTGACTATGTATGTTTGTATGTTTGTTTGTTTGTTTGTTTGTTTGTTTGTTTGTTTGTTTGTTTGTTTGTTTGTTTGTTTGTTTGTTTGTTTGTTTGTTAGTTAGTTAGTTTGTTTGTTTGTTTGTTTGTTTGTTTGTTTGTTTGTTTGTTTGTTTGTTTGTTTGTTTGTTTGTTTGTTTGTTTGTATGTATGTATGTTTGTTTGTTTGTTTGTTTGTTTGTTTGTTTGTTTGTTTGTTTGTTTGTTTGTTTGTTTGTCGGTGCATTTTATCTGTACTATAGAAAAATCGCAACGCAATCTCAGAATACTTGTATTGCGGCGACCATGCATGCAGATACTCAGTGCGGGCTAGCCTAGTAGCATGATTAGCAAATACTAGGTCCCGACCCTCAAGGGCCCAGCGTCGCGTGCAGAATAAAATAGTCATGTCAGTCAAGTGCAAGTTGGCAACACCAAGAGGGTATCCCGTAATTTTGTTTTTTCAATGTTCGTATAGTTAATGGTCAACAATTGTTTTCTATCGATTACAAACAAGGAAGCAACGAATGGACCTTAATTTAATGAGTCTATTAGTCAGTCGTTTTTTTCACATTTTATTCATCTATTAACCATAAAATACTTGTTATTGGGAGCACAAAAAAGTGACACCAAAAAACATTATAACATGTTTATATATATGTATATTTAAATTTATATGTGTTACAGCTTGACGTGATTGCAAAAAAATTCTTCGCGGTCATATCAAAATGCGGATGATTTAAATCAACCAATGTCATAATCATAATCTTGGCCATCTAAATGTATAGTCAGCGTCACAATGATCAGTGGCCGATTTTTGAACCGGTGATTAAAACTTCTCCAACGATATTTATCTTAATAATCAAATTGTAAAGAATGCACAACATATAATATTTCAAGTGCATTTCATGTCACTTTTAAATTCGAGTTCACCGGGACAGATTAAAACATCGTCCCCCTAAGCGTTCGAAGCTACCTAAATATCGGAACTTTTGACAAAAATCAACCTAGTTACTAGACATCAAAGTGCGCTTTCCTTTGTTCTCGTACCCGACATTTATTGATATAAAGTTGTCAAAAATATGTAGCTAATTTGATAGGTTAGAATCAATCATTTCGGCGCTAACTGTACGTATAAGCTAGAAGCACACATGCGCTACAAACCCTCAGCTGATTATTACTTCAACAACGTGCAAACTTTCATGAATTACTGGTAATAATAATTGTAAAAGTGATACGTACCAAATTAGCCCGGTTCGGGGTTCCAAGCAGCACCGCCGTGTTCATGGAGATGTGGTACGAGTCAACCTTTAGTATCTCTTCTACAGCAAAAAAATTAAAGGAATCAAATTCTAAGTACATAAAAATTCGATTTTAACATCTACTAAACCGAAATTCGCTCGCGTCTCTTGCAAAACACATTGTATATTTTATCTAGCTAGATTATAAGCTTGTTGTCTTCTAGCTAGTACATCGATGTTATGTCGCATTGCAATAAAATAGTGTCTAGACAGCATCAAACCGATAGCAACCTAAACAGTTTAACTTAAGGGTATATTCGCTGTGTCAAACGTATTGCTTTAACATAGTAACTACGGTGCTTAGTGAGAGTTTCATTCGTTTCATTTCGCCATTCGATCACATTAACGAAAACGTAATTATGTATGGCATTGGAGCAGCACCTTCTGGTGGAAAACGAGGCAAGTTACAATTTAAATTTTTATACGTTTCTAGTTTTCGTGATCGCATGGCAAATGAAACTGGCACTAGGCACCCAGTATGTAGAAATAGTGCTGCAGAAGTATACAGTATTAATCAGTTTATTAAAGTAACTGCTCAAAACAAAATATGGACAATATAGTAATTTTCAGCAACAAATGAGTTATATTTAAACTTTTTATAAAAATATATAATAATAATTAATTAAACGTTCGTGCGTTCTGCCGGTCCTCACATATGGCGCTGATACGTGCTCAAATATGACACTGACAAAAAGCCTCGCTCATAAATTTCAAGTCACACAGTGAGCTATAGATAGAGCTATGCTCGGCGTCACTCTAAGGGATAGGATCCGAAACGAAGAGATTTGACGAAGAACAAAAGCCACTGACATAGCAGAAAGAATTAACAAGCTTAAGTGGCAATGAGCGGGGCTTATTTGTCGTGGAGCCGATGGCCGTTGGGGATGACGTGTTCTCATGTGGAGACTGCGCTCAAAGAAAGCGTGGACCGGCCACATCGTGTGCTCGCTGGACTGAGAAGGCGATGGGAAGTGGTTGGATGCGAAAGGCGGGCAAAAAAAATACATAAGTTATTAAAAGATGCCAACAAATTTTCCTTACTTTGAAAAAAATCGCAAAGACCAACCAATGCGGCATAGCTTTCCAGTTCTTCCGCCTTATGGGGGTCGGGCTTATCCGAGGTCACAGGTTTCTTCCTGATTGTCTTGTACTTCAGAGGCTGTAAATACAATAAAATATGTGTTATTGTTTAAAAAAAGTTTAAAGAAAAAAATTGAGTAAATTTTGACTGTTTTCACCATACAAGTGTAATAAACAAGAGAGAAATTGTGATGAATTGTTATTATGACGCTAAGGTTAAAAGAGAAAAAAATTATAAAATTTTCCCTAAATTCAAACAAAAATGAATTAGACTTTGTGGCTTTGTTAAGCCCATGGTCAAGTTTCTACCGCTCGAGACAACACCGCTCCGACAAAACGGCAAGCGCTCACTTTGGATACTTCTGCAGATCCAAGACAAGCGGTCAACGCTTGATTTGGTGAGTCTTATCTGCTTTAATCATAATATTATCGTCATCGTTTTCAGTATGGATTTTTTGCTTTCATACCTTTTTAAAATCTCAGTCTTCGCGCCTCCTGGATTTAGAGCAAAGGTGATAAAAGTACTTTTTTTTAATTCCTTACGGGTAAGCACGGCCTTCGTGGTCAAGGGGAAAAGCACTTTACCCAGAATATGGTATTTTGCACCATGTAAGAAAAAATCTAAAAATACGTATTTACGATAGATTTTGTAAAAAAATAACGAGAAATGTTGATTTCTATTCATAAAAATGAAATATAAATTTTATAATTCAATTTGAAATTATATATTTTTAATCTATTCTTCACATGTCAAAAATGCTATTCTCCATGTTGTATTTGAAATTTGAAAATGCTGTTATAACTTAATTGAAAATCGGGTGCCTCCACCACGGGGGCGTCACACGCCGGGGGCCTAACCCACGAACCCATTATAGGGTATTTAAAATTGTAAGCTTATATCGTATGTGTTGCAAGTATGTCGCGTAAATTCTGAAAAAAGCGTTAAAACCGGAAAATGATAATTTAATTATTTTAATTGAATACAGTTTTGGGTCGGGACGTGACTTTGTAAAGTTACACACCGCGTCTACGCAACACGCCCATACATTGAGTAAGCGTGAGTCTATACCTTCACCTCCTCCTCCTCGTGGAATTCAAACACTGCAAACTTTGATGGATTTGCTGAACTGCTTTGTTGGACTGCTTTCGCCGGCGGCGGGTTGGTCTTGGTCTTTTTCGCGGCTTTCCCCTTGGCTTTTAGCCGTCGGCGGCGCGCCTTCGTGACCAGGCGGTATTTAGGGCGTCGTGGCATTTTTCTGGAAAATAACGAGCTTCTGTTTTATTCAAGTCGATGTCGATATCCAAATTATTCTTACAATATATAACTTCTTGATACACTAACGAAACCACTAAAATATACGCACTTGCACTAAATGAGCATTCTACCTAATCGACAGGTAACTTGTACTTCACTTACAACAACTGTATGATGATTTTAGCCGAAATGCGTAAGGCATTACGCGCATTAGGCCTCAATCATCAATAAGTTTCAGAAATATATGATTCCCTTTACAGTTTCAATTTAAAGTAAGATACCTATAACAGCCGGTTTCTCGAACGCTGATAAAATCCCAAATCAGTTGACAAAGCAATTAACTTGACACACTGCTCAAATCAAATCGGGTTGCACGAACGCTGATTACACAAAAATTAGCTAATCAATGATCATCTTACGATTATCAAATCAGTGTATATTTTCATTCAATTATTCACTCCTAAACGTCAATAATGTCACATGCTTTTGCCGCGAATCTTTGTTTGCTTACGTTTGAATATTGTATTGCAAAATATTTTTGGAAATCGAAAGAAAACCAAGCTGATAGTTATGACGGTAAAGCTATCAGCAGAGGGAAAAACTATACTGAAAGAGAAAAACTAATACTGACTGCTTTAGTTGACAAGTAAGAGCCGTTTTCCATTTCCTTTTCACCAACTTTTTCTCCTTTGATTTCTCCTTTAATTGTTTAGAGAAATATTATTTATAAGTATTATGCTCAAGCGAAAGGGGCCCATACACAACATAGGTGATCCCAGGCTGATATGATGATTAGTTTGGTGACATTCTGCCTCCATGCCTTGGCGAGTTTTGAATACAAAAATAATAGGACTCCTGGCATATTTTCATACGAATCCAGGAGGTGATGAGTAGCAGCAAACACTAGCTGCGATTTCACCAGTTTTCAACCACCCGTCTGCCAAGTGTGGAAACTTTGTGATGATCAAAGTGACGAAGAACTGCTTCATCAGTTTGATACCTATATCTCCCTATTGTAGAAATTATTACGTGTATGGGTAAAGAAAACGAGTATTACAATTTGGTAGATACTAAAATTACAAAAACACAAATGTTGAAAAATTTCCACGAGCAGTATGTGAACCTGCACCCTTCTGACATACCGGATCAGGCTCGTTAGAACCACAATAGCTCAATTGGAAGAGCACCTGACCCGGTATGTCAGAAGGGTGCAGGTTCAAATCCTGCTCGTGGAAATTTTTTCAACATTTGTTTTTTGTTAGATACTATTTTATTTTAACTCATAGTCAATAATTAAAAATAAATGCAAAAACGTCCTTGAGGGTCCAGGTGTATTTTCCTCACCAGATTCACTGCTGCTGTTCATTGTTACATCCGAAAGCGACATCCTAAAATATTAGAGGTTATTTTAATTTACAAGTATATTTTTTATTGATAAAACGAACTGTAAGTATTGTGAAATATAATAAAAACCACTTTTGGAGTACCAACCTGTTGAAGTTTTAGACGTACCTGGTTTAGAACTAGCAAAATACATTAATATGTAGTAATTATTTCAGATAATTAGAGCAAAATTACCGATTAGTTGATCGTTGATTTGACAAGCGTTTGACCAAAGAAAAATGCCTAATTAGCGTTCCAGAAACCTATTTTGATGTTTGACAAGTGATTTACTTCAATGATTTGACAGACTTGTCAACTAATCTCTGTTCAGAATCAAAGTACGTAATCAACGTTCATGCAACCCAAATTACACTTGATTAGAGATTTGATCATTGATTAGTTCATTATGAAGATGATCAGCGTTCGAGAAACCGGCTGACGAGATTAACACATCTAGCTTTATAAGAGAAAAACGCCTGCTAGTTAGTCTATGTCAATTGTTTTTCAAATACAAACCTACTTAGTAAGCGGAGGCTGCAGATGTAAAATAATTAGCACTATCACTTAGGAATACTATCACATCAATCACTCTTTAATAATTCTTAATCAATATCAAATTAATAACTGTAACAAAAAATCACAAGCAGGTGAAACGCGTTGATATTCTGACAGTTCAGTTCAGACTGGCACTGCAGGCTAGTCTTTCCTAGAAATCCAGGTCTATACATCAAAATTAGGTCATAGTTTAGGCAAATTGGGGCAACGCGCATGTCGTCCTTATATAGAGAGAACGAGAAGGAAAGTCATTAATTGTATTGCACCACAACTACATTTCTTTTTTCAAGATTCAAATTTAAGAAGTCTGATCTTCGAAATCACCAATGTGTAGGCTTTAACGGACTATTAACCCCTTTTTCCTTATTACAAATACTATTGCACTTTCACTGTTCTAGAACGTCGGCCACTATTTTCACTAGTTAATTTTTTTCACTGTCGTTTAGTTTGGGACACATCGAAAGTATTCAATCGAATGAAAGTATTAATTTGCGAAAAAAAATGCACTTTTCACTAGGAACAAAAAAGGCTCCGTCACCATAAAAAAATGTCCTAAAACATATACATTATTTAATTTAATTTTTTTTTTTCTTGTTAGGTTCACAAACTGGTAGATACAGTAAATAAAATATAGAACAACATTGTAAAAAGTGACTGTATGTGTCCATATATGTGGGCATATATGGATTACATATATACGTATATGCATATGCAACACATATCGTCTCTTCGCATGAAAAATCCCGATCTTATCCGAAACCCTCAGAGAATCTAATAGCGAACGGGGACACGCATTAATGCGTGATGCCTCAATAAAACCTCTGACGGTGTTTCTATCACACTGCTTGAGGAAACTTTATGTTTCTCGGCGCCCCCAAAAAAGTCCGGGGTCGCTGAAAATGCCGTCTGAGGCAATCAGCAAACACTATCCAAAAAAAAACATGAAAAGTATACAGACATGCTATGAAAAGATAAGTAAAAAATTATTTTTATCAGAACTTTGAAAAAAAATTACACTTTTAATGCGAAGTGACGATATACAACTACAAATAAATTACTTACCGTTAAAGTCCAAGCTTTATAGCACAATAAAAAACGACCGATGCACCCGCGGAACTGGTACGTGTTTGTTATACCATATGCAACTTGATAAGTGGCACGTCGATCTGTCTAGGTTCCCCGCCGCTTTCCGTTTCCCCACCCCGCAGTTCACCCCCGCCCAGCTGCTGTAACAGCGTCCGGCGTGACCTATGATATTAAAATGGGTCACGTAACTTTTAATCACCTGTGCAACGGATGATTTTGCCTTCCGATGTCACAAAACACTTTGATATCGGCTTATATCTAAGGGTAAGGGTAGCAATTACACTGTTGCCGAGTTAGTTTGGTTAGCATCCAAAAATAGTTCTAAGTTATTGATTCTGCATTTGTTGCATGCGCGTAAAGGTGGGCTATGAATTATTTCAAGCTCTATTGATTTATGGCGAGCCTGTACCATTGAGTGATGTCAATGCTTTTATACAAAGACATTTTCCTAGTACCTAGGCGCGCTACATTGTCGCTTGCCACTTATAGAGCGATATTATTGTTAGTTGCATTGTGTTGTTTTACCTCTACTTAACCTGACATTTGGCTTAACTTGGTCTTATGAATTATATCATCAATTTGTACTGTAGACACAGTAAAAACAATATATTTTTTGGTGCTTAAAAAAGCGAACCTAATTATTATCTGATTGGAGTCGACATTACTTTTTAACAAAAATAAATTAGATTAGACATGAAACAACGTTTCTTTAATGTAAGCGTAAATAAAACCTATATTAAACGTCTACGTAGTTAAAAAGATAAATAATGGTTTCATTAGCCTTCAGTCATCTACGAAAGCTTTCTTTAAAAAAGAAAAGCTTCTTCCTAATTTTCATAATTTTACAAATTACATGTTTTTCATGTGATAACACGCACTGGAAACTATCTCTAAAAAAATATCTTAAACGTCTTCTGTGGTCTAGTGGTAGTAAATCACCGGTATCTGACCCAGAGGTGCCGAGTTCAATTCGCCGCGGTTGTTTACTTAAATCAATTTTCACACTAGTGTACTAGTTTAAACTGATTTAAACAGTTGGAAATAACAAATATTAGGCAATATTGTTCAGCCTTATCTTCATTCGGTAAAAACCAAGTGCAAAACCATTGTATTAAAAAAACAAAAACTTATTACACACTTTAAACCATTTTACATTGTAAATAAAACAATAATGAAGTTAAATAATTAATTAATGAAAGTTAATAACGCAAATTGATACAAAAAATAAACAGTATAAAAGTACCTTCGTTAGTTAGTTAGTTCTTATATTCTTCAGTTCGGATTAGTAGTAGTAATGTCCCCGGAGGATCATGAACAAAATGATTAAACGGTTAAAGCGCTCTTCATCCTGAATCCTCGATGAATAATGAATTGGCTTTCTCACCTGTTGCAGGAACATCACTACGCCGTTAGAAAAGGAGGTAAGCAGTCAAGCTCTCGCTCTCACTCGCTGTTTTTAAATGGCAAAGGTAAAAGGGTAGGAATACAGGAAAGGATGCGTCGATGCAGTTCTTTGAACGCGGTAAATTGATAAATTGAATATGGTAAAAACATGATATTATTATTTGAACATAATTGAGCAAATGAGATGGTTTTAATATGTTAAGCATGGAATGATTTTACGTTTGCAAGGTTTTTAAAATGTGGTTATTGTTATGTAATTAGCCAATACATTTCTGTCTTCATGCTTGCGTAAGGCCACAACTAATGAAATTAGATTATCGCTACAATATAGGATGAAAAAAATCTCCATACCAATAATAAAAACACTCTAAAACCAATAAAATTGTATGAGAATAAGTTACATATTCTTATCCTTATTTATTGAGGTTTCTGTATAAAAAAATTAAGTAGGTACACAAATCGGAAATTTAAAAATAATAAATTATACAAAGTCAATGTTATGCCACTTATGACTAAGGGACCTTAAAATGACATTAGTTAGTGACGAAAACCTTATGTAGTCAGTGACTGAGAGTGCCTCGGGTCGTATCTAAGTATTTCATTTAGTTCCGAACTTCGACCGTACTATTCTGATTAGGAGTTATGGTTATGAAAATTTAATAAAACGCATCTATGACTCAGATCAGCTTCATAATGGGAGCCAGTTACAGGTAAATAATCACTAAATGCAATTAGAAAAAAGTAATGTTACCGATTGCTATAAAAATATTATTGAAGTTTTTATAATTATTCGTTTATTGGTTGGTATTTTTCGAGAATTTTCATTGTCAACGGTGATTTTGAATACGAGTGTGTGAGCACCCTCAAATAAAATTGTTGTGTGAGAAATATTACACCATAATCGCTACAAAAATGTGGGATGTTTTCATAGTTCGATTCTTTGTTAGCTTTTTATTGTATTTTTCTCTTTTAGATCAATGGCGTGTTTTTCTAGCTATCAACACCTTTCTCTTGATAAAAATATAGTTTAGGCTGGTGTCGTCATAGTCTGTAAGTTGACAGAGACAAAAATATGCTTTGGACAGCCTCTACATTTAAGTTTAGTTTTTTTTGTTTTGTTTGGTCTTTATGGTATTCTGTATGACTTTTTTTTCTAGCTTCGATTTGGTTAGGTAGATCAGCACCCCTTCTTTATTTACACTACAGTCTAGGTATATTGATTGTATTGATTCTAGTATTTCTGTAAGTTGATAGAGACAAATGATTTAGTTAAAATAAAAATTAAAGATGAAATAATAACTAGCTTTAGTTATTATTTTGAAGCCTCTACAATCAACATAGAAAAGCAAATAAGTAAATATCAAATATCTCAAATGCAAATAAAATGTAACTAAAGTAAAAAAAAAGTTTGAAGTTGACAATTTCAATCTTCGCCAACATTTTTTTTGTGTTTAATAATTTATTTGTTTATTGCCGTTAGGTACTTTTGTATTGTAATTAACCAAGATAATTGCTTTGGGAATATATTTATGCGTATGACAGTACAAAAAAAAGGTAAAGTATCTACATAGTAATTAAAGTAGTAAAACTTAATAAAAACTGGAAAGATATTAAAAATAATTGAAATAAAAGAGGGTGGTCTAAGTACGAGTGCTGAAAATCACAGTGGTTGTCGATGGCCTCGGGCGGACTTTTCAGCTTAACCAACTTTCTTGGAGGCGGCGAGAAACTTAAAGCCGTGGTGGGATCGAATCACCGTTAGAGAGTTCATAAAGGCAATGGCACCACGCAAGGGTGTCCCATTTCCCAACAAAATTTACCGAGGAGTTCGGATCGGAAATGATATTGGATGGTCCAATCAGCAGCAAAAATTGCTGAACACTTAAGCACTTTGTCGAACCACCTGAATAATTTAACAGCTGATTGCCAACTTCTCGATTAAAGCTTAATGATAATGGTACTAATTGGTCAACGACGTCATAATGTTCACTGTTTTATGTTTGTGATTTTTTTTTATATTTACGGGTAAGCACAGTGCCTTGATCTCACCTGATGTTAAGTGATGATAAGGCCATTTGGTGGAAGCGCACTTCGCCCGGGATCCTCAACTAGTGAGGCACTGGCTATCTTATCACTAGCTGCCGGAACACAACAATGCTACAAACATTGTTGTTATGGCGACATATTTAGATAAGATGGTGGTAGCTAGCCAGGCGGACAAACAAGTCCTACCACCAACCAAACCGAGTACACAAACATGTACCCCCGCTGGGAATCGAACCCGGGGCCTCTGGGTCTAAACCGGTGGTCTTAACCACTAGACCACAGTGGCGGTTAGTTAGTTAGTTAGATTAAAAAAAACTGTTTAAATTATTAAAAATAAAACAAATATTACGAATAGGCATACTTAATTTCATCGACGCTATTCAGTAAATGAAAAAGATAATCATGTAAATAGAAACTGTTTTATCTCTTTCAAAGCATAATCCTGCATTTTGGAAACAATGACATTGTTGCAAATATAGTCTTTTATAACTTATGTTTTTCTTGGCGTTGTATAGTTTATTCTTTTTTATATTATGCCATGAGTAAGTGAAACGCATTTCTTAGTTGCCGGCGCCCATCACATAATGGTCGGTGTAGCATTGCTACGAACATTTCTTCTACGAGTGCTACGGCTCGTAGCGAAAAGCTGTTGGCACTGTTGATTTGTTTTGTGTGTTTTAAATATGCATGCTATGCTATCCACAATTTTACCTAAATTTATTATTAATTACTTACTAAGTAGCTCGTGCATATTTTGAAAGGGTTAGGCATGTTAACTCACTCGCTTGCCCAAGGCGTCCTGGTGAAAAAGTAGTCCAGCTGGCTAGGAATGTGGGTGCTACCCTTCGTCTTCTGAAGATACTCCTCCGCTACCAACCCTTTAAAGGTCGTCCTTCTCTGACGACCTCCAGAACATAAACACATGGTACGCCTTAATGGACACACGTGCACAAATTTATAAATTAAAATGGATTGTAAACTTATCGCGTAATCTCTTATTTAGGTAGCTAGTAAGATTATATGGGGAGGCCTGTGTCCAGCAGTGGACTAAGATAGGCCGATGATGATGATGATGATGAAGATTATATGAGCTGCACATAGAACTACAGAGAAATAGAAATTGTCAATTGGTTAGACTAACGGTCGAATACTGAGTGGACCCAGGTTCGCTTCCCAGAAAGGATAGGTTTCATTGCACCCGGATAGTTGGAGGTAAGGCTTGTTTTAAGATCATCATGCTAGCTGCCACCATCTTATCTAAGACTGTAGCCATAACATTTCATCATCAGCTTCACATTTTTGGTCACCCATCCGATGACCGGCCTTTGCGAAAGTTGCTTAATCTCAGCACTCGCAGACCGGGCGCGTTAACCACTGCGCCATCGAGCTCCTCGCTGCTCCATCGAGTTCCTCATAACAACTACATTTTAAAATCCTTTAATAATGTAAATAATACTGTAGCATACTATAGGTATATACTTTTACTGTGTATTCTGTAACATAACATTCTTTTAATTCTTTGCCGCCAGACGAGAGCAAATTGTATTAGCCGATAACTCGTCTCGACTCAGTCAGCCATGTAGTGAGGGTGAGGGTGTCTCGTCACTAAGGCAACACGGTTAGTTATAGATGTATCCGGGAAGTATACACCGTGCATCGAGCGACGCGCCAGTTGTAATTTCGTCTGGGTTATTAAGAGCGTGCATTCCGTTTTAAACGAAATATCACTGAATATGCGTTTTTTCAAAGAAGATTCCTTTGGAATACACGGAGTATCTTTGATGAAAACGTCGGTTTTAGAAAGAAGAAGTCTTATTAAACAAGGGAATTATAGAGTAAAATTAAATTATTTATCAACGGTTTTTTAAATAAAGACAATTTGTTCAAGCGGATTTTTCAAAATGCAGGTCAGAGGCATTTTTGACGCAGAGTACAGCTGTTATAACTACCTACTAGTTACCTACATACGTACCTAGGTATCTCGGCAGCCGTCTGTACTTCCTTCCTTGTGGTTAACGCGCCTGGTCTGCGAGTGCTGTGGTTAAGGAATTTTTGCAAAGGCTGGTCATGTGATGGGTGACCAAAAAAAGCAAGAATTTCCGGAGCACGGAGGACCGTGCTTCGGAAAGCAGGTAAAGCTGTTGGTCTCAGCTACATTAGCAGTCGTTAACAACCATCCACCCGCTCTGGGGCCGTGTGGTGGTGATATATATATTTTTAAATAATATTTTACGGGTAAGCACAGGCCTTGATTTCACTTGATGATAAGGCCAATGAACCCGGGTGAAGCGCACTTCACCCGGAGTTCTCAACTAGTGAGGCACTGGCTATCTTAACTTTTTGCTGTCGGAACACAACAATGCTACAAACATTGATGTTGTAGACATGTTATTGACAAATTTAGATAAGATGGACCACCATCTTTCTCTAGCCTGTCTAGCTAGAAAGCTAGACAGGCGAACCAACAAGCCCTACCACCAACCAAACTGAGTTGAACCTATTGGTCTAAACCGGTGGTCTTAACCACTAGACCACAGAGGCGGTTAAAATGAGTTGATGATGAAATGATTTTAGTTTTCAGCAATAGTTTAATACAACCACCTGTTTCCTAGCTGTAATCCTATATTATTATAATGAAAATCTATGTTATTGTTTGGTAACGATAACTGTGTTAAACACTTGGCTCAAGGTGTCGAACACTGTCACTGTCACTACAGGAGTTTTGAAGTTGGGTAGTGACACCACTACCCTACTTCAAAATTACTGTAGTAAACTTTACTTCTTCAAATGTCACAAACTACAATTCACACTAATAGCTATAAAATAATGTCAATTTTAAAAGGAAACTTAAAAACCCCTTTTAAAATGAAAACATAATTGTTCTTGATTCCGTGGTTTTTAAAAGACTATAATCATTTTTTATTATTTCTTTTTTGAAAAACTAATTATTTTCATTAGCACAAAACAAATAATAATTAGTAGATTAGTAGGACCAGAGAAGAATTTCCACTAAAAAGCAGCCAACTAACAAGAGATGATCAGTTTTAATCTACAAATATAATACCATAATTATTATCATCATCTCAGCCAAAAAACGCCCACTGCTGGACAAAGGTCTTCCCCAAGGACCTCCACAACGACCGGTTTTGAGCTGCTCGCATCCAGCGGCTTCCTGCGACCTTCACCAGATCTTCGGTCCACCTTGTTGGTGGTCTGCCCACACTGCGCTTTCCGGTACGCGGTCGCCACTCAAGGACTGTTTAGCCCCAACGGCCATCAGTCTTACGAGCAATGTGCCCTGCCCACTGCCACTTGAGCTTAGTAACTCTTCGGGCTATGTCGGTAACCTTTGTTCTTCTGCGGATCTCCTCATTTCTGATTTGATCACCCAGAGAAACCCCGAGCATAG
The DNA here is from genome assembly GCA_963082485.1 of Eudonia mercurella. NCBI lineage: Eukaryota > Metazoa > Arthropoda > Insecta > Lepidoptera > Crambidae > Eudonia > Eudonia mercurella. Next base: position 14,669,503 of record OY720022.1, on the reverse strand, counting down.
CCCTCTCCATTGTTCTTTGAGTGACCTTGAGCCTTCTGATAAGGCCCATAGTGAGCAACCACGTCTCAATCTCGTATGTCATCACTGGCAACACACACAGGTCAAAGACTTTTGTCTTGAGACACTGCGGTATATCGGAGGAGAAGATATTTCGTAGCTTACCGAACGCTGCCCAGCCTAATTGGATTCGATGATTCACCTCTTTGCTGAAGTTGGACCTACATAGCTGCACCGTTTATTCACTGTTAATTACTTTTCTGTTATATAATAGTTATTTTAGTAACAAATTTTGTTTATCTGGAATAATCCAAACCCAAGTGATGAGGGTTAAAAAAACAACGAAGCGCTTCGAGAAAAGGTAGGTAATAGTGCCCTTGCGCTTCGCTTCGCTTAGCTTGTCTTGGCGGGGGCACTAACCGTTCCCCCAGATTCGGACTATCCAGAACAGCCTTCAAAAAGTTTACTTGAATAAAATATATTTTCATCCCCCCATTTCGGAAAGAGTATTTTTGCTCTTCGATATCTGAGTGCAAAACTCGTTTTTATCCGCTAGAGGATAAAGTAAATTGAATTTAGAACATCGTGTGCACTAAGTTTGTGAATTCAAAACATCATTAAACCTATTTACTTCTACCTCCATGGTGCCGAATTTATCAGTACACAAGTCACTAACACCAACATTACAGTACCTAACAAAAATATTACACTCAACTTAAGTAACTGTAGCAACGTTACTTTAAATTTTTCTTAATTATATCTAAGTATTATTTGTTATAATTTAAAGATTATTCTGTAATACTTACCTATCGTAATGTAGTAGTTAATACCTAAACTGAAATAAAAGTATCTTGTGATTGTAAATGTTTTTTTTTGCATTTAGTCATTTCCTCGCTGAGGTGGTATGAAAAGTTACGTGTTGCACTCGAGTGCAAAGATTTTTCACCTTGTGCTCTTTTGATTCCCTCGCTAACGCTTGATTCTAATTTTTGAATCACTCGCTGCGCTCGTGATTCAATTTTAGAATCCTTCGCTTGCTCGGTCATCAAAATTGAGCACGCGGTTAAAAAGCAACTTTGCACTCTTGTATAACAAATAACTATTTTTGTTTGTTTCTTTCTTCTTTGTGCAGGTTTATACATTTCATCCGATTGTGATAAATCTTTGGTGAATTGAGCTCGAGGCCCGAGCCAAGTCCCATACTAAGTAGAGTTTGTGCTATAGATAAAAAATTATGGAAATAATCTATAATGTCGCGGCTCTTGGGATGGTCGTCGTCGACGTCAAAGACCATCGCGTAAGAAAGTCCTTTGGTTCTTTGGCTCACCAATTCTTTGTTTCACCAATATTATATCGATTTAAACCGAACCATCGACCACACCCATATTTTCTAAAATGCTGTCTAATAATTTAGCTTAATAGTTAGTAAGAAATAAAATATATAACAACTTATTTAAACAATCGGAGATAATTACCTGAATTTACGAATATGCCAAATTCACTAAATAGAACAAACTTGTACAAATAAATAATGAAAGTATCAAAATTCTTCCTACGACAGTGTACGTCACCGTCCCTATTGCACAAAATAAGGAGACTGCAGAAGTTAAGCTTCATACAAAGGCGCTCGAGCAACGCAGACATATAGACAACCTATCACGGACACGGAATCTCGCAACAGCTGCGCTCAAAATGTTCCGAGCCGTTCCGAGATCCGTGTTTGTGAGAGGTTGTCTATGTATGCGTTGCTTGAGCGCGTTAAATATTAAGATTATCTTCTGGGTCACCTTATTTTGTGCCACTGTCTAGCTGATATATATGTGTACGTACGCACACTACAACACGATTTCGAGATCGCGGAGGTTTTGATTTACGCGAAATAGAATGCGCGCTCTTAATAATTATGGATAGGTATTTCTTATTAACAACTGATTTCGGGGGAATTGGAAACTAAAATTGGGATTTTTTATTATTTAATAAAAAAATATATTTTAGACTACAACACACATACATTGTTCTGATCCCAAGGTAAGTAGCTGAAGCACTCGTTTTATGGTAATCAGAAACAACGAACAACAACAACAAACACTCTGGGTGTTGTAAAAATATTATGATCGGATGTTAGTAACGGTAGTTGTTGACATTGAATGGGCGCCTTTGGCTTTAAAAGTAAAAAGTGTTGAATGATTTCGGCTGGCTGGTTAGAACCACGATAGCTCAATTGGAAGAGCATCTGACCCGGAATGTCAGAAGGGTGCAGGTTCAAATCCTGCTCGTGGAAATTTTTTCAACATTTGTGTTTTTGCTTCTTTTATCTAAATAATAATAATAATAATAATATCGTGGTGGTCGACCGTTCCCAGCGCCGGGCAATACTGGTAGATATCACCATACCTCATGATGAGAACCTTGTGAAAGCCGAGAAGGACAAGCTCAGTAAGTACCTTGACTTGGCTCACGAGGTTACCGCCATGTGGGATGTGGATTCAACCATTATTGTACCGATAGTCGTTTCGGCAAACGGTCTGATAGCGAAGAGCCTCGATCAACACCTAAAGAGGCTCTCGCTGAAAGGTTGGGTCAAGGGTCAGATGCAAAAGGCAGTACTCCTTGACACGGCACGTATTGTCAGGAGGTTCCTCACTCTGCAGCCCTGACCACCGGTAGCTTGTTCCCTGCCCCGCTGCTGGTGGTACTCTAGGATTAGGTTTTTATAATGTTTTATTGTTTTTATATTAAAATATTGTAAAAATCTAGTGTTAAGGAAGAAAATAAATAAAGGAAATAATAATAATATATATATTATTATTATTATATATATATTATTTCCGGTTGTTCTCATCTGGCTAACGGTGAGTACTTACACAGACATAACCTTGTAGCCAGGATTATCCATCAGCAACTTGCTCTTCCATATGGTCTTGTAGAATCTGAGGTGCCGTACTATAAGTACACGCCGGTGCCAGTTCTCGAAAATGGACTATTATTGCAAATAAGCCTGATATCGTGTTGACAGATCGATTGACGTGCTAGGCAATGCTAATCGATATTACCATTCCGCATGACGAGAACCTTGTGAAAGTCGAGAAGCGCAAACTTACTAAGTACCTTGACCTGGCTCACGAGGTGACCGATATGTGGGATATGGATTCGACGATTATTGTCCCCATAGTCGTATCATATGTATGATATTTTGTTAAAATAAAATAATAAAGAGTATAATAATAATAATAAAATAATTTATTTCTCATCTCATCACACAATAGGTTTCTGAACTCTAGAACATATTTGGGTGAAAGCCAATGTATGACCTGAAGTGTGAGAAGCTGGTGCCCGCAACAGTTTTTAAAAGAAAACCGTTTACACAGGTCACCAGGCCGCCCCCGCAAACGGATACAATACTCGTAGTGTTCTTAACTAAACGTATTTGTAGACCTATGTGAAGTGCTAGCAAAGGTGGTATTAATTATTACATTAAAACTTACAAAAACACAAATGTTGAAAAAATTTCCACGAGCAGGATTTGAACCTGCACCCTTCTGACATTCATGTCAGGAATGTCAGAAGGGTGCAGGTTCAAATCCTGCTCGTGGAAATTTTTTCAACATTTGTGTTTTTGTAATTTGTTCGCAACAAAATTTGCTTTAAAAATCATTTTGAACATTTTATAAAATAGCTTGCTTATTTCTTAACTGATCTTTAATATTTGTAAAAAATATTATGATCGGATGTTAATGACGGTAGTTGTTGACATTGAATAGGCGCCTTTGGCTTACAAAGTAAAAAGTGTTGAATAATTTCGGCGGGCTGGTTAGAACCACGATAGCTCAATTGGAAGAGCACCTGACCCGGAATGTCAGAAGGGTGCAGGTTCAAATCCTGCTCGTGGAAATTTTTTCAACATTTGTGTTTTTGTAATTTGTTCGCAACAAAATTTGCTTTAAAAATCATTTTGAACACATTAAAACTTATCAAAAACAACTTATAGAACTACTAAACATTTTAAATATTTTAAAAAGCAGAATTTTGTGGTCGCGTATGCGTGCTTGTTGTGTACGTGTGTGTGAGCGAGTGTGTGTAATTAGTGAGTGTATGTATATGAGCCAATTTTATTATATTTGCCGATATAACTCGAGTCGAAAGGAGAAGCCTATGTTATTCAGTAAGTAATTTTTTTTTAATTTTTTTTTTATTTATAATAGGTATTTTTTATTTGTGTGTAGCGAATTTAGATTTTTATTTTATAGGAATAAGTAAGTTTTCAGTATTTTGGTAGTCCTGTTCCTTGAGGTAATTTGTGATCGTTATTTTACACCTGACTCTGGGGAGGGGATAGATATTAAGAATCACATTAAACTTATTATAAAGGTGCGAGGTAGCTGTTCTAAGAGAAAATATTCGACAAACGATGCCTTTTCTACGCTTGTCCTTTAACAAATCAGGATCATATTGCAATTCAGTGTGTTTTTTTAAGACGGTGTTCAAAATGTAGTGCTGTCTGACTGTGAGTACTTTCCACTCTCTGTAGAGGTCTACTGTAGGGTGCCGGAAAGGAAGACCAACGGGCACCTTGAGGATAGCACTTTGTGCTCCCTCTACCTCGAGGAGATCAGTTTTTGCGACACCACCCTATACCACGATACAGTACTCCAATAGTGACTGGCACAGTGCATAATATACCATCTTGATGACTTTGCGGTCGGCTACGTGCTTAAGGGTTTTAAAAAAAATTTAACAAATAAAAAACCGACTTCTATAAATTAGACTGAAAAAATTGCACTAAAAAGTAAAAAATTATTGCGTAGTTTAGTTTGTTCAATTTGCTTGCAATTAACCTATATTATACTCAATCTTATATTCTTTATTAGGAAAATAGTATATAGGTACAATTATTGTTATTTTTGGAGCCGGTGCCGGCCAACGAAATTTTTGGAGGCGGTGCCAGTCCGCGTTTGTAGTCAAAATTGCATGCATTAGATTTAATGTACTATTATGATTATATTATAGTATGTCGTTTAATGTTAATGTTAAAGTTACCTTGCCTGGCACCGACATCATATCATCATCATCATAGCATCATATATTTTTATGCTGTATATTAGTATATTTATAAAGCATAGCATTTTTATGCTTTATATTATTAATATACAGCATAAAAATCATCAGCTTATTTAATGTCCCCATTGCTGGGGCGCGAGCCTTCCCTATGAATGGAAAGGGAGAACGGGCCATAAACCACCACGCGGGCCTGGTGCGGATTGGTGGTTGTTAACGACTGCTAATGCAGCCGGGACCAACGGCTTTACGTGCCTTCCGAAGCACGGAGGAGCTCGAGATAATTTTTGGTCACCCATCCGATGACCTGCCCTTACGAAAGTTGCCTCAGCCTCAGCAATCGCAGACCGGGCGCGTTAACTACTGCGCCATCGAGCTCCTCCTTCGTGCTTGAGTTACATTCGTATAAATAGTATGTGACCCTTGAGGGATCGTCAAGGCATGGGCATATACTTACATATAGTGTTGTAGGCCCAATAAAGATTTTTTCAATTTAATATCGAAGAATACAAAGTACATTTATTGTTATCTATATACATATAATGACTTGGCCTGACTGATTTATCATCGCCGAGCATAAACCGCTGAAGCTAATTAGGTGAATTTTGATCTGTGGGTTTACAATTTATTGAGTGACGTAACCAGCCACTAAGAAAAGATTTTACAAAAATCACACCCTAAAGGGGTCAAATAGGGGGTGAAAGTTTGTATGAAAGTCCGTCAGTTTTGAAGTAATATTACTTATTACAGTTTTGAAATAATACATGAAAATTAGTATTTGGCTTCTTGATAAGAAATAAAGAATGACGTGTCTCAGGAATTTTGTTTATTTTCTTTTAAAAGAGTAAAAAAGGGAAGAAGTTTTTTTGGGGAAATCGTTATTTTTTAAGTAATAACTATCAAAATGAATAATTTAATCGATCTATAGATTTTTCAATAAAAATAAAGAATGACGTGTTTTAGCATTTTTCGAAAAATTTCCCCTAAAGAGGTGAATGAAATAAGCTTGGAAAGTTGTATGGAATTCTGTCATTCTTTAAATTTCAGTATTTGGCCTGGTAAGAAATTGTAAAGTGTTCACGATTTTTGGAAAATGATCCCTCAGTAAGGTATGACAATTTGTACAGGAGGTTTCAAAACGGACCAAAATTACTTATACAGAGTGATCTTGATTACGTTGTTTAGTGTTAGACACTTTTTACTTATACCCTTATGATATTTATCTTTAATAAATTTGGCTTTTATTACGAATAAATACAAGTCGTGTAGCCCACGTGAGCAAAGCCACGAACAAAAGCTAGTTTTAAGATATAATATTACTAATTGCCCGCTGGCGACTTCGTCCGCTTTCGTGAAAACCCGTATCTTGTGATGGTTTATTTTTAATTTTATATAAACCTTGCCCACTGATGTCTGAACACAACAAAAAAAATATATCAGTCAAATCGATCGAACCACTCACATGTGATGCTTCTAGCTGATTAATATAGATATCATCATCTCAGCCAAAAGGCGTCCACTGCCGCCGGTCCAATGCTCTGACCGCTGATCTTCCGCCATCGCTGATGAGATCTTGTTGGGTATGGAATATTATTATTATGTCATTTTTCAAGATGAACACGTTGCGCGACCGTCGTAGGTGTCAGGACTTAGTGTTTTTGCACGGACTACTAAATGGCAAAATAAAAAGTAGCGAACTCCTGGTACAAGTAAAGTTATCGGTTCCAGCTCACTTGCCTCGTTACCACATCAGGAAAACCTTTTCTATACCTACGTCTAAGACCAATCTGGGACGCCATGCTCCTATGCCGAGATGTTGTAGCGAATATAATGAGAATGATAAAGCTGCTGATATCTTTCATGATTCTCTAGCCAAGTTTAAACTATATTTGGCTGGCTCCTTGGCATTACCAGGGAATCAGCCAGGTTGTGAATGAATCCCAAATTTTATTTTATTTTCCCATTATCCATTTGATTATAATTTTAATTGTTAATTATCTATTGTATTAATTTAATTGTTATTTCAAATTCTTATTTTTAAGTATGTGTATGTTGTTACCTTCAATGTTGTGTACGCCTGTAATAGGCATATGTATAAGAATTTTGTGACCATATTCAAATTGTTACGAGTGTTATATATATATGCTGTTGGTGTACCTATTTAGATAAATAAATAAATAAATTATATTCCGTTCACGGATCTTGCCAGCGTTGGTAGACAACGGCCTTGGTTCAATCGCGAATGCGCCAAAGCTGCTGAATGCAAGCAAGCGGCATATCGTGCTTGGACGAGGGCTTGCGCATTAAATGACCCTAGTGCCGGCTCCTTGAAGGCGGCTTACGACAAGGCCTCTTAATCTATCAAGAGGGCTCTCGCAAGAGCAGATGCACAGAGAGTGGCGAGGGTAGGGCAGGAGTTGATCTCGCACCCTATGGGTAGCCGTAGCTATTGGCGGCTCGCTAAGGCTGTGCAGGTCAACTTCTGCTCTCCCTCGCTGCCCCCGTTGAAACATCCAGATGGCTCGTTAGCTTACCAGCCGCTTGAGAAGGCGAACTTGTTGACAGAACTTTTCGCAGCTAAATCGCGCGTCGACGATTGTGGCGCCGCTCCACCTATTACAGCACATTGTGGGGCCACCATGCCTGATATTCGTATCAGGCAGTGTGATGTACGTGCCGTGCTGCGGTCGCTCGACGTGCGGAAGGCTAGCGGGCCGGATAGTGTTCCGGCAATTGTGCTGCTCAGAAGCGCGGCTCAGTTGTCTCCTGTGCTGACACGATTGTTTAGGGAGTCTTACGATGCCGGTATTATGCCGGTGTCTTGGAAGGAAGCGAACATACAACCCATCCCCAAAGAAGGGGATCACTCGGATCCAGTCAACTATCGACCCATCGCTGTAACTTTTGTGCTGTGCAAGGTGTTTGAGCGGATAATTATGTAATTCTCAGCTCATTCACTACCTAGAGGATCACTCGCTGCTCCATGATCGCCAGTACAGGTTCAGACCCAAGCGATCAACGGGTGACCTTCTAGCGTACGTAACTCACGCATGGGGTGAAGCGATGGACAAGCATGGCGAATCTCTGGCAGTTAGCCTTGATATAGCCAAAGCTTTCGATAGAGTGTGGCATTGTTCCCTTCTTTCCAAGTTGCCGGCCTTCGGTGTGCCGCCCCGTTTTTGCGCCTGGGTTGCAGACTTTCTAGAAGAGCGGAGGATTCATGTCCTTTGTGAGGGTAGTTCCTCCGCGTTCTACAACGTCAATGCCGGAGTGCCGCAGGGTTCTGTGCCCTCACCTACTCTATTTCTTCTGAATATCAATGACATGCTGTCCTTGGGCAATATTCATTGTTATGCGGATGACAGTACGGTGCATGAGCGGCACTTGGGGTATCCTGCGGAAAAGCAAGTCGATATCGTAGTGAAAAGGTAAGAACTGGTTGCCAAACTGAACCTGACTCTCAATCGTGTCTTTAAGTGGGGATCTGAAAACTTGGTCGAGTTTAATGCCGGCAAAACTCAGGTTTGTGCATTTTCGTCCAAGGTAACTCGAAGGGAGTTACTAGGGAGTTACCTACTCCTCCCTCTCTTCAGAACTCTCCGTTATCCATTTCGATGGACCTCAGCATTCATGGCATGGACATCGGCCAGGAAGTGAATCCAAAATGCTACATCGAGAGTGTTATTTTAACTGCCTCCCGTAAGTTGGGTATTCTCAATAAGGTGAGGCGGTTTTTCACTCCCGAGCAGCGCTGTTTGCTGTACAAGACTCAGGTGCGATCGAGTATGGAGTATTGTTCCTATCTATGGGACGGCTCCGCTAAATACCTCCTCGATGCACTTAATAGACTGCAAAGGCGAGCGGTACGCATTATTGGAGATGCTGAGGTTACAGCCTCTCTAGAGGACCTCCAGCTGCGAAGAGACATTGCTTCTCTCAGTGTCTTCTACCGGAATTACTACGGTGAGTGTTCTGAAGAAATTTTTGATCTTATCTCGCCTTCTCCTTTCCTCTCCCGGACTACACGTGCTGGTCTTAGGGACCACCATGATACTGTACAGACAATCAGTACTCGTACCAAAAAATTTGGCAAGTCGTTTCTTTGTAAGACCATTCGGCTTTGGAATTCTTTGCCAGCGCATGTGTTTCCCAGCTCCTATAGTCCCGGGTCTTTTAAGCGGGGCGTGAAACTTTATTTATGCAGGCCGTCATGAATGGGTGCGCTTGTTGCCATCCTTGTTCCACGGTGAGAAGCGCTTTCATTATTTTGGACTGCATCGGCTGCTTACCATCAGGCTGGATGTGGCCACTATGACGTGTCAATATAAAAAAAATCTACCGAGACCCCTGAACTACCGAGAATATACACACATCAAAAATGTCTAGGGATCAAGTACATTTTTAGCTATAAAAAATGTCTAATAATATTGGTGATACGAGATCTTCCTCCACGTCGCTCGGCCACGCTGCCCGTGATACGATAGCGTGTCCAGAGACGGCCTATGATACTCTGTGTAGTGCCAATGGCGGCAGCCACAGTACGTTGCCTGGAATCAGCTTCCAACATTTCAACGGTTCTCCACATCTCTTCCCTTGTCAAATGACACCGTCGCTCCGTAAAACTGCTTTTGTAAAATTGCCATTACGCTCTTTTATAAGAATTCAGATTGACAGTTAATTTTCCATATTTAAGCAATGTAAATTTTTTTTTCATTCTTTTCGTGAAATTCTCTAAAAGAATCAATAACGATACAAAAAGTTAAAATATTCATTTTATAACGCAACGATACTTTAAAATGTACTTGATCGCTAGAAATTTTTGATGTGTGTAGGTGTATTAAATTTATTAATCTTTATGACCCAAAAGCAACTGAAAGTGCACCTTTGCACTCAGGGTTCTTTTATAGTGTATGTTAAACTGTTGATCTCTTTCTTCAGCGGTTTCTTCTTACGATTTATGCCACTTCATCATCATCATCACCATCCCCAGCCTGCAGAGGACCACTGCTGAACATAGGTCACCCCTATAGATCGCGACCACACTAGGAGCTCCGCCTTTCGCATCCAACCACTTCCTGCCGCCTTCTACTACCTACTTGACATGAAAGTGCAATAAATATTTATGATTTATGATTCTTCAGGTCGTCGGTCCAGCGAGCGGGTGGCCGGCCCACACGATGCGGTCTCCATTCGAAAACACGTCTGCCCCAAGTGCCATCGGCTCTATGACAAATACGCCACTTAAGTGTCTATAATTGAAACAATGATTCACATCTATGAGTTTATTGACTAACATTTAAGTAAATCAACGTCAGTTATGATAGAATAAAACGTATTGCTGGTATAATTACACTGGGTGAGAGAGTAATAATGCGCCAAATAATAAAAGCTCTAACAATGATCTCTTGATGACCTTTTATTAATGACCTTTTAGGAATAAAAAACTAACAAGATTTTTATTATTTGAAACTTGAAAAAGTTTATGATTTTAATTTTATTAAAAGATATTTTCTTTACAACTAAAATAACCTTTAAAAAAATAATATGTAATGTATGTATATTTGTAGGTTTAAGGAACAGCAACACGAAATAAGGTATCGACACTTTTAAAATATTGGCGTAATTTAAGCTCTACGAATACAATGAGAAAAATATACAAATTGTTACATTGTTGTGGATACAAACGTGAACATGTTTCACTTATCATATTCTATTAAAAATATCTACCTACATTTTGAAATGAGTGGTACTAAAAACATAAATATATTTTTGAATTGATTGCACATTTAATGAAAATGATTATAATATTATATACCTAATATGATAAGTAGATATAATGTATCAATCTTACAGCTACCTTCTAAAAATGATAAACACTAACTTGTTACAATGTAAGTAAATCAGTCAAAACTCTCTACTATTAAACGGTACTTTTTTGGTAAACGGTATTTCGAAAACTTAGTATTTAAAAAAAAATGTAATACATGATAGGTACCTGCTAAGTTTTTAATTGATCAAACTGTAAACAACATAGTTATAAATCACGATAGACAATATAGATAGTATAGTATATTCATTAAGGTAAAAACGTACCTACTTAGAAAAAGAAACGAAATTTAAGCATTCACAATACCGTTCATTTAATGTTTTTAATAATATCAAAAGAAACATTTATAATGACAATAAATTGGCACTACATCACACATACTTTTCTGACTTCCCAATCGTAGTAACATACTTAACATAGTAATATAGCCCTAGCACATGCAATAAGCTTTAATTTCGGTTAACATACATATAAACGTATAATAATTTACATAAACTACCTATAGATTTTGAACGATTACCATAGTACTACCAAATATTTATACTCCAAATATTGTTTGCCCGAAGGCTATCAACTTTTATTGTATCACTTACTTTGTGATTGATCTAAAACACCATTTCCATATTACCAAATGACCAATTTCAGTTGTCCGTTTTCTTGAGTCTTACATTGTTATAATTATAACGTTTCCATGGTTATCAGTTATCACGCATGGTAGGTTACCGTCTTACACAGTAGAATTAGTTACGAACGGCAGAGTTGCTGCACTAAGCGCCTTTCCGTAACATTTAGTCCATCATTAAGCTCTCAGAAGCTCTTGATTATGACGTAACGCTACTAGGTCATCTGCAGCAAGCAGTAAAGATCAAAAATTTACCTTATTTTGGGGAGGAACATGAGCTTTATGGTACAAACCTGAAGAAAATGTTAAAGTGTGAGCTAGTGTAGGGCTAATTATAAATATACAATATGTAAAAAAAACCTTGTCCGATCCGTTAAGGTGTTATTAGGTATCGAGATTCAGTTATATTTACGTAATCATTATAAAAAAATAATAAAAAATTCATTACCATGATAAAAATTTTGTTAAATGACAAAACTTACATGGCAATACTTTTGTCGGCACTTCGGTAGATAGAACCTTTGGCGCCGGCGCCATTGATGCAAAGTGTGGTCACATTTATAATATTAGCTAGATTTTGGGGTACTTTGAGCAATTTCGGTACCTACAAAATACATGCGTTTTATATTTCTATACCTATTTCTTTTATTTTAATGAATAATATTTGTTTATTTTTTTGTTAATGTTATTTATATACCTATTTATAGGTATACCCTTTTGCGATCGGACAGGGTTTGTTTTTTACATATTGTAGAGATTAACTTTTGTATCACTTTTTATTATCAGGGCGCCATAACTAAGCCTGTGGCGCCTGTCATAGAAGTAGCAGCTCTTAGATAGGCACAGCATAGACACTCATGGATGCACTCCTTGCTGTTTTTAATTGTATTGACTTCTAAATAAGACTTAAGTAAAACTTCGACGTAAGCCTAGTTACGTAAAACGAGGCAACTTTATGCATGACTGGAGACTAGGTAAGTTATCTGGTGTGGATCTCTACATGGCACAATTTTTTTAAATATAATCACTGGGTTGAACTTAATTGTAAAAACTACCTTGTAATGAGACATTAAGTGATTTTAAAGTAACAGGAAGTTCAGAACGTTATACAATTACACGTAAAAACTATCCTAGAGAGAAGGGATAAACCTCTAAGTACTTAAAAAACTGGCCCATTAATCAATAACAGCCAAAAATCATCTTCGACGAAATGCTGATTTATTTAAAAAACTAAGTAAAAAGGTGCTTAAAATTAAAAAAAAACCCAAAGGCTAAAATTACTCAGTCTTACGTTAACATAATATGAAAAATAACATAAAATATATGAGACAGACGCTGGAACAGCTATAACCTACTAAACTTACTCTACAGTCGGCTCAAAAATTTGGCCAAACTCAGTACAAGAATCATACCAGGTCACCTTATCTTTATCAGTCCCTTTTTTGAGACACTCATCCATGACAGCCGGTTAATCTTACCGCTGACTATACCTATTAATATTGATCATTTGCGTACACAAATATGAATAATCTAAATATACTTCTCTGATCTACTAATTTGTAGAAATATGGCGACATTGTGTACTTAAACCTTGCTTAGTTTGATAAATTTGGAGAGACTAGGGTGAACTATGGTATGTAACATTATAAAATACCGGCTACAAATTTAACGCATTGTATACATTCACCATAACTAAAGCGATGGTTCCACTACATTCGTCTTTGGTGTGAAAGGTTACATATATTGTTAAGCTTTTAACATTACAATAGAGAAGACATTTAGAAAATATTTAAAAATTTACTCAGCAATGTAGCTACTACCAAAAAAGCGATCTTTATGAGAATGATATAACATTTATAAAACCATACCAACATATATAAAAAGGATAAACATGTGTAATTCAATTCGAAAAAGTGAATACAGATGATCTTATAAACTCTTACTGATAACGTAGTTTACGAGTTCAATAAGAAATAAATGGAGATGAATGGATTAATACAACTTATTCTAACATTACAATAATAAAGAGAATGAACATGAAAAAACACATTCATATAAATATCAATAAATCAATTACACATGACACAATAGTATTCTCCCTCATTCTAAAATTAATTAATAATAAGTTTATGGAGTAGTAGCAACTCTATATACTCTATAACTGATAGAAATCCAACGACAGCCAAAACACGAAATTTGCCGTGAGACATTAAGAAAATAGATGCACAGTACATCACTCACTAATAATAGCGTTCCTTAGGATGGAAGAACGACAACGCTCGCTAAGCGACAAATATGTTCTCAACGCGATGCCCGTGCTGAAGCGGTGATTGAAGCAAACGCAACGCGTTGTGATTTATAAATAGCTCTAAAAGACCACCCAAAAATATTTACAATGTGACTTTCATTGCTAGTTGACCACAAAGCGTAGTACACTTCTACGCGTTAAAGTCGTTCCATACTATAATATCTTTAGACAATTCAGAAAGATAATAAGCAGTTTACATTTATAAAACTACGAGTATGCTCTGTGATAACTTTCCTACAAAAATTCCAATGGAGATAACTTTTCTGTCGTTTCTACAAACATAATAAGCACGAAACCTAAAAATATAATGATGGAGCTCTAAAAGACCGCCCAAAAATATTTACAATGTGACTTTCATTGCTAGTTGACCACAAAGCGTAGTACACTTCTACGCGTTAAAGTCGTTCCATACTATAATATCTTTAGACAATTCAGAAAGATAATAAGCAGTTTACATTTATGAAACTACGAGTATGCTCTGTGATAACTTTCCTACAAAAATTCCAATGGAGATAACTTTTCTGTCGTTTCTACAAACATAATAAGCACGAAAGCTAAAAATATAATGATGGAGCTCTAAAAGACCGCCAAAAAATATTTACAATGTGGCTTTCATTGCTAGTTGACCACAAAGCGTAGAACACTTCTACGCGTTAAAGTCGTTTCATACTATAATATCTTTAGACAATTCAGAAAGATAATAAGCAGTTTACATTTATGAAACTACGAGTATGCTCTGTGATAACTTTCCTACAAAAATTCCAATGGAGATAACTTTTCTGACGTTTTTACAAACATAATAAGCACGGCACCTAAAAATAGAATGATGGGGGGTGAGGACTTAATCAAGGACCTTAATAAGATGATACATACTCTGCAGAGATCTTTGAATAGATTGACAATAAAATTTTAAAATTAAAATATGTGTGCTTTTAATAAGCTAGATACTAGAACGTTTTCTGTTTCTAGACACAAATTACATCATCAGCTCATTGGATGCATCAGGATTTTTAAGTGTCGGGTTGGACGGAAGTCGGGTTTTCTTCGATCTCTTGCAGTATGTCCTGAACTTCTTGCGAAACCTGGAACAGTTATGGTTAAGGTTATTGTACTTATATGATTGTTATTGTGAAATAATAATAATTATTTACATATATAAGGAACTAGGTAGGTACTCTTATTCAAAAATCACTTCGCATAGCAAAAAAAGTTAAGTTAGCTTTCGCTGTTGCATTGCTTCGCATATTCTTAAAATTCTTCTAATGGCGCATCTACACCGCAGTTTCTTTTTGTCATTTTCAAGTGCAGTGATCAATGTTCGATTGCAAAGAGTTACTGCGGTATGAATGCACCCTAAAAATATCTTACCAGAAGATCAGGGAATGCCGGGTCAAAACTTTGTGCCAATGAGTTTATCGACGTATCTATTTGAGACAACGAGGTGTTGAAAACTGAAACGTACAAAACACAATTAAGATAACACTTTGCTATGAGTTTAAGTATTTTTGTGAACGAATTTCAGTTTTCACTTACGTTCTTCGTCGAACAACGTTTCCAGCAGTGGCGTTTCGTCTAGTATATTAGGTTCTTCCAATAGTGCAGGTTTCTCTATTTCGGCATTCTTTTTCTTAGTAACAGCTTCAGAATCTAAGCTCTCCGAATATTCTCTCGGACGTTTTACACCAGTAATTGTTGCGCTAGCCACGGCTCTCCTAATCTTTTTCTCATTATTTATTTCATTGTTAGCCTTCGGAAGCATGCGCAGTTGATAATTAACAGCGTTTTCTTGTTCATCCTCTTCTATAATATTTTCATCCAGAAAATTTCCAAGAGTAATTGTTGCCATGCCAGAATAACTGGTTGATGGAGAACTTTCCCTGTGTAATTTATTGTCTTGTGTGGGTATATCAGGGGTGTACATAGTCAGGCTCAGCTCCATCGAAGCAGACGGTACCAGGTCCTCATTCCGACGTTGGTAAATGTTGTTGAAATTTGGCAATTGAGGCAATGGGTTCTCTGATCTCGGTGAGAATGAGGACATATGATTACATTCAATCGCAAGCTGTGGTGAGTGACTTGTTGGTGACTCGTGATATGTCATAATGAGAGCGTTGGAAACGACGTTCGAAGAATCAGTTGTAGCTACCTTACCCAGGCGGTGGTTACGAACATTCTCTAGCTCTTTTGGGAAATGTTTGATGACACTGTAAATCTTTTCTATGGCACTGACAATGCGCTCCTTTTTGGGCGGTATTATAGCGAGCCGACCAGCCGGCGGCACGCGCTCGGGAGTTGCTCCACGTTCCTCGCCCGGGGGCTGTGGGGATGGCAGGTTGGTCACCAAATGTAGAATCACTTTCTCCAGTTGCCTCGGGTCTTCTACTGAGAGATTTTGATCGTTGGTCTGTAATATTACGATATGATACAATTAAGGATTCAGTGGATCAAGGATAATCTATCGTATAATGAAATACCATGCTCAATTTTCTGCTTATGCTATAGAAGGCACGTTTAGCCCTTGGATCTCGGTTGTTGTGATACCACCGCCTGGTCGCTAAAACCCACCAATCGCTTTGGGCCATTGTGATTGGTTTTGTTCATGTGAGAAGATCTGAGCCCTGCATTGCGAAGTGTTTAGGTTGATATTTATGATGTTACTTTACCAAAGTACTTGTGGTTATTTGATACCAATACTAATGTTTAACTTATTAAACTTATGTAAATAGTGGTATGGCACATAAAAAAGTCAGTTGTTTCCCTTTACCTTAAAACACAAAGTAGAGTTGTTTCTTTCAAAATAATGCGCATTAAATCAATGAAAAAAGGGTTTTATTTAAAAACAAAGCAAAAACTTATGTTATTGCTTGATATTTGTAAACACGACTTGTAGAAACATTAAAAAGAACTCACAAACTTTAAATTTAATCACTGAAACCCAATAACCCATCCAGTAAACCTATCTATCAGAATATTATGCCGACGAAGGTTATACTTCGAGCGACATCTCTGTGCAAGCGAGAGAAAACGTCTTAGCTTAGTAAACTATTAACCAAAAGCTAGAAGGCGCGTATGACGTTTGCAATGATAAAATGTCTATGTATCTCTAGTATCGTTGCTGTTGTGTTTCGTCCAAGATCCAACTCCTTCCTCAAGGCCGGCAACGCATCTGCGATTACTTTGGTTTTGCGAGTGTTGCCTCGTTTGCCTCCTTTTAACATAAAAAAAGTATGCCGGCCTGGCGGCAGTTTTGTAGTTGTCAACTTTTCTGTCTGGCTGTGTCCTTTACTGTATTTTATTTAAAAAAACACGCGTATCTGTTTATATATTTGCAACAACAGTAATTGCGTTTACTTGTGTATGTTTACTATGATTTAATACAGTTACCTACAGTTTATAACTTTCGTTAATCTTACATTATTTTATGTTCGCTTAAAGGCACTGCACAATATAATATTGTAATACATATATTTAGCTCCTCTTACATAATAAACGATTTTATATTATTTATATGATGGGCTTAGGAGAATACCAGCAATAATGCAGTAAAATTAAGCTTCGTTGATCAGCATTTTTGGCCTACTGTGTGAATTTTATGAAATTTAGAGTGGATTCGAGCAAGCGAGAGTAACTTTTATTCTTAGATTAAATCGTCAGTTATTCGTAATTGAAATTTGTTTTACCACGCACTATTCTCGGAGTAGCTTGCTTATTCGGGAATAGTCACTATACCACCGTCCAGCGTGGAATAACAGAGATAATCCGAGAGTATTTTAATGGCGTCCGCGTACCACATGACATTGACATTAGACTTTGACAGCTACAGTTATGCTCTAGACAACAAAATAGATTGGTCAGGACTTTGCCTTTTAAATAGTTCGTTTGTAGAACAATGGCCATTGGCCGGATAATACGTTCATTCACCATTCACATGCTATTCACTCACTCTAATCTGTGGATTGCGTGGACAAATGACCATACTTTTACTCGAGAATAAAATCGTGGAATAGATATTTTTTTGGTATAGTTAATCTCGTATAAATTCAAGTCTGGTCGAATCCACCCTTAAACTTTTACATTTAAGCTTAGTGTTGTGTAACTTTTTGTCTTTTGGCCTGTCTATTTGAAATTTTAAAGCCTATCGAATATAAATATCAGTAGTGGCAATACGTTCGACACCGTTTTCATCGCTAAAAATAAATACAGAACTCCATTGAAATTTTACTGGAAGACAGCGAGGAAGCAGATGGCCGCCTGTATTCCATTGTTTCTTAAATAAAAAAAATCAGTTGACTTATTTTAATGATTATATCGTCATCTGCGGCAAATATAGACTCAATAGAATTTTAATTGTTTGTCGCACTGATCTGTTCTCCCGCATATCAAGGGTTAAAGGAAAAACGTTTCCATCGCTGCTTCCTGTCGAAAACTAGTGACACTACCCAACTTGCTATGATTTGAAAAATATGTCATTTCATAGTAATGGAATAGAATCCCTCACATTTTTTAATTCCTCTTCTTGCGGCGGCTCTTCATTGTTGTTCACCATCAGCATGAACTTTTTCTTCATCATTTTGATCAAGTGCTTGCCCTCCTCTTCATTTACCACGGTGTTGGTGCAAACGAAGCTTGTGACGGCTCTGGTCTGAGGATCCACGTCCAGTTTGCCCCTCGTCTTCAAGTATATAAACTGACCGTTCTTGGTCAATAAACGGTAGCAGGATTCACCGACCAAACGGTGTTGATCATACACTGAAAATCAAAAATACTATCGTCAAAATAACTGAATCAAATAATTTATGCTATATTTATATTAATTCGCATATTTTCATTTACAATGCGTAGAAAAAATATTTTTTTACTATTAAAAAAAGTTGTTAAATTATGGTAAGTATAGACATCAAACTTGTCGGTTTGTTATTCTATGTACCTAGCAGGCAAGATACACGTTGGATAAATAAAAAAAATCCCTGCATAATAATGTTGTTACGTACTTTTTGGATAGGTATGTAAACAATTTTGTTTTTATACATATATAATATAATATTTATAATGTTGTAATATGGGAAAATGTGATTGTGAAAATCGTATGAATAGATGTAGGTATCTATAAAACAGCATAATTAAAGTTTACAGGTGTTCTGCTATATACTATAAAGTATATAACAGAACGCCTGTAAACTTTAATTATGCTGTTAATAAATTATATTATTACTACACAGTGCGGTAGGATTTGCAAAGCTTCTGAGCGATACCTCTCTGGACTGAGTCTAGAAACCTACGCGTGCCTATTATGTCTGCCGCAGGAGCCCACGCACATGCAGCGTACGTGATCACTGGCTCAACTGCGGCTGTGTAGATAGAGCCGACTATCTCGGGGTGAAGCCCCCAGCTAACTTTGGCCGTTCTAGCCAACTGCTTCTAGGGTTTGAGTGCTTTGTTGCATACATTTGCGACGTGTGCGTTGAATGTGAGCTTGTCGTCGATAGTGAGACCAAGCAGCTTGATACTCCGCGACACTTTCATGTTGACACCGCCCAAATTCAGTGATGGTGTGTCATATTTAAGTTTCCTCGTCAACACCATGGCAGAAGTCTTGTGTGGTGCAAACTTCAACTTGTTTCTGACGCCCCATTCCTGAATAAGTTCAAGGACCTCATGGGCCTGCCGTTTGATCTCAGCCGCATTACTCCCGCTAAAGACCAAAGCTACATCGTCCGCAAATGCCTGGGCAAATATGCCATGGGTGTCGAGAAGTTTAAGGAGTGAATTGAGCAGAAGGTTCCACAGTATGGGGCCGCCAATAGACCCCTGTACGCATCCTTTGTCGGTTTGCTTGGCATATGTTTTACCGGCGTACCTTACCTCGACGGTCCTCAAGGACGGTCGTCGAGGTAGTTCCCAAGCAGCCTCTGGATGTTGACCGGGCAGCTTTCCTCAGCAAGTCTGATCTTTATGGCAGGCCACCAGGCATTACTACTAGATATGAGGACGGTTGGTGCCTGTGCGCATGTCGTGAGTATCATGTGGTACTATGAGATTGGAAGGCGTTTAGAGAAATTCCTTGGGCCAGCCTGGGACAATATTATAATAGACTCTGAAAACACCGAGTGATCTGTTTGTTGTATTAAAAATAAAATGTTTTATTTTTGTAACAAAGCTACATATTTTTGATTTGAAAACTCCTAAATACATCAAAGGCTACTTCACGAAAACGATATTCAACAGAATTATTCATTGAACTTTTTTCACCATTTTGATTCCAAAGAGTTGTTTGAAAACTCCGACTGAAGGTATTTAATCATTACACAGAAGAAGAAAAGCATTGTGAGCTGTCACATCCTCGATATTTTTGTCATATTTTTTAATAACAAAGAACATTAAACGGCATGCCTATATAACTTTTTTCAGATGGACATTTCAGATTTGCTGTCATACAATAAAATGATAAAATGGCTATGGCCCTTCAATTAATATAGGTTTTAAAGTGCTACAAGGCGGGGACGTTTTGTGTATTGTCCTTTGATTATACCCATAGACCTATATACTTAATCGAATTTATCCGAAGAATCGTGATAGGATTGTATAATTACAAATGTAAAGATGGAATAACTGTTACCTACATCACAATAACATAACAACGGATAATGTATTAAGTATGACTAACGAGTAACTCACACCTGCTAATGAATATAGTAAAGGCCATTGTTAGAGCACGCAGCAGACACAGCGGCGCCCTCAACTTTCTTATTAATACGTTTATTTGAGTGATCGAGCACTAAACGCTATTACCTAAGAAGTCAGTGACGAATCAAATCATATTTCTTCGAGAATATGTTGATACTCGATAGCTCGTGTCAATTGATAAACTATATCTGAATGTCGTCAAACATACTTACGAGTACGTCTGTCGTTAAGCAAACCGAATAGAAGTTATCTTAGTAAATGACTTTGCACAGAAGTGGCATATACACAAGTAAACAAGTTGCATCTGTGAGTAGAATAGACACATTTAGAATAGTATAAATAAACTTTGATCTATAAACTGGATAGGTACGTAGTTAATTGCTGGCACCTACTTAGCATGTTGGAATTAACATAGTTGGTTTGTACCGATTGTTTTGTTTAGTACTTAGGTACCTACTAGTTGTCTTGTACGCTTCTATTTAGGCGTAACATAGGTACTTAGGTAGTAATTAAAAATTCTTAAGAAAAAATATAAATAAGATACTTAAATTTTTCATGTGTCTGAATTATTATTGTTATTAGCCCATAAACGTCCCATTGCTGGGCTTTTGCCCACGTGAATAGAACATGGGGACATGGGATCTTATTCCAAACAGAAAGATTCTTTATTAAAATCAACTTAGTTAAGTAGTAGGTAAAAAAATTTTAAGGACGAATCAAAAGTGCGTATTACTTTTGATTCGGACGACAGGATGACCTTTCACGCTGATCCAAAACGGGTTGATGAAGGTACCCACCTTCCAACTGTCTGCAGACTTTATACTTTTACTTTTATAATTATTGCTTTTACAGTGATTCTAGTATGACAAAAATCTTTAAATTAATTTAAAAAACTATAAATCAACTTTTATACGGTATTTATGATGTTATTGCCACTTCCAATTTGACGATCGAGCTGAAATAATTCAATATGTATAATTTATTTACTTATATGACAATATCAGAATAAGGTAAGTACAACTTATTCACAGAAGACCTGGTTTAATTTTTGATTCCATAAATAGGAAATATATATTTGCAGTATAATTAAGTGTGCCTAAAGTATCTTTATAGCAGAATAGAAATAAACCAAAATTGTTGTACTCGTAGTCGCAAAAACATCTAGAAATATAGCAAAAAAAAACATGACATAAATAATAATACAAAGCGCTTTAAAGGCCAACATCAAATATATCACCAATCGTCTGTATTGTAGAACAAGAACACACTGTCTAATGAAACACATGCATTCTATATACTTAATGATAAATAAGTAGCTGCGCATAATACGTTACTTATACTCGTATAATAAAAATCGCTTTGCTTAATATACCATAATATAACATATCTAGTAAATATATATCAGATATAGCTGTGGAAGAACTATTCCCAATACATTCAGTGCAATTTGTTTTTTTACAAAATATTTTTTTTACAAAATTGAGAATACATTTTGAATGTAATTTGTCTGGTATAGAAGGAAGCCAGTGCTGCGATTTTGTAATGAGGCTTTGTTGTACTGTTTTTGGTCTCTTCAAATATAATATATTATGTACATGTTTCCACTTGCATAAACTATGTTACCTGAGATTTTAGCTTAAACGCAAATACTAATCCCGGTGCAGATGAATCAGACAGATAGATTGTAAACGATGGCATTAGTTATTAAATAAATATGACGAGTGGAATTAAGGGGGACAGTTTATTACTAGATGACCACTCATTGGAAAACAAGGCTTACCAAAATTAAAAACCTGTCTAGGTTTTTATCACTAGAGACAACTTCTTTTTTAATTGATGGATACCGTCGGACATAGATTATATCTCTTGAGTATGATTTTTAGACCGTCAATATTTCTCAGACTATGATGTCAATATCGAATACTTTATAGTGTATTTAAATTAATTTTAAAATTACGAAATTTTCAATTCACCAGTGAGATCTAAAAAGCGCTGTCCAGGCCATTTTTGGCATACTCATTATACGAATAAACAACTACTAAGTATATAAATAAAAAAAGAAAATCAGGCACAACGAAAAAACCAAGTCATCAATCTTTAATTCTATTGAAGACCTAGCCCAACTTACTTTCTCTGAGGGCAATGACAACCCATCGAACATCGTCGCGATGCATGAAGTTCATAGCGTTTATTCCGTTCACCTCGTGCGTCATATAACCGGTCACCAGAGATATACGCTGCTCGCTCTGAATGATCTGGCCATCGATCGAGTGCCTCGTACGGTACTCCATGCGGTAAGACTCCATATTACTCTCGGTGATGAAAGTCTCCGTCGCTAAGCGCACGATACCTACGAACACCTGAGAAACATAAAGGTTATTAAGTAATTAAACTACTTAAGTGATTAATCACTCACGCTTAAGCGCATGATTTATTTCTACACCGTCGGAGATTGGAGGTTTCATGCGGTATTTGAAATTCAAACGAATCGCTCGAAAAAAAAGACAATCGGATAGAAAACAATTAACTCGGGACTTCTTGGCGGGAAAGTGAAGAGTCATGTCTGCGGTTTTGTTTTGTTTTCTAAAATTTGTGTTATGTCGAATATTAATGTGAAATAATGGTGGATTATTAACCGTTAAGAAGTGTGTTTCGTCCTTTTTAATTTGAAAGAAATTGTCAAGACTCACTTAGTACGCATCTAACACTGGTTTAAAAAGACGCTCGACGGTTTCCAAAAGCTTTGTGAATTTATTGCATGTGTTTAGTTAGACTTTACTTTGTGATGATAATAAATATAAGTTTAAAGTAGACTTGAGATACTTAATTGCACTCATTTCGTAAGTTACTCTCTTCTAATAAATAGCCAATATGCCGAAAGATTTGAAGTAACCTTCAGTAAGTTAGTGCTTACTGTCAAGAGAGAAATCGTCATTACCGCTTTTGCGAGGATGGTAATCGTATCTGGCAACAACGCTGCCCAATTTTATCATAAGTACTATCTGTATGTGGCAAGTCACTCATTTTAAGTCATCTCAAAAAAGCAATGCTCTATCTATTCAAGCGTTTGGCTACTTTTTTATTCATAGGAACTTTAAAATAATTGGAATTGAGGATTGGTAACGTACATTCGCCTGCACATTAACCTACCCAAAACCGTCAAATTTCTTCAATAAATGTTCAACCATATGCCAAATTCATAAAATTCAAAGTCTATTGAGGGAATTTGAACGCTTGTGGTAGTCTGATGTGCAAGCGTGTGTACCATATCGAACACAGCGTTTGGAGAGGATATTGAATGTCAGTGGCATACCACGCCGTACATAGAGCAAGAACATTGAGGGTCGGTAACGTACCACGTCGAACACAGCGCGACCCTCCAGCGTGGGAAAAATGAGGATTGATAAAGAACCACATTGTACACAGCGTGGGGGCATTGAGGGTTGGTAAAGTAACACGTTGTACACAGCTTGGGGGCATTGAAGGTTTGTAACGTAACACGTCGTACACAACGTGGAGACAATAGAGGTTAGTAACGTATCGCGTCAAACACAGCGCGGGGGACATTGAGGGTTTGTAACGTAACACGTCGTACACAGCGTGTGACAATTGAGGATTGGTAACGTACCACGACATTAACAGCGTGAAACAATTGAGAGTTGGTAACGTACCACGTCATTAACAGCGTAAAACAATTGAGGGTTGGTAACGTACCACGTCGTTGCCACTGTTGCAGGGGTTGTCGCCTCGTGCGCGCGCGCGCCGCACCATCTGGCAGCAGCGGTTGTAGCCACGGCAGGCGCGGTCAGACTTCCTCAGGTTGCCCTCAACGTGGCACGTGGCGTAGTGGCTCGGCTCAGAGCGCTGGCCTAGCTTCTTGAATCTTTAATGAGATACATTTCATCATCAGTATCACCAGCTCATTTTAGGTCTCCACTGCTGAAGTACGAGCCTTCCCTATGAATGAATAGGGAACACGGGTTATAAACGGATTGGTAGTTGCTAACGACTTTACGTGCCTTTCGAAGTACATTTACGAGATACATTTATTTTGTAAAAAAAAGTTTAAAAGGTTAAACTCATAAATCACAGTGGAAATTAATCAACATTGTTTTTTAAAAAGTTGTATCTGTCTATCTACGTTTAATCTAAAATGTATCTTGTTTAACCAAATTTTGTAAATTTCTTTAAGTGATAACAGGGATTTAATTTACTAAGCTAAAAGGACATACATATAATCAAATATTTGGATTCATTAAAAAATATATAAAAAGGATATGACACTACGAGTATTTCCTCCATAAAACAATGATACAATGTTTTGCTCATATCCATTGTATCATTGTTTTATGTGTGTGTGTGTGTGTGTGTGTATGTGTGTGTGTGTGTGTGTGCGTGTGTGTGTGTGTGTGTGGTTTTTGTAATTAATGTTTTATTTATCTATCTATCTTTATAAACATACAGCGTGCTTAGAAAAATACAAAAGAAACATTTCGCCAATTTACCTAATGATGAATCTCCTTTTCTCACCGGCCAGCATCTCGGCGACCATGCTCTTGCCCGCGGCCTCGTCGGGGATCAGAAGTTCTCCATTGGGTCCAAGCATATGGGGCTTAGGCATCAGCATATCCCGCATGAGCTGGCGGTCTTCTTCATGTATTATGTTGAATACGTTTTGTCCCAACAGATCGAGCTGAAGAGTTAAAGGGTTATTGTGTTTAATACTTGCCGTTGTATTATTTAAAAAGGTAAAGTAATTAGCTGCTGCACTGCTGGGAAAATGGGCTTTATAATTGTAATCACAGGTAATCGCTGCAATTCATGAGTATTGGTAATTAACTTTATTAATTTTAACAATTTCCGTTGTGTTTGAAACTAGCCCCTGTATTATGTACCTATCTAACTCTTAATCCAACAACTTCAAAATGCACGAGTGTACATTTCAAATCTAAAAAGTTATGTACCTACCTATATATAAAAGAGTCCGTCAAACCCATATCAGACGAGCGTTGGACCAAAACCACCAACCGTTTGTGTTCCCTCTAAAGTAGGAAGGCGATGCAACAGATCGAGATAATCTCATTGCTCATATAGCTCATTGTGTGTCCCCAATGCTGGGACATGAGCATTCTTTATATATAGAAAGGGAAAACGGGCCATAAGCCAACACGCGGGTCCATTGCGGATTGGTGGATGTTAACGACTACTAATGCAGCAGGACACGAGGAGTTCGACGTGATATAATTTTTGGCCTTTGCGAAAATTGCTCAACCTTAGCAGACCGGGCGCGTTAACCACTGCGCCATCGAGGTCATCATTTTCAAATAGTAAAATCGAAACCTTGAATGACTCTCTGCAGCGAAGTGAAAAAGAAGGAAGGAAAGCCCTGGACGGCCCTACAATAGTAGCAGTAGGGCAAATGGGTCTGATATAACAATAATTATGATGTGATTAGTAAATGAGATAATTCTATGTAACCACTCAATGTGACATATGTTGTGCACACTTTAAGATATATTTGTATACAGTTGTGTGCAAAACAATAGTAGTGTATGTACTCGAGTTATATAAGTATACAAACAATTGTCACGAGTTGAGTACATATATAAGGTCACTTTTTATCAACTGCAAATATTTTGACAAAACATCTAATTATATCAGAGAAATAAGGCCCTAGCATTTAAAAAAAAGGCTAGTTTTTTTTTTAGTTTCCTAACACAAAATTTGTTATATTTTTAAGAGCGGCGTCTCTGTCGGCTCTTTTGAATGACTAGGGGCACGTGTAAGCGATGAAGGCATTGCGGCCTCTCTGTTTCGGCTCCTTTGAATTGAAACTACCGAAAGTGCTTTATTTTTCTTTTTAATCGAAATGCCTTTTGGCGTTTTTCTTAAAAACTAGCGTATAAAAATTTAAGGTTTTTGTCATAAAAAATAGTTTATATATGTTGTTGAATTCATCTTCAAAATATATGCAGTTGAAAAAATGTGACCTCATATAAACCTTTCCCAAAGTGTGTACAGACGCCTGCAATCAATCAACCTATCCAAAATTGTCAAATTTCTTTAATACATTTTCAAACATATGCCTAAGGCATAGAGTTCAAAGTCTATTGAAGAAATTTGACAGGTTGTGGTAGATATTTATATAAAAAAATTCAGCGCTTACGTCAGCCTTCCCGGTAGCATAACGGTCAGTGCAGCCGCCCGGATTGCGGAAGACCCAGGTTCGATTCCTGGCTGGGTCGGGTGGGCGTTTAATTTTTTCACTGTTTTTTATTCAGCTTAAGTGTAGCAATGAACACGTAAAAATAAAAGTAAAAAAAGGGTTGTGGTGGGTTGATGTGCTGGCGTGTGTACATAACAGTCAGTGGTCGTATTGCTGCATTCATAAATATATCACAATGAGCGGTTTCTTATAATTACTGCATTTCTTGATTACTAATATATTTTCGTTACTTAAAAAACTTAACTTATTATTTCCATTTTCTAATAAATAAATAAATTCACCCACCAACCCGCATTGGGCCAGCGTGGTGGGTTATGGCCCAATATCCCCACGTGCTACTGATCATGTGGGAGGCCTGTGCCCAGCAGTGGGACGCTTATAGGCTGGTGATGATGATGATGATGAAATAAATTCAAATCTATTCTATTCTACTTTTCAAAATGTACCCTCAAAATATATACACAGATAAGTACTCCATAAATGTAGTTATTAATCTATTATCGTTATTTTACTTCAGCCCGTTTTAATTATCTTATAATGTATAAGATTATCTACCTAATGTACCCAATACAAGTATTACCGGTCTTATTGCGATATCACTTTTGGATTTTACGTTTTTAATAAACCTAGTTTATTCAGTAGTCCAACGTTGCATTGATTGAACTATCTCAGTTTAATCATTGTTATTTGATCTTATTTTCTACTCGGCACTTAAGGAGCGTCTGTCAGTAGAGCTTGTCCATAAAGCCTTCCTGTAGAGCCTTTCATGTTGCCTTAAAGCACGTTTTCTTTGATACGGAAGACGTTTAAAGATTTAGAAATTTCTTCAAAGCTTTTTCATTTCTTTGAGCCTTTGCCATAACAGGAGTAGATTATAAACAGGCAATCTCGTGTCCGCTATTTGAAGAGCTACCTTTGTTCACCAATAATTCCTAAGTTTCAGGTAACTTAACCAGACCAACTTAGGTATGTTAGGTGACGGTTGCCGGGGTGAAAAAGTCACCAAACATGGCTGAAGGGTGAAAGCGCGTATTTATTTTATAGGCAAACACTCGGCCTTCATCGCACCTGATGTTAAGTGTAATAAGGCAGAATGTAGAAGCGCAGGTAGGTAGCGCACTTCCTCCGGAATCCTCAACTACTATGGACCTGGCTATCTTATCTCTAACTGTCGGAACACAAAAATGCTATCATCATAATCAGCTCATTTTATGTCCTCACAATGGGGCAGGAACCTATTCCTATGGATGGATAGGGAGAACGGGCCGTAAGCCACCACGTGAGCCCAGTGCAAATTGGTGGTTGTTAATGACTGCTGATGCAGCTGAGACCAACGGCTTTACGTGCCTTCCGAAGCACGGAGGAGATCAAGATGAAACATTTTTGGTATTTTATCCGATGACCGGCCTTTGCGAGACTTGCTTAACCTTAGCACTCACATGCCAGGCGCGTTAACAACTTCGCCATCGAGCTCCTCGAAAATATGCTATCAACAGTGATATTATAATTACAATTACCTCAGTATAACCCAGGTACTGCTGCACATTCTGCGAGACGACCACAATGAGCCCTCTGTAAGTGGTAGTGAGCAGAAACCCGTTGAGTATCGAGAGAAGCGCCCGCGCCGACGGTGCACTGAACTGGGGCTCTTCTTTGGCGACTGAGTCACCGAAAACTGGAATTAAACCATCATTCCTATTACGGAGTGAATACATAATTAACTACATTATTTTTTTAATTTATTCCTTACGGGTCACCAGTTCCTTTCACCTGATGTGAAGTGTAAGGCCGAAAGTGGAAGCGCACTTCAACCGGAATCCTTAACTAATGGCACTCGCCATCTAATCTCTAGCTGCCGGATCACAACAATGCTACAAACATTGATGTTATGACGACATATATTGATAAGATGGTGGTAGCTAGCTAGGTAGACCAACATGCCCTACCACCACCACCAATCAGAGTACACAAACATGTATTTCCCGCTGGGAATTGAACCCGGGACCTCTGGGTCTGAAATCGGTGGCCTTAACTACAATACCACATACGCGTTTAGTGAATGATAAGGCTGAACGAAGGTGGAAGCACACTTTACTCGGAATCCTCAACTACTATACTAGATTACCTACACTATGAGCCATTTCTTCCCAATCGCTACAAACCTTAATGTTCTCAAGGTCGAAACCGTGCGAGTTATACCTGTGTGTGTGGTGTTACAAGCGTCATATTTTTTATATTTTTTATATTAACGGGTAAGCACAGTGCCTTGATCTCACCTGATGTCAAGTGAAGATAAGGCCAATGATGGAAGCGCACTTCACCCGGGATCCTCAACTAGTGAGGCACTGGCTACCTTATCTGTAGCTGCCGGAACACAACAATGCTACAAACATTGATGTTATGGCGACATATTTTGATAAGATGGTGGTAGCTAGCCAGGCGGTATGCTGCGGTGGTCGCTTACTATCAGGCGGTATATGTTCCAATCCAACGGAAATAATACTTTTTTGGCAAATAGAACAATTTGTTTCATATGTAAAAATCTTTATAACAATTGAGTATGCGAGTGTGGTTATATAAGTGATTAGGTTAGGTTTGGCTGTTCCGTTCCAGTTGAACGAGGCTATATAATTATTTTGTAGCGAAATGTCATAATATTTAAGCAAATTCGAAGACAAAGTTTTAGTGTTAGAGCAAAAAACATAAACAATCGTAATTTATTCTTGAACTTGCAGTTGTTATTAAGTCACATAATTGACTCTTTGTTTGCATTATTAATTTGCTGTCAATTGTAACTATTTTGCTGGCGTGCGTCCAGCATAATTTAATTAATAGGCTGAATCACTACGCTCGCTATAATTGAAGTTCGGAAAATAGACCTTTAATTTGCACTTAATTATTATAATTTTTAATCACTAGCACATGAACAGAAAGTGAAAAATAAAAATAAATAAATCCTATAAAAAAACTAGTTATATTGTTTGCAACGTACGTATAGGTATTGTGTTGTTTATATTTCTCAAATGCATTAGTTGCATTCTGGTGTTGGCATTGGCATAAGAATTAGCGATGTGTGTGTGTTTGTGTATGTGTAAAATGATACGCAACAATTTAAACAGTCGCGTAAGTATTAGGGCGAAGCTATAGTGGCGTGCCTTTGATAATTAGTAGAGCTACGCCTGCCGGCGCCGGCGCCGGCCGGTGCAGCGACTAGCGCGATTCGTGGTGCGATGTGGTGTAGCCCTAAACGCAAAAAGCGTGGTGAAACACGTGCTTCCACGTCGATGCTCACGTTAACTCACACGTCTGCAATGAGTGATAGACAATTGTAAACATTATTGTTGTATGTGTACGTACGTGTAATTAGGTATTTAAAAATATTTGCTTGCCATTACTTACCTTTCAATAAAGTTAATTAATTGGCTACATATCGCTGACGAACGGCGAACGTTAAAATATAGAACCATTGAAAGATTAGTAAACGATGTTAATGAAAAGTACTTATGCTCATTTATTATTGTCTTCATTGCTAAGAAGGCTTTTGAATGGATGTAACCGTAGCTATATATATTCTTATATGGCTTACCGAAGCCCACCCGAGATCCATTCAAAAGCCTTCTCATCTCATCAGATCAGTACCGACTGATCCTGTATTCAATAATGAACACTATGACGTGACTGATCAAAACCAATCTCGTTTGAGTAATTTGATTAGGGTTAGCGCTTTTGTAGCTACATCCTATTCATTTTGGATTTTATCGATGGGTAGCGAACTATTCAATTCTTATTTAGAATAATACTCTTTAAAGGGTTACCGTGCGAAAGGTTTAGCCAAACAGTAGCGACCAAAGTGTATAAGGTTTTAATCAAAATAAAAAATAGTCCTTAAAAAAACCCATCAAAATCCCCAAAAGCTGCAAACGTTTCTGGTCCCTAGAAAACAGAACACTTCCTTCGTAACTATCAATCATGTCGATCATCATCTCAGTCAAAAATAAAACAATATAATATCGATCAACAAAGTTTTAATGTTAAGGAGTTTTATGACATTTTCCTACATAGGTACTTATTTTGACATTTTTCTACATATGTACTTTTTTATGACATTTTCCTACATAGGTACTTTATTATGACATTTTCCTACATAGGTACTTTTTTTGACATTTTCCTACATAGGTACTTTTTTATGACATTTTCCTATATAGGTACTTTTTTTTGACATTGTCTTACATAGGTACTTTTTTTTTGACATTTTCCTACATAGGTACTTTTTTTTGACATTTTCCTACATAGATACTTTTTTTTGACATTTTCCTACATAGGTACTTTTTTATGACATTTTCCTATATAGGTACTTTTTTTTGACATTTTCCTACATAGGTACTTTTTTATGACATTTTCCTATATAGGTACTTTTTTTTGACATTTTCCTACATAGGTACTTTTTTTGACATTTTCCTACATAGGTACTTTTTTATGACATTTTCCTACATAGGTACTTTTTTATGACATTTTCCTACATAGGTACTTTTTTATGACATTTTCCTACATAGGTACTTTTTTATGACATTTTCCTACATAGGTACTTTTTATGACATTTTCCTACATAGGTACTTTTTTGTCCTATGTGTTAATCCAGGTTGTAAACTATCTGTATGCCAAATTTCATCTAAATCCATCCATCCGTTGCAGCGTGAAGAAGCAACAAATATACACACACACACACACATACACACAAACTTTCGCATTTATAATACATATTAGTGTGATAAAATAATTACAAATTTACAATTTTGCCATCTCCTAGCATTAAAATTAAATTTCCTAAATTTCTTCGAGACAATCAGTTTAATACCAATTTAAAAAGTCTCCTCACATCAGTTATAATTGTCCCTAATGTTGCTAGCTTTAAGAACAATGTTAAAAACGGGCTCTTTTGTAAAAGGGAAACTTACAATGGCAATGTTAACACAATTTATTTAATATAAAAATAGTCTATATACTGTATTACTGCCGGGCAAAGACCTCCATCATTGAAACCAAGCCATCTCTACAAATAATTATAATGGGTATTTGCTAAATCATTAATTTTCAGTCAGGCCTTAAACTAATTACATTAGATAAATAAAGATATTTTTTATTTTCATTACACGAAAGAAAAAAATTATTAATGTTTATCAAACATCGGCATCATCAAACTACCGCTTCAATAGAGGAGTGGCAAACCGCTCGATTCTTTATTTGAAGGTCCTGGGTTACATTTCCAGGTCGGGAAAGTGTGCTTCGTATTTTTCGATGTAGGCTTAGCACGGGTTTCTGATCACCACCCTGGTTTGGTCATACCTATCAATCGTGGCAATCGATGAATTGATTTAAACAAAGGAAGCTTTGCCCTTGAGAAACTATAAAGGCTAATTATCATCATCATCATCATCAGCTCATTTAATGTCCCCACTGCTGGGGCACGAGCCTTCCCTATGGATGGATAGGGAGAGCGGGCCGTAAACCACCACGCGGGCCCAGAGCGGATTGGTGATTGTTTACGACTGCTAATGCAGTGCAGCCGGGACCAACGGCTTTACGTGCCTTCCGAAGCACGGAGGAGCTCGAGATAATAAATTTTTGGTCACCCATCCAATGACCGGCCTTTGCGAAAGTTGCTTAACCTCAGCACTCGCAGACCGGGCGCGTTAACCACTGCGCCATCGAGCTCCTCATTACAGGCTTATTACTACTGCATAATACTATATACTCGTATGACTCGAAATCTCATTACACACGAGTACTTTTTGCAATACATAAATAAACAATGTTCTTTTCTGTATGATGATGATGAATGATAATAGAAATGAGAAGTGAGAACTGATATACCCCCCCCTAACCCATCGAATATCTCAGTAAAGATGTGGGGCTTTACTAAGTCCTCGGGCGGATTTCTTGAGAGAGTTTGAAAAGTGACGTAGCACTGTTTTGTTTCATTTGCCAACACTCATGCACACTCACGAACACTTAACGGTTAATAATCCACCATTATTTCACATTAATATTCGACATAACACAAATTTTAGAAAATAAAACAAAACCGCAGACATTACTTTTCACTTTCCCGCCAAAAAGTCCAATACGTAATTGATAAACGATTTATAATTTAACTTACACGAAAATCAAAAACAAAAGATCACGTGGTTCTGAATTGAAATTGTTATACATGATCAGTTATACAAAATCTTATAATGAATGGACATGGAAATTATTATTCGGTTGTATTCGGAAATGCGATGATTACCGAGAGACATTAAGAAAATAGAAGCACTACAAATTAAAAGGAAAAGACACAGAAATAAGGCCTCGTCTCTGCTATTTTAGT
Source organism: Eudonia mercurella (assembly GCA_963082485.1). Lineage (NCBI taxonomy): Eukaryota > Metazoa > Arthropoda > Insecta > Lepidoptera > Crambidae > Eudonia > Eudonia mercurella. The sequence continues at coordinate 14,636,417 of OY720022.1, read as the reverse complement.
TTTAATGCTACCTAAATCCAAAATGAAATACACTCGATGAAAGCAAATGTTTCGCAAAGCAAAAGGTCGTAGGGACGAGTTTTATTCAAGGAAATCATTGTTAAGTGGTATTTCATTTTCTAATGCATTAAGAGATTAATTAAGTCTCTTTTCACCAGTTTATATAACATAATGTATGTACATCTCACTCGCCTAATGCTCGTGAATGTTGCAGAAGATTAACGATTGCAAGAATGTGTGAGCGCAGGCTAGGAATAGATTTGTACTTTGCACCAGTTTTATTAGCCGCGTCCGTAAGTGAAGGCATACCCGTATGTATAAAGATGACTAAAGTGGGTTTCCTGAGTTCATCACCCTTAATATGTAGTAATTGCTAAACCACAAAACAATATCGAGAAGAAGTTGGTCCTTCGAGCCGGATCATTTATGAAGGAACAAGTAATAATATAGATTAGGTAACTCATCATCATCATCATCATCAGCCTACACACGTCCACTGGGACATACGTAACTCTATTACTTCAAATATACAAAGGTAGATCCAGTACAGGTGACACGCCCGTAGTCTGTTCAACGACTGCAGAGTCAAATGCTTCGGGCTCCAAATTTGCGACCCTCCAAACTACAAACAATAGCTCTAGTTTAAAAAAAATCTATTTTGGAATTTACGCATGATATAAGTCTAATATAACTAATATAAGTCTAATATATAACTAAATAAAAAGAAATATAAAATATTAATTGTAAGCCCTAGAAAAGTTTTAAGCAAAACCTAAAATAGTTTAAGTTATATACAGCGTATAACATATATCGATACCTATATGTAAACATACACAACTAGTACTAGGACGTAAGTTGCACAAGGTCATCCATTTTTCACCGTACTACACTAACTAATAAATTAATATTATAATTCAATGACTCACAATGTCCTCGATGCGAAGTAAACATTGCTATATGTAATTGTACATTGCACAATACCCAATGGTTGAAGTTATATGCGTGTATATTATGGAGTTTATGATCATAATTGTATAGACTAGGCTAAGGCTAGGTAGAGCGACGATCTCCGCAAGGTGCCTGGCAAGACCTGGATGAGAGTAGCCGTGGATCGTGATCATTGGTGTGCACTTGGAGGCTTTAGGTAGAGCGACGATCTCCGCCAGGTGCCTGACAAGAGCTGGATAAGAGTAGCCGTGGATCGTGATCATTGGTGTGCACTTGGAGGCTTTAGGTAGAGCGACGATCTCCGCAAGGTGCCTGGCAAGAGCTGGATGACAGTAGCCGCAGATCGTGATCATTGGTGTGCACTTGGAGAGGCTTTAGGTAGAGCGACGATCTCCGCCAGGTGCCTGGCAAGAGCTGGATGAGAGTAGCCGTGGATCGTGATCATTGGTGTGCACTTGGAGGCTTTAGGTAGAGCGACGATCTCCGCAAGGTGCCTGGCAAGAGCTGGATGACAGTAGCCGCAGATCGTGATCATTGGTGTGCACTTGGAGAGGCTTTAGGTAGAGCGACGATCTCCGCCAGGTGCCTGGCAAGAGCTGGATGAGAGTAGCCGTGGATCGTGATCATTGGTGTGCACTTGGAGGCTTTAGGTAGAGCGACGATCTCCGCAAGGTGCCTGGCAAGAGCTGGATGACAGTAGCCGCAGATCGTGATCATTGGTGTGCACTTGGAGAGGCTTTAGGTAGAGCGACGATCTCCGCCAGGTGCCTGGCAAGAGCTGGATGAGAGTAGCCGTGGATCGTGATCATTGGTGTGCACTTGGAGGCTTTAGGTAGAGCGACGATCTCCGCAAGGTGCCTGGCAAGAGCTGGATGACAGTAGCCGCAGATCGTGATCATTGGTGTGCATTTGGAGAGGCTTTAGGTAGAGCGACGATCTCCGCAAGGTGCCTGGCAAGAGCTGGATGACAGTAGCCGCAGATCGTGATCATTGGTGTGCACTTGGAGAGGCTTTAGGTAGAGCGACGATCTCCGCCAGGTGCCTGGCAAGAGCTGGATGAGAGTAGACGCGGATCGTGATCATTGGTGTGCACTTGGAGGCTTTAGGTAGAGCGACGATCTCCGCAAGGTGCCTGGCAAGAGCTGGATGAGAGTAGCCGTGGATCGTGATCATTGGTGTGCATTTGGAGAAGCTTTAGGTAGAGCGACGATCTCCGCTAGGTGCCTGGCAAGAGCTGGATGAGAGTAGCCGTGGATCGTGATCATTGGTGTGCACTTGGAGGCTTTAGGTAGAGCGACGATCTCCGCAAGGTGCCTGGCAAGAGCTGGATGAGAGTAGCCGTGGATCGTGATCATTGGTGTGCACTTGGAGGCTTTAGGTAGAGCGACGATCTCCGCAAGGTGCCTGGCAAGAGCTGGATGAGAGTAGCCGTGGATCGTGATCATTGGTGTGCATTTGGAGAAGCTTTAGGTAGAGCGACGATCTCCGCTAGGTGCCTGGCAAGAGCTGGATGAGAGTAGCCGTGGATCGTGATCATTGGTGTGCACTTGGAGGCTTTAGGTAGAGCGACGATCTCCGCAAGGTGCCTGGCAAGAGCTAGATGAGAGTAGCTGCGGATCGTGATCATTCGTGTGCATTTGGAGAAGCTTTAGGTAGAGCGACGATCTCCGCAAGGTGCCTGGCAAGAGCTGGATGACAGTAGCCGCAAATCGTGATCATTGGTGTGCACTTGGAGAGGCTTTAGGCAGAGCGACGATCTTCGCAAGGTGCCTGGCAAGAGCTATGTAGATGAGAGTAGCCGTGGATCGTGATCATTGGTGTGCACTTGGAGAGGCCTATGTCCAGCAGTGGACTAATATAAGCTGATGATGATGATACTGTACAGTGAAGGTAATCTTTTTGTTAAAGAACGAAAAAATTAATTCCTGTTGTATGGCTCATAAAGAAATTATTAATTAAACTTCTTCCCAGAAGCTACTTTTGGCAATGGCATTTACTTAATCTGTGCTATTGGAGCTTCTTTTAATTATATTATTGTTTTATAGGTTTTTTTTCTCGAGGAGCTCGATGGCGCAGTGGTTAACGCGCCCGGTCTGCGAGTGCTGAAGTTAAGCAACTTTCGCAAAGGCCTATATTTATCATCTCGAGCTCCTCCGTGCTTCGGAAAGCACGTTAAGCCGTTGGTCCTGGCTGCATTAGCAATCGTTAACAACCACCAATCCGCACTGGGCCCGCGTGGTGGTTCATGGCCCGTTCTCCCTATCCATCCATAGGGAGGCTCGTGCCCCAGCAGTGGGGACATAAATGAGCTGATGATGATGATGATTATAGGTTTTATTTGGTCCAACTGGAGAGCAAATGTCTGCCTTTCTTCTATCAATTCCAACAATCATATTATAACATTATCATAAAAAAATATTCTAAGTAACTATACAACGTGTAACAGAAAGGTGTGGTCAAAATGAAAAGATCCAAAGTGTATCCGATCTAGATCTTATATGTGTTGTTAATGAGACATAATTATTAAATTTAATTTGTCATGCAATTTTAAATTAAATATTTATATTAGCGAAGTCATGCACGTCAGGCGCGTATAAGCAAGCAGCAGTGATCATTAATGTAAGTACACAGAGGTTACTAAACCACTAGGGCTGTGACTTGTTTATTTTTATGTGTCGATGTGTGAATATTTAAAAATTGCATAGCAAGTTAAAGTTAATGGTTATGTCCTAGTAACTCTGCATACAAGATCTACATTGGATACACTTCAGATCTTTTCATTTCGACCATACTTTTCTGTTACACGTTGTATAAGTTTTCATTTGTCTCTCTTCCTGAGACATTAGAACCTTTACAAGTTTGATACGATTTAACAATCACATGATCCCCATAATAATAACATAATTTTACGCTGGCCTTCGCCCAGCAGTGGAATAATGTAGGCTGACGAGGAATTAGCTGAGTCGATGTCTACGATTATTGTTAGTTTCAACTCTACAATACTCACGGCATTGTCGCTTGTCTGAACAAAAGTACAATCGCGCACATACAAAAATAATGACATCTTAAATACATAAGATAAAATTTTACTAGAATAAATCAACTAGCCTCAGAAAGCTCGAGTGGGAATCGAACTCACGACCTTTGGATAACCGGTCTAATGCGCTGACCGCTGAGCTACCAAGGCCCCAGTAAAATTTTATTTTTTAACTATTTGTATGTATAGCATTGTAAATGCAAAATTCAAGAATATAATATATATTTAAAATTCGTGCTTTCCATGAATGAATGAACGAAAACTTGAAATAAACTTTAACACAATGAGGGTGGGAACGGATTTTTTTTTCTATTCTTTTAGTTTCAACTTAAAATATAACATTATTTTCTTTTATTTTTTAAAAAAATTTAAAAATCACCACCAGGTTTTGTTTTTCCGTAAAGATCACAATGCGGCTGTCGGATACGGTGACGTCACGTCATCCGTTATAAGCCGACTGCCAGCAAACTAAGCGTGTTTTAAGCAAATTATTTAAGTACAAATTACTTTGTAAAATACTTATCGTACAGAAGTGAAACAAAGACTATACGTTTTGGAATAACGTCTTCTATAATGGTTTAGGGTAAAAATAAACTTTTCTTTTCGGATTCTGTGTATGGGCAGGGGCCCATACACAGAATCTTGTTATGTACTATGTGAGGGGTAATATGATCCCTTCTTGGTATTGGGAAGCAAAATCGCATACAAGCATTCTGTATCCTCTGGATTTGATGTTCCGTCTTTTTGAGCAAACAAAGACCATACACAATATCACAGTAATGCAAATGTGACAACACTAGGGAATTGCATAATTGCAGTTTAACATTAGTACTCAAAAATCTGTAGAGCTTGTATATAAAGTTTGTAAGGAGCCAAAACAAAGACCGACCTTTCGCCTAACATGATTCTCAAAGCTAAGATTTTCATCAATAAATAAACCTAGGTTACGAACGCATTCCTAACGAGGTATAGGAATATTGACTAAGATTACGTTTATTTGTACAGTTTTAATGGATGCGTCTTGTTTTCTAGTGCCTAATATAATTTGAACACTTTTTGCCGGATTCAAAACAAGAGAGTGCTTACGAGACCAATCGGCAATATTACTAGCGCCATAATCAGTCTCCTGTGCTAGGACAACTTCGTCGAAATCTATAAGCGTTGGACGAACAATGGTCTCTTTTATCCGAGTTAGTGCGTCAGCAACTGCGTTAGGGCGCTTTCAATTTAGACGCATTCATTAGAGAACGCAGTGCAAACGCATGACAGCGGTCCGACAAAAAACGCCTAATTTGAAAGCGCCCTTATCCTTACCTTTCACATAAATATTGTATCATCATCAGCTCATTTTATATCCCTGCTGGGCCTCGAGCCCTCCCTATGAATTGATGGGAAGAACGGACCATAAACCACCACGCAGCCCAGTGTGGATTGTTGCATGGTTGCTAACGAGTGCTAATGCAGCTGGAACCAACGGATTTACGCGCTCATTATGATAAATTTTTGGTAATTTATCCAATGCGAAAAGATTGCGAAAGTTCTTAGCACTCGCATACCCCAGGCGCGCTAACCACTGCGCCATCGAGCTCCTCAAATTTTGTATATTGCTCGTAAATTAGCTTAAATAAGTATAATGTCAGTCTGGATAACTGTCGCGTTCTATGCTAAATCAGTTAAATATCGCTTACTTTCCACTACGCTTCTGTGTTTAGTTTAGACAGCACCTGGTCGAATTTCACATAATGAACCGCCGTAAAATTACCGATATTTTGTTTCTACTAAAAGCTACTTCTTGTTCCATTGACTACCCAGATCTACTATCTCAAATCACTCTCAGAGCGCCCACTAAGCACCTCTTTGGTTTAGCCCGCTTTTATATCTGCCCCTTCCTATCCCAATTATATGCAGAACACGTATATCTGGCGTGCGAGTAACAACTTCATCGCCTTATCTAAAAAACCGGCCAAGTGCGAGTCGGACTCGCGCACGAATGGTTCCGTACTTTATGAAAAAACTACTTACTAGATCTCGTTCAAACCGTTTAGTTTTATCATTCTCTTATTTTAAAAGTTACAGGGGGAGGGGGGGACACATTTTATCACTTTGGAAGTGTCTCTCGCGTAAACTATTCAGTTTAGAAAAAAATGATATTTGAAACCTCAATATTATTTTTGAAGACCTATCCATAGATATTGAGTTTCAGTTCTTAGTATGGGGAACCCCCAAAATTTATTGTTTTTTTTTCTATTTTTGTGTGAAAATCTTAATGCGGTTCACAGATTACATCTACTTACCAAGTTTCCACAGAATAGTTCTTATAGTTTCGGAAAAAAGTGGCTGTGACATACGGACGGACAGACAGACAGACAGACAGACATGACGAATCCATAAGGGTTCCTTTTTTTGCCATTTGGCTACGGAAACCTAAAAAATAGATTTTTGCAAAACTGCTCACGACCCAGTTATTTTTTGAGTAGTTTAATGAATAAATTTAAGTGTGTGTTTTTCTTGTTAAGTGTCACCATCACATTGTTATTAATTCTGTTTTTATTAGTGAGGACCTATAATTGCTCACCGATCGAGCACAGGAGACCGATTATTCAAACTCAAAATCAAATTATTTATTCACTTGAATACACAGTTATAAAACAGTGACATTGTTTTGTAATAGAGTTCCAGTGCATCTTGCCGTTACCGGCATGTGAATATAATAGTTATTTGTTATACAAGAGTGCAAAGTTGCTTTTTAACCGCGTGCTCAATTTTGATGACCGAGCAAGCGAAGGATTCTAAAATTATTCAAAAATTAGAATCCTGAGCGTCAGCGAGGGAATCAAAAGAGCACAAGGTGAAAAATCTTTGCACTCGAGTGCAACACGTAACTTTTCATGCCACCTCAGCGAGGAAATGACTAAAGGCAAAAAAAAAACATTTACAATCACAAGATACTTTTATTTCAGTTTAGGTATTAACTACTTCATTATGATAGGTATATATTACAGAATAATCTTTAAATTATAACAAATAATACTTAGATGTAGTTAAGAAAAATTGAAAGTAACGTTGCTACAGTTACTTAAGGGGGTGCAGCGCGGACGCAAAACTGCGAGTTTCAAGTTTCTTTATGATAGTGAGCGAGCGGCGCGTGGCAGTGGTATGACAACGGCGCACGACTACAAATACGCACGCACACTAATATCTGTACAGTGTAGGCTGGTGATTTAATTAGAGCAATGTTTACTTTAGTAAAATCATAGGCGTTTGGGTAAAAATAATAAAAGTCTTAATATTTTCATATTCATATTTTTTTATTGAAAAATAAGACAACAGTGGACTGTGGAATATCAATACAAACATTTTGATGTCGGATCATTGTTTCATTTGTACTATATTTACAAAGTTTCTGAAGAAATAACTTTGTAGATATCATTACTTTTACGTATTGTTTATGCAGTTCCTGGGTATTTGTTTCAAATTCCAAGACAACCATGGCCTTGTGAAAGGATCAAGCTAATCTGCAGTAGTTTTTTTAATGTATATGATCTATTCAGCGCCTAGCACCAGTGACTTAAAAACACGTAAATTCTCGAAATTCCGCGCGGCACCCCCTTAAGTTGAGTGTAATATTTTTGTTAGGTACTGTAATGTTGGTGTTAGTGACTTGTGTACTGTAACACCCCGCTGGGTCGTTACTTAAGGTACCGGGGGTTGTATCGAATAATAACACTTTAAAAGCTTTAAATACCTATATTGCTTTCAACATGAAATCATAACAATCAAATCGTCGTCGCGGCCCGTCACCGAGTCCGCGATGTTCTTCTTTTTTCTTCTATCCCTTTTCCTTCTACTACGTTTGAATTCAGGCCACGGCGGCTGCCAGTAAGTATGCCCGAGCAAGGAGTCCCGGTTGCTATAGTACTGATAAAGTCGGCACCATGGAGGTAGAAGTAAATAGGTTTGATGATGTTTTGAATTCACAAACTTAGTGCACACGATGTTCTAAATTCAATTTACTTTATCCTCTAGCGGATAAAAACGGCTTTTGCACTCAGATATCGAAGAGCAAAAATACTCTTTCCGAGATGGGGGGATGAAAATTATATAAAAACTTCATTGTTAAAATCTAACATGCCAAAAACTGATTTACGGAGTAAAACATTTTTCCAAAAGCCATTTACCAATTTTAGATTTAAATTCAGGCATTGGAGTATTCTTTAGTTCTATTGGTAATTTATTGAATATAATAATAGACATACAATATACATTTCTTTTAAATAAAGTTAACCTTATATTGGGTAGAAAAAGTTTATCTTTGTGTCTGAACATTCTTTGTAACATATCTTTAAGCGTGCTAAATAATTGGGGATATATTTTTACAAATAAGCAAATGTTTTTAATGTATATATACATGGTAGTGGTAATCTTTTTAAATTCTGAAATAGAGGTCTACAGCTATCAAGGAAACCGGCTCCACACATGTTTCGAATACACTTTTTTTGAACTTTAAATATCCTATCAGTATCTACCGAATTTCCCCAAAGAACGAGGCTATAATCAAGGGTACTTGAGGTACATCGGTAGATGACACATATCCATAGTAGGCTAATAGTACTGCTTCAGTGGTGGCAATATGTCTCAGTGTCCTAAGCACAAATTTGTTAAGCCTATTTGCACAAGCTATCTATATGCGGTTTCCAAGAGCAGTGTTTGTCTTTAATAACTCCTAAGAACTTTGTCTGTTCCACTTGACAAATATTTTTATCGTCATACTTGATTTCAAGTTCCAGCTTCTTAGATTTATATGTTTTAGAGTTATTAACGTTCGTTTTACCTAAATTAATTTGTAAATTATTATTGTTGAGCCATTGTATTATCTTTTTAATTGTGTTATTAATAGTAATATATAAACACTGATAAATATATAAATATAAATGTTGATATAGATAGAGATAAATACCTAGTCAGAAAAAGTTAATATAATTCCAGAGTGGCCGTGCGATTATGCAGCAATTACGATTTTTGTCGTTTTTTATTATTTAAAAAGTGTGGGGAGGCCTTTGCCCAGGAGTGGGACAGATTAGAAGAGAGAAGATTAGAAGAAGAAGATTAGAAGAAGAGAGAGAATAATGTGTGATAGTGAAATTTTTTTTTTGATACATACATTTGTGATTATGTTGTAAAAAACCAAGTGAGTTAACTACTATGTTTTGTGGGTATGTGGTTATGATACTACTATTGCCGCTTTAGTCTAATAAGTGAAGCTAATGAGAGCAAATGTAAATCCGAGCTGCCCGAGTGCTAATTGTGTTAAAGTTTATTTCATGTTTTGGTTTAATAATTCATGGAAAGCACGAATTTGAAATATGTATTATATACTTGAATTTTGCATTTACTCTTTGCAGGGTCCGTGGGCAGTCTCCCTGTGACCACGGACCCTGCAAAGTGTTCGAAACGTCAGGATAAACATTAAAAAGTAATGTGTAAAATAAACGCGAGTAGATCCGTAAAAGTGGTTTAATTTGAACTGTATTTAATTTTAAAAAAAGGTAACACAAAATCGGACGCGTGCGCGCTTGCGTTAGATACGCGGGTACAAGATATTATACATTTAAAAAACATTATTACCCTTTCAAAGGCAATGGCAGCTATGTTGCCACCAAGTATTGAACTTTATGTACTTGGAATAAGATTGAAAAGCAATGAAAAATTACAACTGTATTGCCCGTGAAAGGGTTAACACCTAACATAATAAAAACACCAAACCTTATTATAACACCAAACAAAGCCGAAATATGCTTGGGAAAAATGGCGAATTGAGCTACTAATGACTCAATTTTATGAAATGGATGAATTAGTTATTAAAAATACAAAAATAAAAGCATAAAAGACTACAGAAACAGTTAGGGATACTTTTTTTAAAAGTCTTGAGAATCAAAAAAAAAAAGGTGAAGTCGGCTCTGGCCGTCCTTCAGATGAATGACGGCAAAACGATGATCCAAATTTATACAGGGGTGCACGCAGCTTCATCCGCAAACAAAACTCGCTAAACCCGTCAGCCCTAAAAAAGGGCTGAATATTAACAACCAAATTTGTCTTTATTTGTCTGTTTGCATTGTAAGACCAGGATCTGAAGAAAAAAACTGGTAAACTGATAAACTGAAATTCGACCCTGCGAACAATAAAAACAATTCTTGATAATCTTTATCCAATCGCAAAACACAATCAGCGCAAAACAGCAGAATCATAATCAGTCAAATTAAAAAGAATTCCATAGGCTAAATGTAGTTCTTAGAAATATTCAAACGGCCAGTGAACAATGATCGAAAATGAAACGATCTCCTTACGCGGAAATAAAAAGGTCGGATGTGGCGAACGTTACACTAATACGTATTAATTATTGTAGTTGTTTCCTATGCTGGAGTCGTCGTTTGTATCGTCACCAATGTACAAACACGTCGGCTAACCCCTCCGACGAACTTCATGCACTGATGTGTGATACATCTGCCTTTGCTTCTGGTTTACTCGCCGGCACGACGGACGCCTCACCCTGATTGCCGTTACGAAAACCGTCACGATATCGTAGCTACTTGGTCGTTGAAACCATTTTCATACTAATATCCGCTTTTAAAGTCGCTCGAACGAAGTTTCAATCAACCGTATTTATTTATTTTTTTATAAAAGAAGGAGGCTAACGAGCAGGCGGGTCACCTGATGGAAAGTAATCACCACCGCCCATGGACACCCGCAAAACCAGAGGAATCGCAGACGCGTTGCCGGCCTTTAAGGAAGGAATAGGCTCGTTTCTTGAAGATTCCGAGATCGTAACGGTCCGGAAATACCGCCGCCGAGAGCTGGTTCCACAACACTGTAGTTCGAGGCAAGAAGTTTCGTGAAAAACGCACAATACTAGACCGCCATCCATCAAGGACAGTCCAGTAAGCTGAAAATGCCGTCTGAGGCCGTTCGGGCGTCGAGCGCAAACAAACGACTAAAGAAGAGAGTAGATCATCCACCTGCAATAATTGAAGTTAATGAAGTGAACGAAGAAGTGAACGTGTTAAATAAACAAGGTAAAAATCTAACAGATATTAATTGAGCTAGCAAGGCGGTGCTCTGTAGACGATTGCCGGGCTCAACCGCCACGTGTTGGCCAGGTTGGATTGATGATTCGTCACATTGCAACAATGCATGCATGCTACAGGAAACAGTTAAACATTTTCTTTAGAGATGTTTCTCTAAAACTTCAGACAAAACATAGATAAAATTCAACGTACAACCTTTTTTAGCATGTATCCTAAAAATACAATATATGTATTGAGAATAGTGTGGCGCATTAACTTAAAATAGAGTTATTAAAACTGCTTAATGATGTATGGGGTATTGAATAGAAATATAATTATCCAAAAATTTTACCACCTAGTAACAAATTAACATATTGTGTAACATAACATAATAAAGGTTTTCACCTTTTAAATATAGATCAAAAAGAAACAAAGCATAGAACCGAGTGTAACGTGAACACCGTTGATCACTAGGAATAAGAAGTAGAGCTTATATTTTATTTCATACTGACATCAGCGCAAGATCTAGACATGGTAGAACATTAAAACAAATATATACTTGAAGGTATATCGAATTATGATTCCTTGTCGCAATGGCTTTGTCTTTTCGATATAAGTCTTATGATTTTACAGCTGGTTTAGACATTTTACTGAGATCTTGAATTATTTTGTTTAATATAATTTTACTGTTACATTAAATACACTGCAGTATTCAGACATGACACACGCTGTTCCAAGTTGCTCACGGCTCATGAAAAAGCGTATTATGTACTATTATTTACGGTTTTGTTTACACCTCAATGATTAAAGATATTCCAAAGATAACTATATTGACTAACCATGTAGGAATTCTATTTTCATTGACTGCGCTAAGTTTCTTACAGATTCGTCTTATAATGGTATTCAAATGACGTGTTTGGACAACAAACGGAGAAAAAGAAGATATAAATTCAAAAATTATTTATATGCGTACTATACGTATAATTTAAGTACACTACTACCCCTTCATCATCATCAGCTCATTTTATGTCCCCACTGCTGGGGCACGAGCCTTCCCTATGGATGGATAGGGAGAACGGGCCATAAACCACCATGCGGGCCCAGTGCGGATTGGTGCTTAAACATTATTTATTATTCCGCTTGTATAATGGAGAATGCTCTGAGGAATTATTCAATTGGTTGCTCACTTCCCCCTAACATCGCACCGCTCGCCATTGGAACAAAGCACACGCACATTTCCTGGAGCCACTGTTCTCTCGAATGATTCTATTCCAGAAGAGCTTTATTCCACGCACTATCAAACTATGAAATTAGCTGCCACTCTTCTTCTTCTTCATTTAAAAGAGAAGATTCTTTCAAAAGGGGTAAGTATAAAGAGGGTTTTCTCAGGTCGGTAACACAAACTAATGTAAGACCTCTATGTTGCTGATGGCCATGGGTGGTGGTGACCGCTGATCATCAGGCGGCCCGCCTATTCGTTTGCAAACTTTTAATATAAAAAAAACTTGCTTAATTGTAGAAAATTTTTAATGTATACACACGCAGGAACTATTGCGTTTTTCCAGTCAGTCACCGAGATAATACTTAGTCTTTGCTGAATAATAAAAAAACTGATACTGTTTTCTTAAGTTTACGCGAACTCTACAAATTAACATGAAACCTTTTTTTTCGAATTTACACTTGCTAAATCCTACATATTAGATACTATATGACGCCAGAAAAATGTAAAATTAAACCGTGAGTAAGTAAATTATTAGGTAATGTTTTTCATATAAAAATTGACTTAAAAATTCAAATTTGTCAAAATAGTGGCACTATACCAACAAACACGAGTTTTTTTAACATACCTATTACAAAAAAAAAACATTCTTACGCTCAAACGTAACATGTAAAAACCCGGAGCCCTTAATCGTGTCCATTACGTATCCATTTATAAGCATGCGCTCTACAAGTGTCACTTTCGTAAACATATTCGATCTAATTGCCGCTCGATCAATGCAAAGAGCTCAGCGCCTGCATAATCTAATCTTAAGAGACATCCGGCCAATGAGATCTCACGTCGACCACTACCTATTCCGGTACGCGCCGCCTGGCTTTCCATTCAGCCACATAGTCTTAGCTTAATCAGTATGGGTGGAACTTGCATTCCGCTGCATAACAATTACACTGTGGAATGTGGTGAAACTAGAAAATTATTCGCATTGTAATATAGTAGATATGGTGGATAAATCGTTAATTAAATAATTTAAGATTTAGCACGGAGTGTGGGTTTGTTTACAAGTGTACAAACTATTTCAGTAAGTTAAATTTCATTTTTGTAATTGCATGCAGTCTTCATCTATAATAAATTGTGTTAACATCAAGCTAAAATCTTTTTTAACAATGTTTTATTTAAGAAATCAATGATGTTACATATTTTGGTGATCATTACAATAAAAAAATAAATAGTATATCCTTCATTCTAACAACCTGCATTTAATATATCTGCTCCCCAACTACATTAGACATAGTGGAAAAGCGTTCATAATTTTACAAATCAATTAAATCTCAGTACTAATGGATATTGATAAAAAGATTAACTGGATACGTACAAAACATTCTGATCTATTTTTAATTTATATGAGTGCGTTATACGTAGTCCATTTCATTTATTGCAGTTTAGTGAAGCATTTCGCTAATTGTTCAACGATAATACTGAGTTTGCCAAACCGCAAACCGGGCACATGTCGCACAGATTAGCCATTTGATATTTAACCACATAAAATTACAAACAAAGAGGATTAAAGTTAAATATAAACGAGGAGAACGATGTCACATCGGATAGCGATCGGGTTGGACCTAAGCCTTGTCAGTTAATCAATAACAATCACAGGACCTTTCTGTGATATTAAAATACACCGAGTTCTTCCGTCCTTTGGAAGGCTCTTTAACTGATTTTTGTCTTTAGATGGCAGTAGATTAAATCCCCCAACCTTCTTTGGCACAGGTCTGGTGGTGGCCTGATCTTCTAATGTGCTAAAAATTTATCATCTCGAGCTCCTCCGTGCTTCGGAAGGCACGTTAAGCCGTTGGTCCCGGCTGCATTAGCAGTCGTTAACAACCACTAATCCGCACTGGGCCCGCGTGGTGGTTTATGGCCCGTTCTCCCTATCCATCCATAGGGAAGGCTCGTGCCCCTGCAGTGGGGACATAAAATGAGCTAATGATGATGATGAATAATTGGAAATGATGACGGGCTTTTTTGAACTTAGAGGTAGTTTCCGCGGCGGCGGCGGTTGCTTTGAAAGGAAAGTCAACAGCCATTTGTTTACCTTTTTTAAATGTAACACAGATTTTAACTGTTTCATCATGAAGTTACCTATATTTAATGGTTTAGCTTGTTTGCACGTTGTCCGAATTTTCTATCGGCTTAAAATCCCAACACACTCGTCTCTGGATATTTCATCTCGTTTGCGTGTGATACGTATGAATTCTCATGTTTCACCACAGTATTGTTAATTCACATCACGTAGCATGCAGTGAAACGTTGTTCGGGTACGTCAAAGGTTTCAGGGTTGTAGTTTATTAGGAATAAACTGGTTTGTTAATTTTTTTAACAAATTGATTTGATGAATTATTGTTGACTTTCGAACGCAATATAGTTAATAGGTATCGACTTTTACTCTTTTCAATCAATACCAACTAAAGTACACATACTATTTTCAAGTCTAGACATATAAGGTGATACTAACTTAAAAGTGCAATTAAACAAACAGTAAAAATCTTTCTAACGGCTCTACCGCCCACGACCGACTTTTTGTGGGACAAATAATCAAACAAATTTTTTCTTCGAGGTTTTACTACAGTTATAGGTACAGGTTACTGTTTAAAACGGAACGCAGTCCAGTATACTGTCATTCATGCTGTCATCCATGTCATCAATGACGCTGTTGATCACGTGATCAAAGCACTGATGCACCTTACCTCGAAAATGCCAGTGCTTACAGTACAAAAATGGCGACGATTTTTGACGTCATATATTTCCCTAGGATACTGCGGCAGTATACTGTCAGCCCATAACGGAACAAATTTCTCACAAGTAAGCACTGGACAGTGCTCGCAGTGTATATCGGAACATACCTTAAGTGACTTACCGTATTGATGTGCCCTTAAATAATGCGCGGTGAGTCGCAGCACCCCTGTCTTGTCAATCTTGCGGCTCGCTGCCACCACCGGCGGCACCATAGAAGCCAGCTCACTAATGGACTGGTTCAACTTATCTCTTCTTTGTTTCTCAGCTTTATTCCGAATTTCACGGGGATTGTCCCTGTTGACAAACAATAACGTTTTATTTTTTATTTTTCTTACAAAACACAAACACATTACATGCTTACTATTTAGTGACCGGACGCATGAGCTCAAAATGTATTTGTTGTAGTGAAACCTATTTTTTGTAGTAGATCAGGGCAGTCTAAAAAAGTAAATAGTGTTGAATAATTTCGGCGGGCTGGTTAGAACTACGATAGCTCAATTGGGAGAGCACCTGATCCGGTATGTCAGAAGGGTGCAGGTTCAAATCGTGCTCGTGGAAATTTTTTCAACATTTGTGTTTTTGTAATTAGTTTCGCAACAAAATTTGCGTTAAAATTATTTAAACATTTTAAGTAACATATGTTTTTTTAGAGAGTTTGGTGATTGCCTCAGATGGCATTTTCAGCTTCACTGGGCTCTTTTGAGGGCGGCGGCGCGGGCGGCGGCTTAAAGGGTTCCTCAAGCCGTGTGAAACGAATCACCTTCGGAGGATTTCTAGAGGGAACGGCATCGCGTACTAGTGCGTGTCCCCGTGCCCTACTAGATTCTCCGAAGGGTTCGGATCGGATCGGGATTACATAAAGGGGTTCAAGCGGAGCAGATGTACGAGTATGGTAGAGTTATTTAAGGTATATTATACTACTATGTAGATTGTGTAAAGGAATCCTCTACAGGTGCTAAGGAGTATTTTACGAGTTCCCACGGCTGATCCTCAAAAGCAGAATTCCGGGAAAGAGAGATCCAGGGCATCTAGACGACATCAAACAATGGCAGTTGGTACATTGGATGAAAACTCAAAAAGAGTGTTCCGATGATCCGATCCGTGTAAAGATATTGCAATAGGGTTACAATTTGTCCAGTGCCCGGCCTCTTAGTGCACTTGTTGACTTAGTTCGTCCATAACTAAGCTCTACAGAGGAATTGGTGTTGGAGTATTTTTGACTAACTAATGAATATATTCCAAAATATATTTAACACTGTTTTGAAAAATATAGGTTGCCAATTTAAAGTACCAGTAAAAGTATGTTTTCTCTAATATCCCGCCGTCGCAATCCAGTGCCCGGCCAATTTATGCCTAGTTTCCGGCCACCCTAATAGAAACTTCGAGGCCGGACAATAGGTACTAACGCCACTTAATGGTCAATAGGCTCTCAGTAGGTTAAAATTGTTGAAAGCGTTATTTTTTAATTTTCACACAATTTATTACTAATTCTTAACTACTTATGTTCTCCCACTTTACTCAAGATTTATGTGAAATAGGTAATACTATGCGATACTATATGATACTATGATAATATGATACTATTAAATTACGATACTAAATAGCGCATATTTTACTCCTTAATCAAATTAATAGACGTATATATATTGTTTTCTAAGTTTTCAGATCTTCCAACTATCTTACTACCTGCAAGTAGAGGGTGTCGCCATGGGTTCCCCTGTTTCGCCCGTCGTCGCCGATATCATTATGGAAGACTTCGAGGAGAGGGCCCTAAGCACAGCACCGGTAACCCCTAGATTCTACAAGCGGTACGTAGATGATACTTTCACTATCCTACCAACTGATAAAGTATCTGCTTTTCTAGATCATCTTAACTCCATACATCCAAAAATACAATTCACAATGGAGTTAGAGGCAGATAGTAAGCTAGCTTTCTTGGATACTTTAATCATCAGGAATCTGGATTATAGTTTAAGTCACACCGTGTATCGTAAAGTAACCCATACAGATAGGTACCTCAATGGTGATTCTCACCACCATCCTAGACAGTTGGCTACTGTAGGGAAATCTTTGTTTCAGAGAGCACGCGGCATCTGTGACACTCAATACCTGGCTGCTGAGCTTCAGCATGTCAAGCGCGTACTACAGAATAATAAACTGAAAGTACCACGGCTTCGTCACAGAAAGCGCAATAAACTGACCACAGTCGAGCGCCAACCTGCAGTACTTCCATATATGAAAGGTGTCACTGACAAGATTGGACATATCTTAAAGCGAGCTTCAATCAACACTTACTTCAAGCCGCCAAAGAAGATCAACCAATTTTTACGACCTGTCAAGTGCAACATACCCCTTCAAGATGCAGGCGTGTACAAACTGGACTGCGACTGTGGGCTCTCTTACATCGGGCAAACAAAGAGAAGTATAGGAACCCGCGTTAAAGAACACATAGCCGACGTCAAGCATAGGCGCGAAAATAAGTCTGCAGTATGCGAACATTCGCAAGAGGGGCCCAACCATTACATCAGATTTGATAAACTGCAAGTACTCGCTAGAGAACAACGATTCATCCCTAGGATGATACGCGAGGCTATTGAAATTAAAAAACATCCTAATTTTAATAGAGAAGATGGTTGGAGTCTACCACCAGCCTGGGACCCCATCATACAAAATATTAAATCCCAGCCCCAACACCATACTGCCAGACCAAAAGATACTGTAAGCTCTTTCTGCGTAAAACGGAACGCACCCGATTAAATTAAATGAGGGTATACAAGCTACTAACTAATTATGAGATGACCAACACCTCAGTCTCCCTGTGACCACGGACCCTGCAAAGGATCCGAAACGTCAGGATAAACATTAAATAATGTAAAGTAAAATAAACGCGAGTAGATCCGTAAAAGTTGTTTCATTTAGACGTATATATGTCCCATAAAACACAAACTTATTTAACATAACGTTAAAAAGAACTAGAACTCAAAACTCAGCTGATAACTTAAAGCAGATGTCACTGCGTCTTAGTTGTAGGTAATGAAAAGTAGTTTTTAAAAACATTGGATTTAAGGTCGAAATCATAAGAGAATGGGCCTAGGAATCATAGGGGCCGGTACACTGGACATCTTACCATAAGATGATTGAAAAACTGATATACAGGATGGATTTTAACCGCCTCTATGGTCTAGTGGTTAAGACCACCGGTTTAAACCCAGTGGTCCCGGGTTCGATTCCCAGCGAACATCTTTAATTGTGTACTCGGTTTGGTTGGTGGTAAGACTTGTTTGTCCGCATGGCTAGCTGCCACCATCTTATCTAAATATGTCGCTATAACATCAATGTTTGTATCTATCTACTATCTACTCTTACTCTGTAAGCCAACTACGTCATCAACATCCGATCTTAATATTTTTACAAATATTGAATGATTATTTACATATAATTTTACGCAAATATTGTAAAATTTTTTCAACACTTCGTCTTTTTTCAATTTGTAATTTGTTCGCAACAATATTTGCGTAAAATTATATGTAAATAATCATAAATAACAACTATGTTATGGTTGTGAATGTTACTTGTAGGACGCGATGGTATTCTATATTACATATATATATTCGAAAATCTGTAGCCTGAAAAACCCCTTTACCTACGCAGACCAAATCGCTTTGAAGCAAGACCGAGTTGAAATGAAACGCGAAAATTGAAAGTGTAAAAAAAATTACCTTTAAGCAAGAAAATTTTATTCTAGCCGGTGAAATTCCATCGCATTAATAATAGGTATAGTTAATTATATTAATTAACTTTGTTTTGTTACAAATAGAGCAATAGATAGTGTAATGTTGACGTCACCAGATATTGTGTATATCGCGATGATCCTAAGTTTTCTTTAACGTTGGTTCATCTCGTAACTTTATGATAATGTTATGAATTAGATTTGTTGTTAAAATAAAAATAAATGATTAACAATATACTTTTTGGACACAAATCGTAAGTTTTATAATGTTTTAAAGTTTTGATGATCTACTTTTAAACAACACAACAACACGCGACACAATTCTATAATAAAAGTTGATTATTCATATGGATATTTATAATTTTTTTAACCGCCTCTGTGGTCTAGTGGTTAAGGCCATCGGTTTAGACCCAGAGGTCCCGGGTTCGATTCCCAGCGGGGGTACATGTTTGTGTGTGCACTTCCATCATTGGCCTCATTATCACTTAACATCAGGTGAGATCAAGGCACTGTGCTTACCCGTAAAATGTTTAAAAAGAAATCTTCACCCATATTTGTCGTGGACAAATTTCAATACGGAAAAGTCACAAATTCCCTTTATTCGTATAAAAAGTTTGGTAGAACACGATATCTATAAAAATCAATAAGGGTCATTTAAAAAGACTCAACTATTTATACTTTAAAACAGACGAATATAACAATCAAATAATAATTAATTACTATTTCAGTAGCACAGAAGATGTTTAGCAAAGAAATACAGACAACAAATATTGTTTGTACATAACTAAGAGGTAAGTATATGTACAGAGAGTCGTATCTAATCAGAATGAAATGTCACCTTTGTGGTCGTTGCTAACATTATGTATATCATAGGCACTTTTCATAGTCTAACATAAGTTAGCTTTACCGCCTCAGTGGTTTAGTGGTTAAGACCACCGGTTTAGACCCAGAGGTACCGGGTTCGATTCCCAGCGAGGGGTACATGTTTGTGTACTCGGTTTGGTTGGTGGTAGGACTTGTTTGTCCGCCTGGATAGCTACGACCAACTTATCTAAATATGTCGCCATAACATCAATGTTTGTAGCATTGTTGTGTTCCGGTAGCTAGAGATAAGATAGCCAGTGCCTCAGTAGTTGAGGTTCCCAGGTGAAGTGCGCTTCCGTCATTGGCCTTATCATCACTGTAGCGTCAGCTCTAGATACAAAGTCCGAGCTGACGCTACAATCACTTAACCTCAGGTGAGATTAAGGCACTGTGCTTACCCGTAAAATATATTTAAAAAGCGTTGTTTCTAGTATGCTCATGTCAAATACAATCTAGATCTTTAAGCGATCTTTAATATAATAGAATTTTATTGTTTGGCACTTAGTAAGCGCTCGGCTCACAAAGGAAAAACTTTGTACCTCCTGTTGCAAATTCTGCGCATGGAGGAGCGTAAGTTATAAACCGTATTTATAAACAAGCCATTACTTAGCAATTTCTTTGTTTTTAGAACTAGTCACTAAGATCTAAGTTCCTTTTATATACAAGTAACGTTTAAATTAGAATAGAAGTTTTCTTATTCAATTAAATAAAAGTATTATTGTTATGATAGGAGGAGCTCGATGGCGCAGTGGTTAACGCGCCCGGTCTGCGAGTGCTGAGGTTTAGCAATTTTCGCAAAGGCCGGTCGTCGGATGGGTGACCAAAAATTTATCTTCTCCAGCTCCTCCGTGCTTCGGAAGGCACGTAAATCCGTTGGTCCCGGCTGCATTAGCAGTCGTTAACAACCACCAATCCGCACTGGGCCCGCATGGTGGTTTATGGCCCGTTCTCCCTATCCATCCATAGAGAAGGCTCATGCCCCAGCAGTGGGGACATAAATGAGCTGATGATGATAATGATGATTATTGTTATTATCAAATTCATCAATTTTATATTATTTTAGACATAATATTATAATAAGACTGTCACACGAAATATAACCTCAATTCTAGTTTGTCACAAGCTTGTCACTATGAATTCTTTAAGCAACCTAACTAGATTGCTTGAGTAAAGATATTGGCACAGTTTATTATAATACTGTGATATTTGGCGTTTCTAACTTCATCGGTTTACTAAATAATATAAAATTTTACTTAAGCAATTACTTTGCTTCAGTATGAGCTTTTACTCGTTTATAAATACGGGGTTAGTATAGTTAAAGTTTGTAAGGAGAAGGAGTGCAGAAAGAGAAAAACTATGTATAATTATGTGTTACATAACATTGCCTCATAACAGCCTCGGTGGCCAAGTGGCAGAGCGCTCGACTCGATACCCGATCACCAACCCGCATTTGACAAGCGTGGTGATTAAGCCATTACCCATCAATTGTAGCAATGACTTGATTTCAATGATTGAGGATTTTGCCCATCAGTGGGCCAGTTATAGGCTGTTTACTTACATAACATTGTATATTTTATGAATTACTTTCGATTTTTGACCCCTAGGCGACCACTAGGAACATGTCAGTACCTACTAATATCAGACAGTGGTTCGGTCTCAACTACCGTGAAAAATTTGGTACTAGTTCCGGAATTAATGGTCCAACACTCGTGTTACCCCACCTAACAACGGTAGTTTATAACACCCGAAGTTCAAACGATAGGATTCAGATAGCGACACGTGACAGGTTTTCATGAAATAAAAACGTTAGGATTTACCTATAGGTAATTCGATTTCGTAGCAGCAGCGCAGAGTACGTTACTTTGACATGAATAGAGCTACGCAATAGTTTTATTTCCGAATTCAGTTCCCAAAGTAAATGTAAACTAGTCATGTAACCGCCGCTGTGAATCGAACCCGCAACCACTGGATCTGAGACACGAGCTCGGTATCTAACCACAAGGTCAAAAATTTATCTTTTGTTTCAACAATATTAAGACTATGAAATTTTACATATAACTAGCTGACCGGCGGACTTCGTACCGCTTTGACAGATTCTATGACAACAAAACAAACAAAACGTTGACAGTTGTCATGACAACAAAACAAACAAAACATTCTTCCGCTTAAGAACACCCGTATCCCATGATGGACCCCTATAGTAGCGTCACCTAGCGGGTCCCAAATCGGTCCACCCGTTTAGAATGAGTTCATTAACATACACACGCACAAAAGATTTTACGCAAATATTGTTGAGAACAAATTACAATTTAAAAAAGACAAAGTTTTGAAAAAATTCCACGAGCGGGATTTGAACCCGCACCCCATGACATGCCGGGTCAGGTGCACTACCAACTATGCTATCTAGCTATCTATCTATAATATATAGCTATCCAGCTTTGGGTTACAAAGTAAGAGTAGATAGTGTTGATTAATTTCGGCGAGTTGGATTGAGCCACGATAGCATAGTTGGTAGTGCACCTGACCCGGCATGTGATGAGGTGCGGGTTCGAATCGAGCTCGTGAAATTTTTTCAACATTTTGTCTTTTCTCAAATACCTATTAAGATTAAGATAAGTAATGTAATAAACTAAAACAGGCAATGTGCTCTTCAGGTTTTCGAAATCATTAGTTGACCTATTTATGAAACCTATTAACTGGTGATTAACAAACAAACAAGAAATCTTTAATCATCAACATAAAATGTGATAAGTGGCTTATGAAGTCATATGTAAAGATGACAAATAGGGTGTGTAACTGCGTATACGATATATCATAAATACTACACTACACAAGCATATTTTTGTTCTATTGAGATTGACTAGAAAACGGTTATTATCGAATATAGCATATCGCATATTAGCCGAAGTATGTTATTACATATAGGGATGAGGTTTGAAACTATGAATAACATGATTGAAAGTTTACCGTTCCCGAGTTTTGTGTAATCAAACATCCCGCTAGGCAAGCGGTTACAATGTAACACAGTGTTTTGGGCACGACTCGGGCGCACAGGGGCTGGCAATACTTTGGTAACTACGAGTAAAACACAGGAAGTTCAGCAAATGGTTCGCTTTTAGACGAGCATGCTTTATCACAAAGGGATTGCATTCGTCTATGGAAATATCTAGCACCAGTACAGGAACGACATTTTTTTCTTTTAATCAATATAGTTAGGGGTCAGCAAAATGTAATTTTTTGGCGACGAATATTGTGTCAAACATTGGGCTTCAAGTGTCGAACTCTGGAGTCACTACCCTTATATATTAATACGTAAAGCCAATACTTCGTGACCCTTCTCAAGTTAATTGCGCTCATGGAGGAGTGTGAGGTTTGGTTAAAGTAAAGTTTAAATGGAGAAGGTGTCACTAAACGTAAAAGTAATTTATAAAGTCTTACAAATACATAAAATTATCTAAACATTGTTTCATACATTTAAAAAATGCATGCGGAGGTAATTTGTTATCGTGTTTGTAACGGGCTACACCCACTTGCCAGAATTTCATTTGCCATAATTTCATCTGCTATACTGGTCAACAGACATAATATTGTTTCTCATAATTTCATGTCATACTCATTGTTTACTATATTAGTCACGTGCTAGAAACTTTGTTTCCCATAAAGTCAAATTTCAATAACATCATTTGTCATCATCATTGTAAGCCGTAATTATCATATGCCATAACATCATTTGCCATTGAAATTGCTTCTAGAAAAAAATCATAAAATCGGTTTAAACTAAACGATCAATAGGTTTAGGTTTGGTTAGGTTAGGTTAGGTTAGAACATGAAAAACAACGCACAAGTCGAGCGAACGAAGCGAGCGTGCCGCGACAGCGACCGGCGAAGTGCCAGAAAGCCAATCGCTTTTTAGGAATGGCATCGAAATATTCTGTTAAATAATATTATTGCAATTAATAAAATGGATAACAATACGTATGGCACTCGTATCATTATGGAATCTAATATACGTGCAAACACGATTAAGTCACATAACTTTTATGGTAAACAAACAATTCGGGCAAATGAAATTCGGGCAAGTAAAATTCGGGCATATGTGTATTATTGCTTATATTTTTCGGGCAAACAATATACAACCGTTTGTAACAGCTGTGATGGCGGTTGACGGGTATTGAATTTAATTGATATCAGTTAGGTGTCGCTAAGAGACAAAGAGTTGTAGTTGGGAGGGTTCGGAGGGTGGAGAAAAAACTGTCATATAGGTACTAATAATGAATGAGTCCGTATACTACCGACAACCGTTGTATTCCTTTTTAAGCACAATGTGGGTACAGAGGAGTGTGAGAATTCACACAGTTTAAGTTCACATGGAGGAGTGCAGAGATAAAATGTATAAAGTGTAACATTACGTTGTATAAACCGCATGAGTAAATATACCTAATGAGTAAATAAAACAGTACGAGTATTCTGTGGGGTACGGACGAATTTCGACCACTAGGCGACCACTACTAATGATAATTACACGAGTATATTATAAATTCAACTTAAATTCATCACGTAGCAAGTTATGCATACCGAATAGTCTCAACTAAATAACAAGTCGAACACAGTGCGCGTACGCAGGCTGCATCGCAAGCTGACTTGCTGTTGGACCGTCAAGAGTCATATGGAGCTTTCATAAGAAAATATAGTTTACTAGGCATTTACAATTAACGCTTTGAAAAGACCCGGTGACCATATATGTGGTAAAAAATCTGATATAGGGTAAATTCGTAATCATTGGACCGGCTCTTTCTTTGGACCGTTGTGATTTCTCGAAAACGAATAACAATAAAAATCAACCGTTGGCCCAAAACTCTACCTATTTGAACTAGTAACGAATTGCCATCAATGGACCAGTGTGTGTCTCTTTGATCGGGCTGGTTCAATCATAGTAACTTCTTAAGTAGAATTTTTATTTTGTTTGTTTCTCATGTCAAAACGTAGCAAATATTATGCATGGAACGAAGAGAGCATAAAGCTGGCACTACAAGCCTTAAGTAAGCAAGAAGTCGGCTTAAATAGTGCAAGCAGGATATATGGTGTACCAAAAGCAACTCCAACTCTAAAGAGAAGGTTTGATGACAAGAATTTAAAGGCGAAAGGCGAAAAGCAAATAGTTGGTTCGATAGGCGATCTCAATCCTGAATTGGAAAAAAAATTAGTTGATTATATTTTAGAATTTAAAAAGAATTGTGTCCGTCATGTCGCTGATCTAAAACTACAAAAAAAAATCACATTAATATTAGACTTACACTTTTGCTAAGATTTGTAATAAGTGAGATTGAGATTTTTGGGGCTGTGAAACCTCGCAAACCGAATTTGTGATTAAGATTATTATTTTTATGTTTTGTAATTTTATTTAGGGTATAATTTAAACGCACACCAGAAATATGTTTTAGACCCTATGCCTAAGTACCAAATAAATTAAATGACTGTACAAATATTATTTTTGCTTCCCAAAATGAATAAATGCTTATCAAATTTTTACACTATTATTCAAATGATTGAGGATACTAGCTGCCCTACTCCTGTAGGTCAATTATTCAAATGATTGAGAATAACTAGCTGCCCTACAGGTTATTTTTTTATTAGACAACAGAAAGCAAAAATTACCAAATTGAAACTCGAGGCATAAAATATTGGTGTTATCTATTTAGTGACAAAATAACATATTTAATCTGAAATGCAGTTATTTATTGCATTTAATAAAAATAAAAATTGTATCCTTTTTATAATATTTTAGGAAACACAATTTGGTGAGCATTTATCCATTTTGGTAAGCGTTTCGAATTTTATTGGTAGTAGAATTGATACATTTTCAGTAGGTTTAACACAAACCTTTTATTTATAATATTACAATAAATTGATAATATTGTAAAAGCTTTCAATAGAAGACTGATTGATATTCCTAGCGTTACCATTATTTAATTAAGCGTTGAGTGAATAAATAATTAAAAATTGATAATTATAGTATTTTATTTGTTTGAAAGCTTATGGTTGCGTTGAATGGACCGCTGGAAGAAATTTCTTAAGTCCAATAATAGCAACTCACTGTTTAAATCAAAGCAACAGTGGTCCAAAGAAAAAAACCATGGCAAGGCCACTTTTTTCTATTTTCTTTCTTTTCGATCACGTCAAAAAATCTGAAACGATACATGTAAATTCTTGTATGTAATTCTTATAAAAAAGTTAAATCACGTTTCTTCTAATCATCATAATATTTAAGGTGTTATGTCAATTCAAAGTTAAGTGGTCCAATAGTGGCAACTTTACCCTAAATAGCCGCTCTTAATATGAGCTATGTTCCTTAAGGTTGACAATTCCAGATGAACTCGGTAACTTTCCATGGTCAAACCGTGTTATAAGCTTTGGCTAAGTATTTATGTAGTATATTATGCAAAAACTGAAGTCATATCTATTCTACACTAAGTTAATACTTAGCACAACTACTAATGTAAAGAGGTAAAGTTCGTAACTTTGTTTGTTTGAGGAAGGTAATCTCTGGAACTGCAGGTCCAATTCCAAAAATCCTTTTCTGATAGAATGCTACATTGCTTGTGCGTAACATAGGTCATATTTATAAAAAAAAATAACTAACTAAAATTTTTACTTTTTTATATATTTTTTTAAGTGTTAATTGTTACACTTAAGCTGAATTAAATATTTATATAAAATACAGTGAAAAAATTAAACGCCCACCCGTCTCAGCCAGGATTTGAACCTGGGTCTTCCGCAATCCGGGCGGCTGCACTGACCGTTATGCTACCGGGAAGGCTGACGTAAGCGCTAAATTTTGGCACGTGAAAAGTGCTAGTTTGTTATGAAGTTTCATAAATTTATAAAAATACTATTACTACTATTTCTGCAATTCTGTGCGTGCGACGTTTAGATATTTAGTATGTGATACGACGCAGAGAAATACTTACTCCTTCGCTTCGCGTACCCACTAAAGACCAGCGTCAGATGTCTGTATAGGAAGCCTGCCATTAGCTGAGATTGACTCCTATTCTTTGCCACAATATTGTACAATATATTTCTTTGTTGCAAATAAAGTGTTGAAAGAATTTCTCTCGACATTGAAATAAGTTCTCAGGAGTTTCATAAAACAAAAGTGTACTTAAAATAATTCTGCTTGGTGTTTATTAGATTACACAAAATCTTTACAGTTGAACAAGTGAAATATAGAAACAAAACTGCATTGTCAAAGTTAGAGCTTCAGTTAAAGCTCAGCTCATTATATCCAGCCAGCTAGCCAGTTGCTAGGCTACAATCAAACAATGCAATGTAGTGTGAAGCTACAATCAAACGATGCAATGCAGTGTGAAGCTACAATTCTAGTTTAATTGATTGTCAAGTGTTTTATGCCACTAATGAGGCAATTGCCTAATTGCCAGCTTACGACCCGCCTTATGGTAAGCGGCTACCGTATCTTGCAACACCAGAGGTACCACTCACGTCAACCCTGTAAAAACCTTTTAAAAACCAATGAGGTGGAAACGCACTTCACGCGGGAAGATCGGCAGTGCCTCAGTAGATGAGGACATCTACTGAGGCACTGCCGATCTTATCTCTAGCTGCCGGAACACAACAATGCTACAAACATTGATGTTATGGCGAAATATTTAGATAAGATGGCTAGCCAGGCGAACAAACAAGTCCTACCACCAACCAAACCGAGTACGCAAACATGTACCCCTCACCGAAAATCGAACCCGGGACCTCTGGGTTTGAGACCGGTGGTCTTAACCAATAGGCGGTAGAATACCTCGGCAACGAGCTCATTCAACAACCACATCCAATACGCCGTCGCTGGCTAGTCAGTGTGTGAACCCATGGTACTGTAGTAACCGAGACTCCTTGCTCGGGCATGCTGACTGGCAGCCGCCGTGGCCTGAATTCAAACGATGTAGAAAAAAGAGATGGAAGAAAAAAAAAAGAACATCGCGGACTCGATTGACAGACCGCGACAACGATTGATCTTGTAATTGTAATATTGAAAAGATAATATAATAATTAGTGGTTTGGAAGCCTTTTCATTTAATAAACCCCCCGGTACCTAAGTAACGACCCAGCCGGTTGTTACAGTACCTATCTCAACAAGGATAGGCTACTGTAATAAGGGTCACTAGAACTGTTTACTCTATTGTATGGCAGCTGCAAAGATTATTGTTATATCAGAATCAGCCTATTGTACTGCTCGCTTACGTAACGAATCGAATGGGTTGCCAGCCAGCGCATTGACCAAGGTCGGTTATACACAGTAATTTATAGACGGTCGCCGTCAAACTTACATGTACATCATAGGTCGTAAAGTTTGTTAGGTATTTAGAAAACAACATACTTACTTGATTTTTTATTTGATTGTTTATAGGAAACGCTCGTCTTATCGTAAGTGTCGGAAGCGCACTTGAGTATCCTCAGATACCGATAAAAAGGCGTATCTATCTGTTCTAGATCATCTCAGCCAAAAGACGTCCACTGCTAGACAAAGGCCTCTCCCAAGGATCTCCACAACGACCAGTAGGGTTACTCTTGAAACACAATTGCAATAATCAATTTCCAATCCCAAATCAAAATTATTCAAATGGCACTCTTAAAAACGATAATAGCGCCACATTGGAATGAAATTGCGTGGAAATTGAGGGAACAAATTATTATCGAGATGGGGCGTTCCGAAATTGCGAAACTTATCCCAATATCGATACATATTAATCGCATTGGAATTGTATTGAGATTGAGTTTGCATCAAGAGTAGCCTACCAGTTTTGTGCTGCTCGCATCCAGCGGCTTCCCGCGACCTTCACCAGATCGTCGGTTCACCTTGTTGGAGGGCTGCCCCCACTGCGCTTTCCGGTACGCAGTCGCCACTCGAGGACTGTTCCGCTCAAATTTCGCGTTACGATCCCAATCTTTTGCATGATTTGTTTTAATCTTAACGGTTAAGCACTTGGCCTTTATTTCAATTCTCACCTGATGTTAAGTGATGATAAGGCCGAAGGTGGAAGCGCACTTTACCCGAAATCGTTAATTACTAAGGTACTGCTGGCTATCTTATGGCTGGTTTAAGAGCTGTGCGGGCCGCACGTACGGGCCGCCCGTACGGACTCCCGAAGCGGAGACACAATGTAAGGCGTTTCGGACTTTATCTGGAGCGGGTCACACCGCGTCGATGCGAAACGATGCTCTAAGGATGCGTTCCGGGAGCCAGTACGGACGGCCCGTACAGCTCTGAAACCAGCCTGAATCTAGCAGTCGGAACACAACAATGCTACAAACATAGATATTTTGGCATATTAAGCTAATATAGTGTTAGCTAGCCAGGCGGACAAATAAGCCCTACCACTAACCAAGCCAAGTACACAAACATGTACCCCCCGCTGAATCGAACCTAGGTCCGCTGGATCTGAGACAGGTGGTTTTGACCAATAGAACACAGAGGCGGTTAAAATGATAGAATGATTGATGCATTGTAACAATGTAAAAAGGGTTGGTTGGTAAAAAGGGTTGGTTGGTAAAAAAAGGTTGGTTTAGGTACACAGATTCTTAGAAAATAATCTTGTAAGTATATCTAGTAAAATTGGGAGGCACACACTCATTACCCTCTAGAAATCTTTATGCACGCGGCTTCTGCAAAGTCTATACTTATTGTATACGAGGTTATAAAATCTACGCGCAAGTTTCTAGGAAAAATCACTAAAATATATTGCGATGTTGTGATCGATTCATGAGATCAGATTGTTAGGTACGGTTGTTTACTGAGATTAGCTATACACATGTGGTCAAGTATTTCTCATCCGAGTGGCAGTATTACTTATTATTCATCCATTAAAAAATAATATACTTAAAGTTAAAATTAAAGAAACTTTGAGTCTGACGAATTCAGCTTTTCCCTTTCTAGGATAAATACCTTTAAGTTTATAATATTGTGTTTCGTAATATTTACTATTATTTACATAGAGAAAAGTAAATTCATTTTAATTATAGAAAACGGTATACTATAAATAGAAATAGAAAAAATAGATAATGAAGTGTAAACTTATTAAAATACTACATCAAAGAGCTAATACACAAAAACGACTATGAATCATTGGCTACGAATCCAGCTTCTTCTCAGCCGACAAAATCTTATTTAATGTTTGACAGTAAAAAGATTACAAAAAATTTTAAAACTAAAAATATTTTAAATCCTTGACCTTTAATTTTCTTTTAACTTGTTTATGATTTCATGTTATAAATAAAAGCATGTAATTGATTAAATAATTCGAAACAAATAAGGTGTCATCTTGCCTAGGTTTGACATAAGCTCACTTGCACAAAACCTTATAGTTTTTCAGCATAATCACACACATTGAATACGAGCCGTTTCTTATTTCTACACAATTCAATATACGTTATGCAACACTGCTGAAATGCGTTATTATGTTGGTTGTCTCGAATCCGTATTCGTTGGTCATCGTTACATAGAAAAATTTAAAACTATTAATAGAATATCTCAATTATTTATTTTAATCATAATCAGCCTTAAAACGGGTGGTGGATAACGGATGGCATGGTCGGGCATGCTATGAACAGGCATGAGAATGCCTGGACAAAGGAGCTGGGGAGGCAATGCAAAAGGCAGGAAGCCGTAACGAAAGCCAAAATGTTTGCATGTATGCTTGTTTGCTTGCCTACTTGCTTGCTTGTTTACTTGCTTACTTGTTTGTATACTTGCTTACAAATATTTTGATTGTCATACTAATGCATGAGGAGTTCGATGGCGTAGTGGTTAAAGCGCCCGGTCTGCGAGTTTTGAGGTTAAGCCACTTCTCAAAGGCCGGTCATCGGATGGGTGACCAAAAATTTATCATCTTGCGTTCCACCGTGCTTCGAAAGGCGCATAAAGCCGTTGATCCCAACTGCTTTAGTAGTCGTTAACAACCACCAACCCGCATGGGCCCGAGTGGTGGTTTGTAGGCCATTCTCTTTATCCATCCATAGGGTAGGCTCCTGCCCCAGCAGTGGGGACATAAAAATAAGCTGATGATGATGACTAACGCAACGTTCGAGTAAAAGTTACTGCGATGAATGGTGTTCGATGACCTAAACAAAGATAAACAGTTTAATCGATTAAAAAAGAAGTGATTGTAATGAAAATACCAGAAGTTCAGACAGGAAATATTAAAGTCATTTGATATAGCGCCAAATTAGTGACTGAAAGACTGAACGATTTTTAATTTTATATAAGGTCACATTTTATCAACTGCAAAAATTTTGAGGATAATTTCAACAAAATATATAAACTATTTTTATGAAAAATCCTTAAATTTTTATACGCTAGTTTTCAAGAAAAACGCCAAAAGACATTTCGATTAAAAAGAAAAATAAAGCACTTCCGGTAGTTTTAATTCACAGGAGCCGAAACAGAGAGGCCGCAATGCTTTCACCGCTTACACGTGCCCCTAGTTTCATTCAAAAGAGCCGACAGATCTGTTAAAAATATTACAATTTTTGTGTCAGGAAAAGTAAAAAGAAACTAGCTTGAATTTTTTTTTAAATGCTAGGGCCTTATTTCTCTGATATAATTAGATGTTTTGTCAAAATATTTGCAGTTGATAAAAAGTGACCTTATATAAGTACTTAATTTTTCATTAAGTTTATTTTCGTTGCATTAGTTAGCCCTGTGAGGGTAGCATTATATACTTTTGTGTAATGATTCCTTTACCATATTATAAATAAAAAAATAGTTTTTTTTTAAATGTAAATTATAGTCCACAATGCATACCGTGGCATTAAGATGACACTTAGCTTGAAGTTTATGTTTGTTTCTACAACTTTTGCTTGTATCAGTGTTTGTCTTGTTGGTTGTCCTAATAAACAAACACAAAATAAATAAAAAAACAATCGTAAAATAATTTTTGTGAAATGTAATTCGATATTTTCCTTCGTTCGTTCGTTCGTATGGAAAATTGTGCGCAGACATTCAAAAAGGCACCTAATGCGCCCATTGTTCTTGTACGCTGTACAGATTCACCCGGGTTTTTGCACTTTGTGAAAGAGATAAAAGTTCAAGCAAGGCAAAGTCAGGGGCTTTCAGTCACGTCTTCTTGTTTTAAATAGTTTTATAAAGTGGCGTACGAATGTATGAGTTGTACCGCTTTAGGTAACAAATATAATTAATGTAAAAAAAAATAAAATTATTTAAACATTTATAATTAATGTAGTTATCCTTTTACTCAGTAGTTAAGTATTAACTATTAAATATCTTTTCATTATATAACCCAAACATTCTGTAACTCTAATTAGCTTTTTATTTAACTTTGCTCGGTATTCTAAAGTGGTGTATTTGTTTTTCATTTACCACTTCAGCGAACAAATAGTAACAATGTTAGGAATGGAACGTACAGCCTTTCTATGTTACCTACTTTGTGTAGACTTAATATTCGAAAATGGCATTACTTTCAATGCTACTTCTATCACGTACAATGTATCTAAAATAAAGTCGATATGTCTAGCCAATTTCTGACTTCTAACGTCTGAAAAGTCTTATTTTTCCATAGAGACAATAGTACCCTATTTGTCTACAGATAAGCGTCCCAATGCTGGGTTTATACCTAACCACATAATCATTAATCATAGGGAGATCGAGTCCAAAACTACAACGCGAGTCCATTACCGGTTTTAACGATTTTCATCTCACGACAATGACAGGGCAAACTAAAGCACGGAAAAGCTCGAATTTTTTTAATTTAGTCACCATAGTCGCTGCGACATCGAGCTCCTCATTATTTATACTTATCTATACTAATATTTAATATTATAAAGCTGAAGAGTTTGTTTGATTGTTTGGTTGAACGCGCTAATCTCAGGAACTACTTGTTGGCATTAAAAAAATATTTTTGTGTTGAATAGTCCATTTATTGAGGAAAGCTATAGGATATATTACATCACACTATGACTATTAACGCGGGTGAAACCGCGGGGCCCAGCTAGTAATGTAATATAAGACGATGAGAGAGATTTTATTCAAACTAGGACAGCGGTTAAAAAACCGCCTTTGTGGTCTAGTGGTTAAGGCCATCGGTCTCGGACCTAGAGGTCCCGGGTTCGTTTCTTAGCGGGGAGTACATGTTTGTGTACTCCCCGCTGGGAATAAATAAATGTGTCGCCATATTAGCTGCCTTATATCGCTCATATAAAATATTGCTTGTTGATTTTTAGTTATTTAATGAATTGTATTTTATTTTTTCTAGTATATATTCTTATATATAAGAAAGCAGTTTGTTTACGAGTGGTGATTTAAGAGTTGTTTTGTGGGGTTATCGTTTATTGTTTGTGGTAAGTCTTATTTGTCTTATTTACGTTACTATGCGCACAAAATTAAAATATTACTATACATAGTTATTATTGTTTATAGTTTAAATGGCTAATATGGGATCTTTGAACATTTATTATCAAAACGTACGGGGGCTACGGACTAAAACAGATACTGTATTTTTACTGAACTTGAGGTTGAGTGACTATGATAAATTATAACGTTAGCGAAAACGTGGCTTTCGGATGGCGGGATGGGATATCGGACAGTGAGCTTGAATAATTCGATGAGTGATTCGATGACCGGATTCGATATCGATTGGCGTCGTGATAGGAATTATTCTCGGTCTGCTCAGGCTCGGGGAGGTGGAGTGTTGATTGCAGTACGTCGTGGTCTTTTGGCTACTTGTAAAATTCAGTGGCAGAGGACATATGGATTACAGTTCGATTCCCAGTGGGGGGTACATGTTTGTGTACTCGGTTTGGTTGGTGGTAGGGCTTGTTTGTCCGCCTGGCTAGCTACCACCATCTTATCTAAATATGTCGCCATAACATCAATGTTTGTAGCATTGTTGTGTTCCGGCAGCTAGAGATAAGATAGCCAGTGCCTCACTAGTTGAGGATCCCGGGTGAAGTGCGCTTCCATCATTGGCCTTATCATCACTTAACATCAGTTGAGATCAAGGCACTCACAC
Source organism: Eudonia mercurella (assembly GCA_963082485.1). Classification (NCBI taxonomy): domain Eukaryota; kingdom Metazoa; phylum Arthropoda; class Insecta; order Lepidoptera; family Crambidae; genus Eudonia; species Eudonia mercurella. Next base: position 14,602,735 of record OY720022.1, on the reverse strand, counting down.
ACCCATTAATATAAAAAAAAAGTCATATTAACTAGTTTTTCTAATAAAAATTCAAAATGCCAATCAGTATTACAATTACATATATGTACTATTTACCTATGCAATGAAAATAAAGGTAACTCCTTTAGTGTGCAGCTATATAATTTTATTAATAAACTTGCTGCAATTAGAAACGATAATCCATTAGACAAATTTATTATAATTGGCGATTTCAGTATGAGCTCCTTTGTTTGGGAACCGAGCGACCAACTGAGTTGCTTGCAACCCTGGGTTGTCTCAGACTCTGCTAGTTTTGATCCCCTAGTACCGTACGTAGAATCCATATCATAAAGCGGTAGAAATTGCAGCTACTTTTGTGGAACTGTATCCACTGAACCCATCTAGACGCACTATACATATGTATGGCCGTGCTGTTTATGACAATATACGTTCTAAGTTGTCACAAACGGATTGGGAGGTTTTTTTTGAAAATATTTAAAGTTGTCAATAATACTGATGATGCAGCCAAGCTTCAGGAGAATTTGGGAAGGTTGCATGCTTATTGCCACCTAAACAAACTCGACCTAAAAGTTTCCAAATGTTTTTTTATTAGTTTTACCCGTAAAAGTAATCCATTTTGTTATAGAGGTTATCGAGGTTAAAAATGAGGGGTTACCGATTCAACACGAAGCTAAAGATTTGGGAGTTATTTGGACACTTAACTTTTATTCGATAAACATATTATTACCTGTATCAATAAATCATCCTGTGCCTTGGGGTTTGTTATGCGTTCGTCCAAGTCATTTAAACATATGAAAACTATCAAAAATTTATACTGTGTATACGTCCGTAGCCACCTAGTATACGTTAGTTCAATTTGGAACCCTCGCTATGATTCGTATATAATTAATATTGAAAAAATTCAGAAAAAATTTACACGTTATTTGAATTATAAATTCAGCATTCCTAAAATGTTTCATGAACAACTCTGCGCTAAGTGTCCTTTTTTACCACTTTCTGTTAGACGGAACATTGCAGTCATTGTACTACTACTTAAGATAATCAGAAGTACACCAGATGGTCCAGATTTGCTGAGCAAAATTACTTTTAAAATACCTACGCGAGCACCCTGAAACAATTCATATAAACCATTTAGCATCCCCTCCACTAACACCAACTATAGACAGAGCAGTTTTCTCGTAAGAGTTTGTATGTGTATTAATAATACTAATGCTAATATAGACGTATTTTTCGACAGCATCAATAGCATAAAAAAGGCGCTTACCGTTGTTGACGACTTGTTGACGATTCAAAATTAATTATAATATGTAAAGTTTACTATTACTGTAAGTAGATATCTTAGATGTGGTAGCTTGTCAATAGCTTATAGTTATAATTTTTGTTGTAATTTTTTTACAATTGCAAGCTGTTAGCTATCCTAAAATAGATAAATAAAATAACATCAACGTTTGTAGCATTGTTTGTGTTCCGGCAGCTAGAGATAAGATAGCCAGTGCCGCAGTAGTTGAGGTTTCCGAGCGAAGTTCTCTTCCACCTCTCAACATCAGATTAAGGCACTGTGCTTACCTTATCCGCAAAATATAAAAAAAATTAAAATATTAAAAAGATATATAAAAAAATTTAATGTACAATGTCTATATTAAAACTTAATGTAACAGATATTATACATACATTTTAGTTAACGGGATTCCTCCTCCATTTAAACTGTATCTATGTCTACCAAATCTCACACTCCTCCGTAAGGGGTAGGTACGAAGATTTCTCTTCACGTGGTACTAAAACTCAGATTCATCAATAAAGTTTAAGTTATATTAAAATTATTAATTTATATTTACTATAATTACGTATATCGAAAAAAGCACTTAAAAAGAGGACTTTTCTCAGGTGAGACTTGAACCCATGAGTTTTCACTATGCAGTCGACAGATCTTCGAAAGAAGTTACCAAGACACTGGTTTCCATGTCGATTTTTAAAAGTTATAAACATTGCGATAACATTTAGCCCGTGACTATGACTGTGCCCATGTGCCCTACCTAAACTAAGTTAATATAACAAATAACAGTATAACAAAGCTGTATATTATTGTACAAAACCGGTGATCGCTCAAAATAAGCGCTATATCTATTCGCACTCATACTCGAAGTCTCATTAATACGTTGGCATCGACTCACGTGGCAATATGCGATTATTCTCGAGCCGGTCGGAACTCCGAAGCATATACAATTTGAATATGGATAAATCCCACAGTATTATAGGGCGGATAGTAGCATCGGAAACTTAAATTTAGATTTAACAAGCTGTCTCCGTTCTTCGCTCGTAGTCTTGCAGCGGCATTGTCGTGTGCAACATCATTAATCGTATTTGCAGAATGTCTCTTGCAAATCGTCTGGTCTGGTCCTTTAAGGCGCTGACAACCATGGAACAGCGCTCACTGTCGATTTGCATACAAGCAAAAGGGATGCAAGTGGCGCGTGATCCATTAGACACAAATTAGGAAATTCGAAAAATGGATATTTATGTAAAATCTTGATATTTTATTAACACGTTGACTGCCTTAAAATCAGACACAATAGAAATTTAATTGTCGCCGAAATTTATTGTTTTTCTTTCCAACGCTTTCAAAGAATTGTTAAGCATGCGTTTCTTGAAAATAAGAACACCAACGCCTGAAGTGGTAATTTTATTTGCTCCTCGAATATTAGATCAACAAGTATTGCATAATATTTACTACGTTTATACGGACAAATTAGGGTTGCATAAAAGTCCTGATATGTTAAAGCTCTATTGGGAGAGGAAAACCTCAACAACCCGAACCGAGGTCCTAGCCTTCAGAGGCGTCCGGCCCACTGGTTTTTCCGCTCCAATCCCGGACACCCGCCACCTAATCCACTTAAGTAACATTGGTTGAATTAGGCCTTCGCGCTTGTGAACTTCACGCGACGCAGACGACGCGACGGCCGATAAAAAGAAGGGTAGGCGAATAACTCATTATATACAAAAAACACTGTTTGTAATATACAAACAACCATATCGTGTCTAAGATTAGAAAAGATACAACAAAGGACATAAGTCTTTTTAATATGCTTTACCATTAATATTTCAGCGTTTATCAACAAATGCATCAAATTGACTTTAACTTATTTAAACTAAATATATGAGTAAGATATTAACTCACACGAAAACTTGAACACTGCTTTAATTACATGACATCACAAAATTTCGAAGTAGTCGCGAGACGAGTTTTCAACATTTGTTGTAACTCTAGAAAAGTACAGTGGAATAGAAGAACGTTGGCATACGCCAAGATTAATAATAACTAGAGCATACGAAATATATATATATATATATATATATATATATATATTTCTATATATATATATACATATATATTTTAATAATTTCTTAAATATTGTTTTTCGACCCCTGCATTTTGACTCGAACCTTGGGCGGTTCTAGTTACCACTTAGTGTGAGGTACACACACATAAAAATCCAGTAGGTACACTGCACTTACAATACGCAATTCGTAGTAAAGTAGGTAGAGCAGCGACGCAGTTGCATTCATTATGACACTGGACACAGGTAATGTTCCCCATAGCCTTGAGATCATTACGCGCTGCATTGACTAACAGATAGTCACAAAAACATCTCGGCTGTCTAACTACCGCAGAACTGCGCTGCCCACGGACCAAGCGTGTAAAATATACGATAAATAACAGTTCACGAGCATTAATCGTTATACAATACATATTTGTATATAGTAATTTATTGCTGTGTACGATATAAGTCGCTCAACAAAAGTACACTTTTTTACATGTGACTTGGCTATAGGCGGCATCGAGGTGCGAGCTATATTTAATTCTTGGCAAGGACCGTGATGCGTTGCATTCTCGATACCTGCTAACATACTTGCACTTTCATAAGTGCAACAATCTGTGGCGCTCATCTAATTATTATATTTGATTATCTATGTCAAAGTAAGACGATGACAGTACCCGGTTAGACTATAGAGTAGGAATTTAGAACTCAACATGTTTCGGATAAGGTCCGCGCGATCGCGCCGTATTAGTTTAGTTACAATATTTATATCGGATACTTCCAGTGCTTATGAGTGCTCTGATATTTAGATAGTGTCTTATACGTCAATAGAAATAAATAAAGTGGGATCGGACGAGGCATGCTTGCCAAATGGTCGCGGCGACATGGACAAGGTTAGTGTGTGTCTTAGGACCGGCGCAGCTGCAACAAAACCCTTTAGTAAATATTTGGTGTAGACAATCACTTTTGAAATTAAATTGCTGGAGAATAAGATAATAAAAGAAATAATGGTATCAGAAAACAGGGTGCCTAATTAGAGTTTTATTGGTCATTCTTTAACGAAAATTCGTCTACGAAAACGAGATTTTGTATGGCGTTGAAGCAGCGCCTTCTGGTAACAAACGAAAATTTTGCATCACTCTGATGATTGATGCGTTTATTAAAAAAAAACATTGATACGTAGCGCCTGAATAGTTAGTCGCTTAATATGTCTACAGGAAATAAGGTCAACAAATATAAGCAGCTTTCAGTAATTTTCTTCGACCTACTTACTTACCCTCTACAGTGATTTTTCCTCGCTTTAATGTTAGCGGGGCAAGGTTTTTATGCGTAAAAAATCCTTATTTTTTATTAAATTCCCATTATAAAAACGTTCTTGGTATTTTATTTGTAGCTGTACGACGACCTTTTTAACTCTTTGCTCAAAGTTAATATTTTTTAGTTTATCAATTTATTCCTGAAGACTAACGAGAATCTAATGTTATTTGCGCAACGTAAGAAATAAAGAATTGTGTTGCTAATTTTAATGCTAGATATTAACCTAAAATTAGAGCACGTACTAACGTGCTCTAATTACGTGGACACTAGTCCAATGGTCCAACTGCTGACAGTTGGACCATTGGACACTAACGTGCTCTAATTTTAGGTTAATATCTAGCTTTATGACGTCAGCGTCATAAGAGAATATTCAATGAAGCAGCATAGTTACTTACAATTAAATATAGTCTATTATAATGTATACAGAACAAAAAGAAACAAACATAACTTAAAAAAACAGAGAAATATAAATAGCAAATTAAAAAACTAAATATCTATAAATAAAAGTCATGTCATGTAATTTACTTGTTTACTGTATGTCGTCTATGTTTTTGCTATTTGTATTGAAATCTTCTATTCCCACAGCGTAAGAAAGACGTTGAACCATTTTTAGTTTATACTAAGTTTATACTAAATTCTCATCAAGGTAAACATGACTATTTGACGTCCTAGATGGAATGTAAAGAATTATGCACTTTTATTATATTTATGTAAGTGTCAAAATTGGTTTGTCATAAATAATGATGGTGTGTTAATTCGTGTTCGTAAACATGCATGAGTGTTGGCAAATGAAACTAAACAGTGCAACGTCACTTTTCTAATTCGTTTAGTGGTAATATAATTTATCTATCATCACTCAGTATCATCAATAGATGAGATAAAGAGATAGATTATGTAGAGGTAATTAAACAAAGCATTTTTCTATACTATAAAAATCACACAAAGCCAACGAAAAAGAAAGAAAAGTAACATTGTTGATGTATATTCTTAAGATTTGGTCTTTCGGTGGTTTTATTGTTGATTCCAATTACCAATTAGGTAAAATACCTAGATATCTGTGTTTTGTCCGTCTGTCCGTCCGTCTTATCTGTGTCCGACTGAACAGTCGGACGAAATTAAATTGTGTGGTTACCACTATTGAATCTGACTGACTGGACAGCGGAGGATGAGTGACTTGATAGTCCCGGTACCGTAGGTGCACTATAAGGCGAAAAACATTTTTTGCTGCTAGTTGTGTCTAAGCTTCTAGTTTAAACTAAATACCTGCTTGAATTGAAACAAGCATTATTTTGCAGAATGTTTGATCTTCAGGGCTCAAGTAGACAATGAGGTTTTTTTATAATAACTCGTATAATTGTACGTAACAAAGCTCTAAAAACTTGCCATGTCGTTACATGTACTTATACATTTTTTTATAAGTTAGCATTGTTTAACATCATCAGCTACGCTGAAATATGTGACATGACAATAAGTGATTTAAATCTATTAAAGGCCTATGTCCAGCAGTGGACTAGTGTAGGCTGATGATGACGACGATGATGATGATGATGATGATGATGATGATGATGATGATGATGATGATGATGATGATGATGATGATTACAGTATTAATATATTATATTTATACGAGTATCTACTCTGAGGAGCTCGATGGAGCAGTGGTTATCGCGCCCGGTCTGCAATAGCTGATGTTAAGCAACTTTCGCAAAGGCCGGTCATTGGATGGGTGACCAAAAATGTATCATCTCGAGCTCCTTCGTGTTTCGGAAGGCACGTAAATCCGTTGGTCTCGGTTGCATAAGCAGTCGTTAATAACCACCAATCCGCATTGGGCCCGCGTGGTGGTTTATGGCCCGTTCTCCCTATCCATTCATAGGGAAGGCTCGTGCCCCAGCAGTGGGGACATAAAATGAGCTGATGATGATGAAGATCTACTCTACATCTACTCTGATGTAGAGCAGATACTCGTATCTACTCTACGCTCTGAGTTCCACTGCAGGTCTGCAGCCAACAGGAGATATCTGTAGTACTTACATTCCCCGGGGAATTTGTACGCGAAAGTAAGTGGAATTTTTATTCTCGGACAGACGCACCTTGCCGCTTGTATGAGACCAGCAATTCTAACGGAATATTTCTGTTTTAGTGTTGATTTAGTAGTAAGTAAACAAACCTATAAACCTATAAATGTCCCACTGCTGGGCAACGGGTTCCATCATTGAAATCAAGTCATCACTACAATTGATGCGAATGAGTAAAGGCTTAATCACCACGCTAGCCAAATGCGGGTTGTGATCACAAACTCGGGCTATGCTTCGAGAAATCCGAAACACATTTTGCCCGACGGTGGGTTACTCTTGAAACACAATTGCAATAATCAATTTCCAATCCCAAATCAAAAAAAATTAAATGGCACTCTTAAAAGCGATAAATTAAATTGCGTGGAAATTGAGTAAACAAATTATTATCGAGATGGGGCGTTCCGAAATTGCGAAACTTATCCCAATATCGATACATATTAATCGCATTGGAATTGTATTGAGATTGAGTTTGCGTCAAGAGTAGCCTACCTGGAAATAAACCCTGGCACCTTCAGGTTTCGAGCCGAGTGCTTTGCCTCACGGCCACCGAGACGCTGATTTAGTAGACGTAAAGCAAAAAAGAAAATTAATTAAAACTAACATTTTTTATTCGTCGACTACGGGCTTAAGGGGGTGCAGCGCGGACGCAAAACTGCGAGTTTCAAGTTTTTTTATGATAGCGAGCGAGCGGCGCGTGGCAGTGGTGTGACAACGGCGCACGACTACGAATACGCTCGCACACTAATATCTGTACAGAGTAGGCTGGTGATTTAATTAGAGCAACGTTTACTTTCGTAAAATCATAGGCGTTTGGGTAAAAAATAATAAAAGTCTTAATATTTTCATATTCATGTTTTTTAATTGAAAAATAAGACAACAGTGGCCTGCGGAATATCAATACAAACATTTTGATGTCGGATCATTGTTTCATTTGTGCTATATTTACAAAGTTTCTGAAGAAATAAGTTTTTAGATATGATATCTAAAAACTCATTATTTTACGTACTGTTTATGCAGTTTCTGGGTATTTGTTTCAAATTCCAAGACAACCATGGCCTTGTGAAAGGATCAAGCTTACCTACACTGGTCCTTTTAATGTATTAGACCTATTCAGCGCCTAGCACCAGTGACTTAAAAACACGTAAATTTTCAAATTCCGCGCTGCACCCCCAAACGCTATGTCGCCACACCAACGTATTTATAAACTGTTGGGCTCAAGTTTTTCGAAGAATAGATATTAAATTTAAAAAAAAGTTTTTACTGATTGACTACTTCCAAACGTTGTTACTAAAACCTCTAATGGATAATTAGTTTAACAGATCCAAAAGGTTTTACGCGTATAAACTACTGGTGGTCGCCCAGTGGCCGGAAATCGATCGTGATTTGTTGAAAAATACAGCTTGAAATTAAATCAGCTGCAGGGAGGGATTGTGTACCCCAAATTTTTTTGTAACACATGTTATACATATAGTTTACTTTTTGCACTCCTTTTCCATGTTATGACCTTCAACTATGCCAATTCACTCCTCATGCGCGCAATGTGCTTCAAAAGGGGTACACAGTTTTTACTTCAAGTATTATTAAATAGAAAATAAGAAAACTGCAGAGCACTAGGTGGTATGTTGACTAATGAATGAGTACGGATTCATAAAAGGTACGCAACGTTTTCTATGAATTGTCTCAATGAAAACACGATCTCGGCTGAAGTTGCAGTCAGTTCCGCGAAACAATCAACAATCAACTCTCTTCCACTTGGGTGTAGGTTTACAGATAGCTGCCTCACTGCATAAAGATGCGGACATGTACACACGCCTGCATATCTGACTACTACCAGCTGTTTCCTCAATTTCCTCAATAGACCTTGAACTTTATGTAGACGAAATAATGGTTGATTATTTATTGAAGAAATTTGACAGTTTTGGATATTAAAAATAGGGGTCAGTTCTGCTGCGGAAAACTGCGAAAAACTGCTTAAGCGGCTGATGTCACCATTTGATTTTGGCACTCTAGCAGTTTTCCCATTCTACCGACGAACTGATTTTTGACTTTATAAATATTTGGATACGACCACCTGCTTCCTAGCTGACATCAAGTAAAACTTCTATGAAATTCTATGTTTTTTTTTAGTAACGAAAAGCAAGATATCATGGTTCCCCATTGATCGAAACTTGCTTTTCTTTCTTGTGAAACTACTCGTTATCTCGATTGACTGCATCCCTTTCGTCGTTAGTATTCCTAATATGCGAACTGATACGTCATCGAATCATTTCCTTTGTTTCTACATTTTTATGCGAAAATAATTTAACGTACTGTTCTTGATTTTTTACTGCAATAAGTGCTATAACTGTGTAGTAAGCTTACGTTTCAGTATTTACTTCATAGTATTTATAAGAATGATTTATAAAAGGATGGGAATTATCGCTTGAAAATATGTTTTTGGTTTTTTATACTTACCTACTACAAGTTTTTTTTGTATAGTTCCTCGCATAAAGTATTTTTACATGCTTTTGTTAAAACAATTATACGTATCGTATTAATATAACATAGTTTATACCTGCAGATTGTGGCATAAAAAATATTTTTCAAAATTTTATTACCTACTTTAATTAAGTTATCAAATAATCTCGTACGACAACTGCATTAGATACCATTGTTTATACATATAAGTAAGTAAACAGCAGTAGAAATATTCACAACGTTAAAGATATTAATTGCAGTATCTTGTTTATACAAACTGCTTACAAGTAAAGTAACTGGACTAATGACTTGTTGCTGCACTTCTTACTACAGAAGAAGATCGTGAACGACGTCGTGTAAAGGTGGCATAAGGTGGGTATCTATTATATGTTCGCACACCTAGTGTGCACCGCGCTCCTGCAACCGATCTTGGTAAATACGTTCGCAAACATAGAGCGTGCAACGTTTGCGAACGCATCCATTTTCCTGCGCAGTAGGTGCGCGAACATAATGGGCGACCCCCTTATGAGCTGGGCGTAGGACGGTGCTAGCGTGCTAAATCCAAGCTTGTTATACGAATAAGTTAGCGGAATTAATACCACTGCAGTTTAGTAACAAATATCCGCCACCGATTTATATAAATTTTAATATTTATTTACTAAAATTTTTAGCGTTACCGGAGTTTTTGGGGGCAGCGAGAAACTTAAAGAGTTCCTCAAGCCGTGTGAAACGAATCACCTGTGAGGTTTCTAGAGGGAATGGCATCACGCACTAGTGCGTGTCCCCGTTCCTAACTAGATTCTCCGAGGGGTACTGATCGGATCGGGAGCGGAAAAATCCACGGGTTTTTCCGCTCCCGATCCGACGCAAACCGAAGCCTGTAGAACCTCGACTTGTATTGACGAGGTCGTGGGGGTGGCGAAAAAGACAGCTACATGTCTGTACCTGGCATAGAGGTAGAAAGGAATAGTATATGACCAGCAAGACACAAAAAAGATAATTTTTTAATATTAAGAATTTTAATAACAGAACTGCTATCCATATGGCCTTATCTCACCTTTACTCGGAGTGCTTCGTCGCGCCAGTTTTGTAAAGGCCCAACTATTGTGCAATTCTGACTGACTGACTCTAACTCATGGAACTCATTATTCTTCTTGTTAAGCTAATGCACTTTTATCAATAGGAGCTGGTTTTCATCAGAAGTCTATATAGAAGTACGAAACCTCGAGCAAACACCCAGCCATCTCTCCACGTGGCTGTCGACGCTACACTTCAAATTTTAATTTGATCTGTGCAATGAGCATATTATACCTATTATTAACTGCGTTCAATTATCGAAACCAACCGTATTTGCATAGTAATTACAAAATAATATATAGTTTTGTCCGGATATGAAAAAACTGAATTCGCAGAAATGTAAACAGCATACTGTTGACATTGAAAATTGTGATTAAATAGCGTCCCCGGGAGGCAGAGAACTTCTGTGTGGTATCGCGCTTCCTATCAAAATGTAAAACAATACAGAAAAACTTTAATCGAGTCGCTGTATCATATTTACGTCCAGCTAGCATTTGTCAATTAAAAGTCATTGTCCAATGTTATTATTCTACATTATTTTGTAATAGTCTATTTATATTCTTAAATTACGGTGGCTAAACCAGTGCTGGTCCCGGCTGCATAGCAGTCGTTAACAACCACTAACCCGCACTGGGCCCGCGTGGTGGTCTATAGCCCGTTCTCCCTATCCATCCATAAGGAAGGCTCGTGCCCCAGCAGTGGGGACATAAAATGAGCTGATGATGATGATGATGATATAACGATACACAGTGTAACACAAGAAGCTATGGTGCCTAGTGCCTGATAATATGACATTCCGGAATACCTGCAAGCTGTGTAAGAGAGAATAATAACAGTAGAAGTCCTAAAAACAATTCATAAACATTAATTAAATGAGAAAAATTGGAAAGAAAAGATGTGAAAACTGCATTTAACGAATACGTGAAGGTACTAGTACGAGTAGCAACTGTACGTATGAAATACTGCATGTGTGTCTGAATGTGTGTGTTAATATGTGATAGTAGAAGACGTATCACTTTACCTCGCAAATCTCCACTTCGGTGAAAAGCAGTCCTAAATAGCTTTGTTTTTAAGGCAAAGAATGCGTTTGTTTCCTGCATAGGTAGCTGTGGGTGGGTGTGTGCACTGATACTCATCTAATATTATAAAGAGGAAACCTTTGTATTTTGTACGTACGTATGTATGTATGTATGTATGTATGTATGTATGTATGTATGTATGTATGTATGTATGTATGTATGTATGTATATATGTATGTATGTATGTATGTATGTATGTATGTATGTATGTATGTGTGTATGTATGTATGTATGTATGTATGTATGTTTGTTTGTATGTATGTTTGTTTGTATGTATGTATGTATGTATGTATGTTTGCAACGAATAAACTCAAAAACTACTGGAACGATTTAAAAAAATATTTCACCATTAGAATGCTGCATTAGCGCTGAGTAAGATAAGGCTATATAAAAAAAATATGTCCTCCCCTTGCGAAGCAGGGACGGCCCGCTAGTTTCTTCTATAATTCTGTAACTGTGATCTTGTTCGGCGTAATAAATAATGTTAAGCTCACATATATACCATTAAAATTCTTTTTAACTATCATCATCTCATTTACCTAACAGGATCGTACTTATTTGTTTGGTCAATACGGTTGTTATGTTTACAGTGATTCTGCGAGTACATAATATATCAATTGAGATAATTCGAACTGTAATTAAGACCAAGAAATCCCATTTCAAGACATGCCAGGACCGTTGGTTTTTAATTACCTGTCTTAGTACATATATTTGTAGATCATTGTAGCTTACCCGATGGGTAGGATAATCCTAAGGAATATTCTAAAGATAATTCTTTGTTTGTCCATACAGGAGAGAGAGAGGGGGAGAGAGATCTCTAAGAGAAATAGAGAGAATATACATATATATTCCCAAAATGTTTTCCCAGATCAGTCACATTTTTCCAATGGAACGGCAAACGGACATCTGATACAGCAGTAATATTTTAGTTACTCTACATTACTATGCTTGAATTTTTATATTTTGCAAAGAGGCTACGACTAGTCAGTAATTTTGTATACTGATGTTGTATGAAGATGGCACTAATGATTCTGACTGATGACGACTGACGACTCATCAGTCGTCAGTGGTTTTTTAAAACTGATGTACATACATCAATAACATACAGCCCGTGAGCACACTGCTGGGTATAAGCATCCCCTTTAACACGCCAACTTAACTTAAATATTAATTCCGTAATAAATTTTACCGGCATGTTTTCTAAACAGTATTTTAATTAAAATAGAAGTTGGAAACTGCAAAAACTAGACACCAGGGTAAAGCTACCAAGGAACACGCACTGCAAAAGTGTATCGCAATGCCACTTATATTAAATCTGTTAGCAACTACTCGTCTACGGCATAACGTGTCCATGGAGCCAATATGGTACGTAGTATTGATTAATCTCACAAATGTGTGTTGGCCAATGGGAACAATAGAATTGCGTATAGGAATACGTACTCTTTGGTAGTGTGTACTCTTTGGTGGCTTTACCCTAATATGATACACACGAGCATTGAAACTCGGGACATAGCTTGTTTATACAATAACGCATATTCAGTACTGTAGTACTTTCCTACTTCATATTTAAATAGTGTAGGAGCTAAGTTACGATATTCTAGAACATTTGTAATCAACATTTCATTAAAATATTTTAACTAGTGGTCGCCCAGTGGTCGAAATTCGACCGTAATTTTTATATTAAGGCTGCATGGATCCGGATTACGGATACTAAGCAATGAAATATTTAAAAAGATAGAATGTGAGTTTGGATTGGCATTGACAGATGTCGGCCGCATTAAAAGACAAACAATACGTGTGTGTCAAATACATATATGCGTGTGTCAAATACATGGTAGTGTGTGTAATGTTTGTTTTATTGATTTTATGTATTTTTTATGCATAATTTAATTTAACTATCTATTTAACATTCGGATAACCTTCTCCATAAAAACTATAAGTGTGCGAAATTTCATACTCCTCCATCCGCGCAATTTTCGTAAAAACGGGTACAAAGTTTTTGCTTCACGTATTAATATATAGATAGATAATAAAGGATAGTAGTAACTAGAAAGAACAAAGAGAGAAAAAATTATGAAACCCCATTCCTAAAATTTACAGGTTATGCAAAGCATATTCACGAATATATAACGGTGAAATCATAATGGTTAAAGCAGAACTATAAAGTCTCAAAGTGACTTCCGAAGCACGAAGGAGCTCGAGATATATTATTAATATGGACATTCACTTTGAATATCGCAATTCAATAGCACAAAGCGTTGTACCATCAAGCTGCTAAAAATATATATAGAGATAATATAAATTAATTAATCAATAACTGTTGTAACTAGCAACATTAATTAATTTATTAAGGATAATTAATTTTGCCGTGTGGCAATCCTTGTCTATCTTTGGTTGCGTTCCTTGTGCTGAATACACGGTTGGGCGATACCTTGTCTTATTTGTTTTCACCTGAAGAACCACCGGCCCCTTCAACAACTCCAACATAGTCCGCTGCCCTACAATAACCCTAAACCTTATTTAAAAATAAAGTGTTATTGCTAACTTCAAATAAATCTCAAAATAAAGAAACCTTATAAATAACAAAAACATTATATTAGATCCTTACCTATGAAATTGATGAAGTTTTGTATAAAGATTTAAAAAAATATATATTTTTCATACTAACGTTTTTATTTAATTTTCTTAACATCTATTTATGTTAACACTATAAAAATTTAAGAGTAGTGTGTTTGTTTCACTAGCTAAATATAGCAGACAAAAGAAAAAAAATCAAGTCCCTTCAAAGCTACAATAAAACAAAAAGTCAATTCCGCGAAACAAAAAAGGAGTCAATTTAAAAAATTGGGCCATAAAGACACAAAATGAATAATCATTGTTATTACTGAAGCCTAAGTAACATAGTCCTAATTAAAGGTGTATAATAATATTAACAACCGGTATTGAACGTCAATTTCATAGTTCATAGGTAAGGACCCAATATTTGTCAGTGAAACTATTGATTGTTTTAGCCAATGCCATGATGTCAAGGCGTGCATTCATAAGTAGTCGGCTAGTAACCTTAAATTACCCCACCGAGTGGAAAGATCGACGTTATTATAAAATCACTGCTCTATTTCTTTATAGTCTTGTCTAGGGAGCATGATGCAAGTAAGGACAAACTCAATCAATTTGCGTAGGCAAATAGGCGAGTAATAGTATTAAGTTCCTTCTCTTCTATGTTAGACGCAACATGGAATATATTAGATTTTCAGGTTAAAATAGTTTTTAAGGTTGAACTGAAAATTAAAATATACTTAAAAGGAAAAGGAGTAGCTTGTCAGGTAGCAGACTAAAGAGAGATAGACTGACTTAACCTTTTTTATTAAGCTGTGCAGTTATTTGAATTCGCGATTATAGAAAAATATAAAATTCGATCTCATTCAGCAATTTATATTAATCGCAAAAAATTTGAGAGACAGAAAACAAAATTAAAAAAGTTAATAATGTTGCTTTTTAAAAACTACTAACTTATTAGGTACTTAACATTTTACTAAGATCAATTAATGCTGCAAACTAGAAGTTATCCGGAAATGTAAATAACACTTAATTATCAGATTTGGAGCATACTAGTTTACACATATTATACATTAATTTAAAATTTAGGGATCTCCCTTCTCCCTATAAACTTTAATTATACCAAATCTCACACTCCTATATGCGCACAGTGTGCTAAAAAGGGATGCCATTTTTTTTCTTTACGTATTAATATTATAGATTATAACGGTAGAGAAGTGTTATTGTATATACCCAAATAATTCAAGTTCAAATTCAAAATATTTATTCGGCGTAGCTGGCGTAGTAGGTTATTGGTCCTTGGTAATTGTCTTAACAGAACCGCGGCAGCAGAATTGATATTTTTTTAAATACAGCAACGCAATGTAGATATATACTGTCATAGTAAATTATTTTTTTCTGACAGTTTGTTAGAGAAAATATCGTACCTATAATATTAACCATTTTCATTCAATAAGACAAACATAATATATTATATTTTATTACAATTACTAAATATACAAACAAAATAATATTCATAACAAAAAAAACTACGCCTCTTTTTTGTTGCGCGCGCGCCGCTGCGAAGTGTCAGGGCGGTATTAGTGCATAGTGCATGTGCCAACAATCACATTGCTTTGGACCTACAAACAACACATATTTTTGCATTATAAATACCTATTTGGTAGTTGAGTTAAACAAGACATGCTGGTCTGGGACGTGGAAATAATCAGCTGCATGTCGTAAAAGCCGTCTAAGGAACAAGGGTTCTAGGATACACGCACATCAGGCGACCAGCTCAGAGCTCTACTTTGTTTATGCTAAATGTGGCGTCGGGTCACTTAAGGCGAGTATACCTACTCAAAATAAATTGGTGGTTTCCATGCCCCTTCTACCCTTTTTTGGAAAAAGGTTTTGAGAGTATGTATGGTATGTACTCTCTTGTTCTTAGCTTGCTCATATTCGTAAATCAGTGCCTTCTTCAATTTCAGGTAGTGTAACTTTGTCGTGATTTTGAATACTTTCGGAAAAATGTGGAAACAGTTTTTCATTGTTAGGTATCTTAGGCCTATTACATAGGTATAGATACTTTTTTGATATGTTTATATCGACGTTCATCGTTCATATTATCGTTTCCATGAAATTATTTTCTATTGTCCCCAAAATTTCAAAGCAATTTATAGGCTTACTAGGCATTAATGTTAAATTTATTAATTTAAACTTATCTTTTAAGAAACAAATTTCTAATCCATTCTTTGATAAATGCTTCAGATTTAAAGCTTCAATTTATAAAACAAAAGGAAGTCACGTATAGTATATATGGCCTAGCAAAGACAATATTCCCGGATGGGGTAACCCACCTCCACCAACACAATGACTCACCACCACCTTCTTTTCTTCATTTTCATCATCAGTCTATAAATATCCTACAGCTGGGCATAAGCCTTCCCACAAAATCACAAGAGGCCATAGTATGCGGGTTGAAGGGTTTTCTTTTGTAAGTATACGTTGCACCGTCGTAGTCACGAACCAGAAAAAGGTAGCAAGAGCCCTACATCAGCCCATTGATTCGTGGGAAAAGACAGATGCGTCACATGCTATTGTATTATGGAAGTTTTGAGGCCATATAGTTATAGGCACCTTTGCCATGTTTTGTTTACGCTTCCTAATGTTTTAACAATATACTGACGAGTTAAAGCGGCCTGTGACTAATAAAATGTCCTTGTTCAAGGCTCCCAAACTAGCAATGGTCGATAGTGGTCGATTGTACGACAGTGTCAAATTTCTTGACTGATATTATCTATATATTTATATTGATAAGCGACAATGGTTTGCATTACCTATTTCTTAACACTGGAGATGCACCTGTATAATGGAAAAGGCGAGCGCTTTTCAACAGTACTTTAAATTAACTGCATTCATTCAGAAAATTAACAACATAAATGGCTTCTTGTCGTAGTCCTATAAGTAGACTCTGGCAGCAACAGAAAATATGGTAAGTTGCCTTGCCACTTAGGTAATATAATGCGAGCGTTTCTCAAGAATGTCCTCAGAAAAAGAGAACGTTGGTCTTTCTTTCTACTCGTAGTAATGATATAGTTTGGGATAGCGCCAAGTTTAAGTTAAGAGCGAGTGACTCAATTGCTTACCCATGTCTCCTGATATTTAGTGTACTACTAGCATTAGCCGAGGCGCAAATTGTGTACGTACGAAGAGTTGTTGAATTTTGTACAGACACTAAAGTTTTACATGCTGACTTGGCGTCTCCTTAGCCGGAGCACTGAGATACTTCCATGAGATGAGTAAAGGCTAAGTACGTATAGGATGCAAAAACTGACAACTGCTCAGCGACCCAGACAGGGCTTTGAATACCGTTAAAAAATTGGTATCGATACTTCTGTCAAACAAAGATACCGGTAAAAAAATTACCGGTATACTTGGTTTCGTTACATGGGTGGCATTTTTACCGATTAATTAACTAACCGCTCTACGCGGATTGGCTTAAGTGCATTAAGTAACGAAAAAAGTAGCGATACTTTTCTAGATAACGTTAACTGCATTAACGGTACCAAATAAAGAAATTAGCTATATAGAAATAACGTAACTTACCGATACTTATAGTGGAAATTTGGTAACGGTATCAATCCCTGGACCCAGATGTAAAGTGACCAATATGGTCGCCATATAGCATAAAATACTTATAATAATCGGTTGACGAGTTGCAAGCCTGTTTAGTCTACAACTTAACCTAAGCTAGAACTGGCCAGGCCACTGGGACTAAAGCATAGCCTGAGATACGTTCTCCTGTCAGGAGATGCCAGAAAGAAGATAGTAAAACGTAGCTACCTGATTGAATAAAAGCAGCGCGCACTGACAATTAGGCCCATTTGGACTTCTTGGCGGGAAAGTGAAGAGTCATGTCTGCCTGCGGTTTTTTTTTATTTTCTAAAATTTGTGTTATGTCGAATATTAATGTGAAATAATGGTGGATTATTAACCGTTAAGTGTCGTGAGTGTGCATAAGTGTTGGCAAATGAAACAAAACAGTGCAACGTCACTTTTCAAATTCTCTCAAGAAGTCCGCCCGAGAACTCAGTAAAGCCCCACATTTTTACTGAGATACTCGAGGGGTTGGGGGTATATCATTTCTCACATCTCATTTCTATTATCATTTATCATCATCATACAGGAAGGAAATATCGTTTATTTATGTATTACTTGTAAGAAAAATTACTTTGACACTGGTTAAATGTGCTAATCGCACGAAGCCGTCAACTAAAGGAAAAAAATGAAAAATTAGGCTCATTCATCTTGTAGCTACGGTCGTGATAAGAAGTTCTAGACACTATTTTGTCCTAAATACTCCTATTTACTTGCGTTATATACTTTAGTTTTTCTCCTTATATTAAAACATCGGTTACGCTCTGTTTCCTTATCATCCTTTATTAAAAATGCCCTAGCTACGGAATTAACAAGAGTATTTTTCTGAGTTATGTATGTTAATTAGACTCAGAGAGTTAGAGTGTCTTGAAGTCATAAACTTTAAGTATCTTAATCAGAATCAATAGGTAGGTATATTATTGTGTTAATATTATGAATTCCAGCTCTCGGGGAAGCCTTGATCCTAGGAAGCGTGACCCCAAGGTGGCAGATAGGGGAAGGTCCGTCAGCGGTCAAATGACTAATGGAGGGTAGGAGGGAAATAAATATCTCCCGCGGACCATAAAGGCCGGAGAGAAAACTCCGTAAACAAACCCGATTCTGGAGCTTCTTCGACATATCCGATGTAGAGGTCCACGGTTGCGATGGGCGCTTAGGTCGGAGCGACCATTATAGTGGCGGCGGAGGATCCCTTATGGGTCAACGGTGGCATTGAAATCTTCCAGGAAGATTACGACCTTGGTGTCAGATGGCATCCGACCGTAAAGCTCATAAGCCAAATCATCATTCCAATCATGAAAAAATACAAAAACAGAGGAATGATAAATGCTAGGGCGTCTCCCTCAAGCGACGACGAAAATGGAACTGCGAAAAATACTAGGGCGTCCCCCCTAAACTTTGCGACGGAATAAAGAAAAAACAAAACACTGTGACAATGAACGCAACCGAAGTACGCATTGCCACCTGGAACATTGGCACAATGACTGGACGAAGTGCAGAACTGAGCAGTATCCTTGAGCGACGTCGCATAAACATCTGTTGTTTGCAAGAAACAAAGTGAAAGGGCGCTAAATTACGGCAAATTGGAAAGGGATACAAATTGATTTATTAAGGCAAATAAAATACTAGAAACGGGGTTGGTATAGTCTTGGAACATTACTTTAGCAAAAATGTAGTAGAAATAAATAGGATTAACGACCGTATTATTTCTGTCAAACTAGCCTTCGACAAGCATCCGTGCCTGAATATCGTCTGTGTCTATGCCCTGCCCCACAAACTGGCTGCCCGAAAGCTGAAAAATAAGAATTCTGGGAAGAACATGCATGTAAACACTATTTTGGCATTGGAACAAAAACTAATTTGTAGAGACCTGAGTGGTGGTGGGTACGGATAAGTTTGGTTTTGAGGGACATCACGGGGGCTACGGTTTTGGAGAACAAAATGCCGAAGGAGTGACAATCTTGGAGTTTGCGTTGCCACAAAATCTAGCTACCGCAAACACCTTCTTTAAAAAGAAAGATGAACATCTCATCACATATAAGAGCGGAAATGCGACAACGCAAATAGACTATATTCTAAAAGACAAGCAAAATCAAAGATAAATAAAAGATTGCAAAGTCATTCCGGGAGAACCGCTAACCTTACAATACAGATTACTGCTAGCGGCTGTAAAACCTAAAAAACCAATTAAGAGAAGGAAAGTTAGAGTGACAAAAGTAAAATGGAATAACCTCAGCACAGAAAAAGGAAGCTATCTTATAAACAACATCAGAGAGTACCTTTGTAACAACCACCCTGGTGAAAACTCCTCTAACGACACCTGGTCAAAATTTTAATATTTCTGTGTAACATCTGCAAAAGATCAGCTAGGAATCAGTAAACGAACCCTGCACAACGGAAAATACACCCAATGGTGGAATAACACCACCAAAGCAACCGTAGCGGAAAATAAACGTATATTCAAGATTTGACAAGAGACCCCGCTCTGATCAGGATAGGGAAAAGTACAAATTAGTCAAAAAAGCAGCTAGAAGAACAGTGGTTATTAAAAAGATAATGCTGAGCGGGACCTATATCAACGACTGGGACTAGCGACGGACAATGAAATATACAAAATTGCAAAGCACAGACACAACAACACAAAAGATTTCCAGACCACCAAGTACGTTAAAATTACTGAAGGTGTATTGCTCACCGATGACAAGGATATTTGCGATAGATGGCACGACTACTATAATCATCTATCAAATTAGAAGTTCGCCTGCCAACCAGAGGTAGAGTAACCAATGACTCAAGGACCCGTAGATAAACTTACGCCTGACTGGAGTCTTGTGTGACTCTAAAATGCCAATAAGAACTAAAGGCAAGGTTTATAAAACGGCTGTTAGACCTGCGCTACTTTATGGTAGCGAAGCCTGGGCATCAAAAAAGACGGATGAGCAAAAGCTCCACATGACACAAATGCGTATGCTACGATGGGCAGGAGGAGTCACACTCAAAGATAAGGTTCGCAATGAGAAAATAGGGGATAAGTTGCAAAGATAACGGACAAACTAATCGAGTCCAGGCTGAGATGGTACGGTCACGTAATGCGTAGAACCGAGGATCATGTCGTAAGGAAGTGCCTTTCTATGGCTACTTTAAAGAGGGGAAGAGAAAGACCTCAGACCACAGGCGTCGCATGATTGGAAAAACCGACCCCGTGTAGCGGGAAAAGGCGAGACCAACGAAAGAATATTATGAATACTGAGCTGTTCAGTATAATATTTCAACTACTATTAGTTGAAATATTTTGTATTTATCAAAATTGCTTTTTACTTTACGCCTTGTCGCCTTTTGTATTTATTGCCTAATAAATATACAAACTAACAAACAGGTTTACCAAATTCAATCGTTTTCAATATTTTCAGTATTTCCGAATTCCTATAAATAGCTAATAGATCAGACAATTAACACAGTTTGAACAATAAAATTTATTGTTATTTAATAACCATATAGGTACCAATTAAAATGGCGGGGGCGGGCGGCCGCAGGATCGAGCAAAATTTCACAGCAGTTAAATTATTTTGACTATTAATAGGTCTCGACAATATTTTATCATTGAAATTCAGCAGTTCCCTACTTAAAGGCTGTTGTTGCTATTTTATAATTATTGTCTATTTTTATCGACTACGTCGCAGACTTAGCCTGAACGCCTTAGGCAATATGAGAGGCCAACAAACAACTCAGCACAATAACAAGTCTAGTCAAGGGGTTTATAAGTCTTAGACAGCAATTTTACTAAAATACAAGTCTATCAAACACGATTAGCACGAACGTCGATCAAGTTCATAAATTAATTACACAATGAAATAATAAAAAGTGAAACCCTTCTGTACACAAGGAGTAAATACAGAAAAATAACACCATATTATGCGAAACTTGACAAACAAACATTACGTACGATGTTAATATGAATTTCAACGTATAAAGAATGCAAGTAATTGTTTAAAACAATGCGCTCGTTAGTAATTCATATCATAGCTGAGGCATAACTCTTGTGTATTTGCAAAATGTAGCGACTCGAGTAAGACACGTGGGTCGCTAGCTTTATAGCTCGCTCACGCTTATAACGCATCATAGTTCGCACCGAGTCACCCACTGTCTGAAACTTATTACGCATTTCGTGCCGGTACTTACGGTTTCGGAGGTGGCGGGTTGTCGTACGGCAGGCTGTGCGACGTGGATGGCTCGTTAAGAAGAGAGGTGAGCGACGGAGACGATGGGGGAACAAAAGTATGCGCCGGCGGCGGCATCATCGGGGGCACCGGCGGCATCGGCGGCATCGGCGGCGGCATGCACTGCTGCTGCATGTAAGGTTGTTCCACGCGCGGTGGTTGTCCCGGCGGCGTGTTCTCTTGGAAGAACTGGTTGTAAGAGTAGTGGTAGGGGTCGTACTGGTTAGTCTGCCACTCGCGCTCCATCAGCCAGTCAGCCATGGTCCTCCGGCGCGGTCGAGAAACTAATACGCAGCGCTAGTGCACGCGTGCACCGGCGAACGCATCGCGCGCGCACTGAACGATGCCCCACCCGTTTGCCGCGCCACCCATGCAACTTGTAAACAAACTGCAAATCCTTTATCTGGCAATGCTGTGTCGCTGCGACGCGCACTAGCCATTCTAGTCTCTATTACCATCGCAGTAAGAAATATCGCTGCTAGCCGCAACAGGTATTTTTGTAGCCGGTCACTGATAAGGGCCTCATTGGCATTTCAATTAATTGCGAAGTTTTTAAAATAGTTGAATAGCTAATAAATATTAATGTATATTAATGCATATTCACGTAATAGCTAATCAAATAAAAACGTCTGTGTTAACATAATTTCTCACGAATGATCCGTAGATGTATAAGATTGTAGCTGTTTGACGTTTGCGTATTATGGTTATAACAATATTTTGGTGTGTTACGTATAATCAACAGGCCCGACTATAAGTTGTCATGCTAAATAATATATTGAATTATCTTAATAAATATTAATTGAAATATGTATATGAAAACTATCGAATAAAAAGCTGCTGTGAAATGTGAAACTGTGAAATCAACAGGTAAAAATGGTTTTCAAGACGGTTTTCTTTTGGTTTCTTTTTAGTGTCTCTAGAAGCCGATTTTGCCAGTGAAAATAAGAACTATGAAATTGACTCTATATGATTACACCAAAATAAGAATGTAATGTCTAAGTGGCACTCTAGAGAGTGGCTAAAACACAATTACGAATAGATATTTATTTACAGATATGCCAATATTTATTTAACTCTCATTGTTTTGAATATCTTTTAATAAATAAAATATAAAATATAAAAGCCTTTTATTCTTTGCAACTTATCACAGGATTATCTATTTATTATTCGTTAGTTTAATTAATTATCTTATATATTAGTTGTTAGTTTTAGTTAGATTATTTATGCAAGAACCCTAGACTGGGTGAAGGCCTTCCTTTAAATATTAAATATTAAATATTGTATTTATAAATATATGTGTAAATATATCACATAGACACCGTTCCTGATCTTAGTTTGCAAGTAAATTTTCGTTTTTGTATTTGTTTTAACTAGTAAATTATAATTAGTTTAAGCTTGTATCGCTGATGTATGTTATAAATAATTTAAAAAAAACAGTATCTGTTTCACTAAAATTATGTGGATAACTGTTATTGGCTTTGTTATTATTAAGACATATTTGTAAAGCATGATGAGCTCGATGGCGCAGTGGTCAACGCGCCCAGTCTGCGAGTGCTGAGGTTAAGCAACTTTCGGAAAGGCCGGTCATCGGATGGGTGACCAAAAATTTATCATCTCGTGCTCCTCTGTGCTTCGGAAGGCACGTAAAGCCGTTGGTCTCGGCTGCATTAGCAGTCGTTAACAACCACCAATCCGCACTGGGCCCGCGTGGTGGTATAGGTAGGTATAGGGAAGGCTCGTGCCCCAGCAGTGGGGAGATAAAATAAGCTGATGATGATGATGATGATGATGTAAAGCATTTAGATTTAAGCTGTTGAAATCCCGAATAAAATAAAATAAAAATAAAAAATAATAAGGTTCATACCAATATGTTTGTTACATGTGGTGTTCACCTTAATTGTTTTTTACCCTTAGTAATTAATAATAATCGTATATGTTACCTTTATTACGTAGTAGTGTAAACAGATGCTGGTTTCCCTTAATAAAATTTAAAAAAATGTCCTTAGTTTTGAAACGAAGTCATTAAAATATAAATACGTAAATCCTAAAGCTTAAACTTAAAAACGTTATAATTAATAATAATTACAGTCATGTCAATATATACATACATAATATCTAAATTTTTCATCCTTTTCCTAGATTTTGATTTAGAAATTATATGGTTGCAGATGTATCCCGCGAATGTTAACGCATGTAAGTATTTTGTTGCATTAAAATTTTATTGGCGTTCCTTAAGACAGAATTATTGTCAATGATTTTTTTACATTAAAATATTTTAAAATGGAGTCTGCGTGCGTCGTCTGCCTTTTTGATTTTTAACATTTGGCAGTGACGTTAAAATGCTGGAGATGGAAGCTCGCTTCACCCATATGTTATTATTAACAGTAAAGTTTGTAATCTATACTATTAATAAAGAGGTAACGTTTGTTTGTTTGTTTGTTTGTTTGTATGTCGGGGCTAATCTCTGGAACTACTGGTCCGATTCCATAAATTCTTTCACTGACAGAGTGCTATATTATATACCTTGTGGGTAGCATAGGCTATATTTTATTTTGATAAAAAAAGATTTATTTTTAAAATCTCAAATCCACGCGGACAAAGTCGCAGCTAAAGAGCTAGTATGTCTATAAAGTGAATGGTCAACTGGTCATTGGTCAACTGTTCAAACATGGAAATGAGTCACTAAGATTAGGATTTAATAAGCCTGACTGAGTTGTGGTTTATTTAATTAAATTATATTCAAGAGATTCAGAATACTTTCAGTCCCTGGCGAATATGAAATGTGGTTGTGGTTATTAAAAGATGTGTTAAAATGTTTAATTAAAATCGTGCTTCTTCAAATTAATTTAAAATAAAGCTTGTAGGATATTTTCACCATTGTCCAACCGGAACCAGTGATCGATATTTGTTTCCTATAATCCTATAAGATAGGGGTCAATAACTAATTTTGCTCTTTAGCTACAATTGAATACATACCACCAGTTTCCTAGTTGTCATTCCGTAAAATTTCAGTGAAAATCTATGATAATTTACATATAATTTACGCAAATATTGTTGCGAACAAATTACAATTTGAAAAAAGACAAAGTGTTGAAAAAAATCCACGAGCGGGATTCGAACCCGCACCCCATGACATGCCGGGTCAAGTGCACTACCAACTATGCTATCGTGGCTTAATCCAACTCGCCGAAATTAATCAACACTATCTACTCTTACTCTGTAAGCCAAAAAGAAAACCACTACGATATGTAAAGAAACATGACGTTCGTAGTATTCAATAATTATAAATCATCATCATCATCATCATCATCGGCCTATCTTAGTCCACTGCTGGACATAATTATAAATGTTCTTCCTAAAATGATGAAACTTCCTTCCTGCTTTTGCAATGTTGTACCAGAAAATATAGCTCTATAGAAATATTTCTTATATTGAAGAGGTAACTAACTCATATTTTTAATAATATTCTTTTTTAAACACTGGTGGCTGTGTTACAAAGGATTTTAAAAGTGAAGTAAAAATTAACTGCTCTTTTTCGGTCCTTTTGCCAATACACCGTTCAATCCACCATTATTTCACAAAAACACAAATTTTTGAAATTAAAACTAAAGTGCAAAATTTACTTTTCACTTTCCCACCAAGAAGTCTACATGATGTCTGTACACATTGAATATGCGGCCCGCCCACGTCCGATAATCGATAACCGATTTTTTGTAGGTGAAAATGAAATGTAGGGATTCCATACATTTCATTTTCACCTACAAAAAATCCCATGTGTATAACGCAAACAAAAGTCAATCACAAAATCGGTGATTTATTATTTATTTATTATAAAGCCAATTAAATTAATTAAAAAAACAATCATGATAAAATTAATACACACATATGTATAAATTTATTATTTAATAATAAGACCACGGCGAAATAGTCGGACCGATTGTCAGTCCTACAAAAAGTCGGTCGAGGCCCTGTTGCAGTTTGAGACAGAGCAACTTTGATTTCTGATTGCGGCAATAGGCAACTTTTTTTTGAGGGAGCTTGCTGATTGCTTCATGCGACCTTTTCAACGTGACCAGACTTTACAGGCAACTCGCTGCTAGCTGTTTCCATATAACCTAAAGAAACTGCGCAGACATAGCAACTTTAGTTTAGTTGCGAGTTTCGATAAAAAACAACAGTATATAGTAGCTGCAATCGATGATTGAATTAGTTTTAAATTGCCGCAACTATGAACTATTATAGTAAATACTACTCGTAGTTGTGTCAAGTGGTTGGCTTTCCCAACTGGCAACTGACTGACTGACTGTTGACTATGTATTTAAAAAGTTTATTTAGAATAGCGGCAACCATAAACTGTTGGTGCAGGCACCCTTTAACAGTGGAAAAAAAAATATTTATTTATTTATTTTATTTTATTTTATTTTATTTAATAGAGCAACCAACTTTAACTTTCTTCCACTAAGTTGATAGTTTCTACAACTAAAGTTGCTCTGTCTGCGGAGCTCCCTAAAATACGCAGCCCTGCCTTTGCGCTCGAAAATGAATCTACCAAAAAGGTCACTTATGAAAACTATTGTGTTTGACCAAAATAAAAATTCTTATTTATCATTCGAACTTCAAAGATTAATATTTTGCAAACCAATTATTGCTTCTTCTTCTTTTATGGAAATGTATAAGTTAAATGGAATTGGTTATTGGCTATTTGTTGATGTATAGTATTTTCAAGTTGCTATTTTGTTTGTTCATAGAATTCATAGGATGCACCCAATAGGTAACAAAATAATTAGTAGAATACAATACCCATATTCAAATTCAAATTCATTCTATCGACACGCAGAACGTGCCGACAAAAGTATTACAATGGATTTTATCTACACTAATGTTGTAACATTCTACTTATGTTTCCAATACTTGACTTATAATTACTACTGTTATAGCGCAGACAACAAAACACTCAATTTAAGCAATTTCACATGATGGTATAATATCCACATCGATATCGTAAAATCTCATTATAACATCAATAAAACGCGACCAATTAACCTGGCGAGCCTTATGTCAAAATCCTCATACAAGTTGTATAAAATTTTGATATTAGGCTGGCTTTTGAAAACAGTTGGGTTATACGTGAAAACTTCGTCGAAACTACTAAACTTACATACACAAAACTCTTTGGTAAGATCTTGTGCCAATTAAATAAAAAAAGAACAGCGCGCGCTCGCTCCTGATTGGCCCTGCGCGCGCAGCTGCGCTCTCATTGGTTAGATTTTAATGGCGGCAAGTTCACTGTGACAATACACGTACGCGTGAATTTAATGTTTCGCAATGTGTTTTGTTTTTAAAATACAAATTAAAAGTTAAAAATGGACAGCGACGATGATATTTGTACGCCTCCGGATATTCTAGAATTGGCAACAAAAGTAACTCACAATCTTTTGCCAGAAAAATCTAGAAAATTATATGAAAAAGAATATAATAACTTTTTGGCATGGAAGATCGAAAAGAAAACTACATCATTTTCTGAAAATGTCATTCTTGTGTATCTCAAAGACCTCTCCGACAAATTCAAGCCATCTTCTATGTGGGCTAAATATTCTATGCTCAAGTCCACACTGAGTATCTACAACAATATTGATATCACGAAGTATTCAAAAGTCATAGCGTTCCTGAAACGCAGTTCAGAAGGACACAAGGAAAAAAAGTCCTTGACGTTTACATCAGGTCAAATAAAGATTTTCCTGGAAGATTCACCAGATATTTTGTATCTTTTTGAAAAGGTAAGTGTATTTTAGTTCTGTTATTTAATCTACCTAGTACTTACGTACTACACACGCAAGTTATCTAGACACTCCGTTTAAGCGCTTTGTGTATAAATTAGGTAGTAGGTACCTACACTTTACTACTTCATAAATCATAGTTTTTGCCTTGGCTATGTACCTCAAGCTTATTATATCGTTTATTGTTACAGGTTGCACTAATCTTCGGCATAATGGGGGCATGCCGAAGGCAAGAGCTATACAACATCCAGTTCGATGAAGTCTCTAACATAGACGACAGTACAATCATGGTGAAAGTTTCGAAAACAAAAACGAAAATAGATCGTTCTTTCGTTGTGACGGGCAACTGCTATGCCGTATGTAAAAAATACATGGAACTTCGACCCCACCCCCTGTCGAAACCCTGCATTTTTCTTGAGCTATAGATCGGGGAAGTGCGTCGATCAAAGAACTGGTATTAATAAATTTGGTGCTCTGGGAAAAACTATCGCAAGTTTTTTGAATCTGCCTAACCCAGCGTTGTACACGGGGCATTGCTTCCGGCGCACTTTGGTGACCCTTCTCATAGATAGCGGTGGTGATTTGACCGCACTGAAACGACACGGGGGGTGGAAGTCTTCTACTGTGGCTGAAAGCAACATTGATGAGTCTTTAATGAATAAAATTCAAGTCTCAAATACGATCTTGAACAGTATAGAAAACAAGACGAATGAAGTAATTATAAATATTCCGACTCCGTCTACGAGCTCTACTTGCTGCTCTGCTTGCCCCGCGACCGCTACAGCTGCTGGATCAATAATTAACATTAACTTTCAAAATTGTACCATCCAAAATTTGAACAATTATTATAAATAAACTATTGTCAGCTTTTACTCTTGTTGTTTGACTAATTGCATTAGTGAAGATAAAGTAGTGTATGCAACTGCATATAACACGGGTATTAAAACACTCGTTACTATTATGAAACTCGCTGCGCTCGTTTCATAAACTCACACTCGTGTTTTAATACCCTTCATTATATGACAGTTGCATAAACTACTATTAAATGTACTCAGAGTTTTCCTAGCTTAATTCGGATAGTATACGATTAGTTTTTCGCAACGCAGTATGACAACAAATACCGGCGTTGTTCCATGATCGAATGGATTTTACAATATCTAAATATTAATAAAATGTGCATCAAACACCTCGGTGGTCAGTGGCAAAGCCTGCCAAAGTAGCAAATCGAGGCCTTTGCCCAGCAGTGGGGCAGTATATAGGCTTTACTTTAACTACATTAACTTTTAATATTTTGCAAAAATAGTAAAAAATAATACTTAAAAAAAAGTCACCAATTTTTACCACCAATTTCAGACCTAGAGGTGAAATGTTTATTTTCTAACGGGGTTGGTCGTAGAACCTCTATAAAATCCGCCTGGCTTGTGTCTTGTCTAATCATATCGTCATAACAACGTTTTTGGTAACACCAGCTCATTGGTTGTTGATTAAGCTCGACATCATCACCTTCAGCCTCATCAGTTAACATCAGGAGAGAAAATAATTCGATGCACTGAATAAAATGCTCACACCAAAATGACAATCAAATTACCGTAGCATCAATTACATGACTACATGAGTAATCGATTAAAACGTCTTCTACCAACGATGTCAGGCAAACTATTGCCTGACATCGTTGGTAGAAGGATATCACGTGAACTATCACGGTCTCCAAATGACCTAGTTTATATCCTCGTACCAAATAGTTTGACACCTTACTACAATTATTTCTTAACACTCAGTAAAAGCCCGAGTTCATTCTAATCTATTCGTTTATAAGATGATGATGATGATGATGATGATGATGATGTTATAAGCTTTATTACACTTAAACCTTAATCCTTGAATTTTAAAATTGGGTTTGTTTGGAAGATAATATCTAGATGTATTTCTATATCAAAAATTGCCTTTGACGCTGTCTGCCCCAATTTTTGTACAATTATAGAAAGGTTTAAAGATACTTTTAAGGGTTTTTTAATTCATAAAAAAATATTAACTGTAGATCAGTTAATAATTTTTTATTAATTAAATACACAGATGTTTTAAGATTGTAATGTAAATGAAAATTCATCTATTCCCATTGCAATATCTCGAGAACTGTGTTATCATCTAAATTGTATTTTATTTTTGTATACTAAGCATGTCTTATCTGAAAATGTATGGTGAGCATGTCTTTACATACGCAGATGACACAGCTATAGTATGCTTTGATATTACATGGGACTAAAGTAGAAGTGGGGCTTTCAATAGTTCATCTAACTTAAATGGCTGAGAGCTAACTTGATAACTCAAAATACATGTCGAATTAACTTCATGTCTGCAACTCCACGTACAACTGAATTAAACCAGAAACTGATCCGTGAAATCCAAGCAGGTGTGAATGTTGAACCGGCCAACTTTGCGACTCTCATATCAGGCGAATATAGAGATAGCTTTTTAAAATACTGTGTCAAAGTTATAGAAATAGTTAGAACACGAAAAATAATTATCGAATAGATTAATAAACTAGAAAGGACATTTGTACCTGCGAGTACAAATGTCTATTTCAAATAAAAAACTACATAGTAACAAAATTACAAAATTAAAATCTGAGATTATAATAACCTAAAGTAACTAAAACTAATACAAAACTAAAATACGGCGTCAAAAAATTCCTCCGCATCGCATTCGACTGGTAAAGTACCCAAGAGACTGGCGGCATTTCCACGTTGAATGGCAATGCTTAGTCTCTGGCCAAGGAAAAAGCCAGCCTTTGGGTCATGGGAAGTGTCAACCAGCCGTTTGGAGATGTCATTAAACAAAACATGAGCATTCGGACCCCACGGCCCGAGGGTTTCAACCCCAAACGGCTCGAAAATATAATTACCGATAAGGTTATTATACTTTCGCCGCTTGAGGTTTTCAGTAGCCGCAGCAGCAGCACCAGCACAGCACGCAGTGCTAGGAAGATGGGATGGCGCAAGAGTATCGACACAAGTTGCATCCCACACTAAAGGCCTACCCAACTTCCAAGGAAATAAAGACATGCCGTCCGGTCTCTTGCCATCGTCGCGTGCCAAGCCATTGGGTTCTAATACAGCTGGAACGCCGACGGTGACAAGAGCTCGTCGGATGATGTCATTAGTGTTCGCGTGCCGTGCTAAGCGGCCCGCACTACGGCTGCAAGATAGGCCGTGATGTCCGAGGCCGTTGACAACTTCGCCACAGTGACAGCGATGGGGAGAACAACAAGGAGCTCCTAGACGCAGGGAAGCAGCGAGGC
The DNA here is from genome assembly GCA_963082485.1 of Eudonia mercurella. Lineage (NCBI taxonomy): Eukaryota > Metazoa > Arthropoda > Insecta > Lepidoptera > Crambidae > Eudonia > Eudonia mercurella. Next base: position 14,571,923 of record OY720022.1, on the reverse strand, counting down.
GGAAAGTAGTGTCGTCGAACAAAATACCTAAGTTCGACGACGGTAGTGCATGAAGCCAAAGACCCGACTCCCACTTGCCCACAGCCAGCAGGCGCGCACGCTCCGCAGTAGTAGCAGACGTGACAAGTAAATTATTCTGTACTACTCTGCAAAGCGGCTCATCCCACCGTCTCTGGGAAGATGGATAGACGGGTGTATCTGAATTCGGGCAAGCGAGTCTCCAGGCATCCATAGCCTCGGTGAAGCACGGCACATCAAAATTAATCAGTGTGGGGGCTAGGATTTTCCTGATCAATTTTTCGGTGCCATGGACCGAGGATAAGAAAGCCGGTAAACTAATACTGGAAATTTTGCGGACCCCGAGGCCTCCCATTCCAATTGGAAGAGTAGCTTGTGCCCATGAACGGTCGTCCAAGGCCACATTTAAAATCGACGTTAAAGTATGCCGCATAATTTGATCCAATTTATCTAAAAGATGACTGTGCATCCATAAATGGGAAGAGCGAAGGAAATATATTAATTTAGGGCCGAAACAACAGTAACGAATTAAGGTTATAGCCGAATGCATGTTAATTTCAAACAATCTTTTGGAAACGTCATTAAAATTTTGTATTTTTTCATCGATAAAAACGGGAAAGGAATTTTCAAAGATTGGAGACCCAAGGAGACGAAGCGAACTTTTTTCAACAATCTTGATTTCCGGAGCTATTGCGTTAAATTTGGGAAGTGTCAGAAGTCTGTCAGTACTGTCTGTTAAAAATAGTTCACATTTCGAAAGGTTGAGATCAAGGCCAATAGAATGAAGTTCTTTTTTAAGAAATTGAAGGTCATTTAAAACAGTTTCTACGTCGCCTCCCAAGGTTCCATCATCAAGATACCAAACGTTAAACTTGGAATTCAGCTGACGAATAATTGGGTGAATGGCTAAACTGAAAATCACAGGCCCGAGGGGGTCACCTTGTTGACAGCCAACAGCAGATTCCAGAAGGTTGTCTCGATACAGTAATTTAGAGGGGTATCTGTAGCATTGCCAAAGGAAACTATAAATTTGTGGTATTTCTTTTTTAATTTCTATCAACAAGGTGTCCCTATTAACAGAATTGAAGGCATTCTTTATGTCAACCTTCAGGATGACCTCTCCTTTACCAGAATTTAGGTAGGTCGACAAAGCGTGTACGGCAAAATATATAAGAAAATTATATATAAGATTTCTGTACCAACTAATAGATATAAAGTAAAAAAAAATATGTAACTAATTTTAAGCTGCCCAAATGGGAAAATATGAAATAGCGATAAGTTATAAATAAGAAAAGCCGTATACTATAAGTCTCTGATATGCTTCCCAAATTGTAATTAAAATGTGTTCTGAAAAACTTATTTACCCTGGATATTTAAAGAACTATGTAAAATAAAATAAATAGATTAAATAGACTAGGTAAATAAAAGGCGGACCACCTACTGCCTTGGAATAAAAGATGACGAATGAATGTGAAGACTGCGGAATAAAAGTGCGAGAGGAATAAAAGCGGGATGAATGAGAATTGCAAAAACAGGCTCCCATGATGTTGAAGGAAGATTTTAAAAAAAACATCAGGAGAGAAGGCGGCCAAAGGACCTAATGGCGATTTGCTTAGCTTTTATTGATGATTCTCGCACGGCAAATTTTACTGTTCATTTGAACTCTGGATGTAAACTCTAGATATAAACTGGGGATAAACTGCTGCAGGAAGGAGATACGACCTTGAAATGAAAAGTGTCTGCAGGGTTTGTAGCGTAGTTAAACGGCTGCAAACTCTAACCAACTTATGTAATTACAAGATGGACGGCACCCAGATTAGATTAAACCATTACTCGTAGCCGTTGCCGTTAGATTGAATCTGTTAAGCGAATAAGGTAAGTAATTCTCGCGAGAATGCGTGAAACCTAGTTTATGGCCTATTTAAGAAACTTAAAGTCATTGTGTCAGAGCCAAACTTAGTGTAAATGTTTAACAAAAGTATATTGGACATGACCAATTATCTCTCTATAGTGAATTTATTTATGTGGAAAGATCGGTAACACTAGAATGCACAAAAGAAGGTCCTTTATATTTGTCTATGATGGAAGGCCTAAGCGCTGAAATTCGTTTCGGACTAAACCTCCCCCCCCAAAGGGCACTCGTATGCAAGATGCCACTCGCTCTAGAAACCATCTGATGGTGTTTCGATAACACTTTTAGTTTCTCGCCGCACCCAAAAGTCTGAAAAGGCCGCCTGAAGCTATAAGCAAACTGTCAAAATGGAACCCTGACGTGGAACGCTTATTGGCTGATTATGATGACGTCATGACTTCATCGTTATCCTAACCATCTCAGCCAAAAGACAAATTTAATAAACTTGCTTTGTTACACTACAGGAGAAAGAAAGAGTCCTTACCGAGTTTCTTGCGGCTTCTTCTCGGTACAAGGTCTCCACCGTAGGGTTTACGAAGTCATGGCTTTGAATTGACGTTCAAAAAACACTTTTAAAAGTTGATTTTAAATAAAAAAAATTGAATTTTGAATTGAATTTTGAATTTTGAGACGTCCACTGCTCCCCCCAGGGTCTCCACAACGACCGATGATGACTTATTACATGTTTGACTGTGACTTATTAGTGACGTCATTCGGTCTAAACGTGATTACAAAAATGATTCACTTCATTTTGTAGTCCTGTTAAGGTAGGTTAGTAATACCTAAGCCACATTCAACACAGCTCCGTTACAAAAATATAACAATGGATCACGTAAGAGAATTATCAAGAAATTATACCATTTAACTACCATGTTACTGTATAATTATGTTAGCAAGGAAAAATACAATTCATCGCGCATAATTACACGGGCAGGTATAGGAGACGGTGTTCTTGTAGAGACAATTCCAGTTTCTATGATAACCTTAATGACACTCTCGTGACGTGTCAATCATCCGACCCTAGCACTCAAGGTGACTCGTTATTTAATTAATTTAAGGTAAACATAACTCATCATCATCAGCAACATAACTATGTTGCTAATTATGCAACTGCATGAAAATGAAAACATTTTGTTTGCAACTCGAGCGTTTATAAATGCATCTTAGATTGCGATCGCTGCGTCATAGATAATACGTGTGGTCACAATGGCCACAAACTCGATACTGGTGGAAAATATATGAAATTTTTTGAAGGTCATAGTCACCGATATAGACTTGGAAATCAAGCCCTAAAATTAATCTAATAATTTATTTAATATGTTTGCAATAAACGTCCAAAACTATTAAAATGTACTATATTATCTAACAATAAACTAAAATATAGTTGAACTAAACTACCTACTGAGTCTACAAGCAGTTCAAGTAATTTCTTATTATTTCTTTGTTTTTACAATATATTTTATTAGCCTATTTTGTCCCACTGCAGAATTATAATACAATAATTTAAGTAAATAAAATGAACACTCGCTACTATCATAGCTAATAAACACGCTATTTATTAATTTTCATGTAACCAAATAATTTAAATTAAAATATATTAAAGGACTGCCATTAATCTAATACCTTTAAACGAGCTATTTTTGTAAATAATAATATAAAATCTGAATCTCGGAAACGGCTACAACAAGTTTCATGAAATTTAGTATGCAGGGGGTTTCGGGGGCGATAAATCAATCTAGCTAGGTTTCATTTTTAGAAAACGTCGTTTTATCCATGAATATATACCGAGCAAAGCTCGGTTGTCCAGGTACTAAGAATTATTTCAGATTTTTTGCCTCGAAGAGTTTGAAGTTACGGAAAATGTTTAGTTAGATGTCAAAATAAATCTTATGATTTGAAGATCCCGATGGGTCAAAGTGCGACAGGGAGATGGGGCCCACTAAGATAAGATAAGATCGATGTCAAAAACTAGATGTCCTAGAAATCAAGTAGCAAGTTCCATTAAAGACACTTCGTATTGATACGAAACTTTTTAGGGCAGATTGAATCAGTATCAAAATATTCAAAACTATAACTTATCGAAATTATCGGAATGGTTAAAAATATCTAGAAGTTTCAGAGAAGAAAATACTAAAAGACAAAATGGTACATATCTGAATTAAAAGCCTGAAGTTGAGTTTGACCAGTATCTGAGTGCGTAATACAAATTTTCTACATTTTTGTGGCTATTTACTTAACACACTCTATTCATGTTTTATTCATGAACTCTTTTAAAAGGGTTGTAAAGAGGTTTTTTTCAGGTCGGCAACACAAAAGCAACATCTCAGAGTGCCTAATGTGAGTTTTGTTTACTATCCGTATTCATTCGAATACGTTTACGAAAACGAAAATTAGTATGGCATTAAAGCAGCGCCTCCTGGGGGCATACGAGAAGAGTTAACATTTTGTCATACAAATCCTGGTATTCGTTAACGTGATCGAATGGCGAATGAAACTCGCACTAGGCACCCTGACGTTGCTGATGTCCATGGGCGGCGGTGGCCGCTCACCATCAGGCGGCTTGTTTGCAGACTGTCAATATAAAAAAATATAAAAATTATAGGTCACTAAGCAACATGATTTAGGTAATAAACTTTATCAATACGCCTGGGGTCTTCAACTCCTGCAGACTTATCGTGGCAACGTGAAGAGATTCCTACAATGACGGCTCTATACAATTAACTTATTTATGAAATGCACTATGCCCTATTAGCCTTATTCAATTACTAACCATTGATAATATATTTCCTTTTATACGAGATTTAAAACTTTTTAGGAAAATCGTATAAGTGAAACAGTACGGTAGAAGTTGTGAAGTCAGTTCTTTGAAAAAAAAAACACAAATGTTGAAACAACTTCCACGAGCAGGATTTGAACCTGAACCCTTCTGACATTTCGGGTCAGGTGCTCTTCCAATTGAGCTATCGTGGTTCTTACCAGCCCGCCGAAATTATTCAACACTTTTTACTTTGAAAGCCAAAGGCGCCCATTCAATGTCAACAACTACCGTCACTAACATCCTGACCCGGAATGTCAGAAGGGTGCAGGTTCGAATCCTGCTCGTGGAAATTTTTTAAACATTTATGTTGAATTACATTTATGCGAACACGACTGACAAGCAAAGTATCTTCATAGCTCAAAAGAGGTGTCTTAGATCCATGTTCGGCCTAAAGCGGGATGATTCATGTGAACCGTACTTCCGCAAATATAAAATTCTCACTATGCCGTCTATGTATCGGAAGTCGTCGTGAAGGCACACTGAAAGCAATTCATGGATGTAAAACCCTTCTCCGAAGAATGAGTATAAATTGCATGGCACCTAAAATCTATAATAAAATTCCTTTAAATATCAGATCGATTAAAATCAATAACAGGTTTAAAAGTACGCTCAATAGCTTTCTTGCAAAAAAAGCTTATTATGACATACGATCTTTTTTTGATGACAAATATAATTAATAACGTAGAATAGAATAGAATAGAATAGAATAGAATTTATTTGCGTATGCTATGTTAATCAATGATGAAAATAGCTATTTCAATACTGACATGTACTTGCCTTTTTATTATATATATATATATTTTATTTTTTTTTAAGAAATGACTAATATAATTTAAATAATATCATGAATTAGAATGACTATGTAATTATTATTATTTAAATTTTTAATGTTCATCAATGTTCGTATACCTTAAGGTGAATCATGGCTGCACCTTTCTTTTCTTTATAAGTGACATCTTGTAATACCCATGCTTATGAACTAATAAATGATTGATTGATTGATTGATTGTTTTTGTAATTTGTTCGCAACAAAATTTGCGTTAAAAATTATTTGAACATTTTATAAATAGCTTGCTTACTTCTTAACTGATCTTTAATGTTTGTAAAAATATTATGATCGGATGTTAGTGACGGTAGTTGTTGATATTGAATTTTCGCGCCTTTGGCTTTCAAAGTAAAAAGTGTTGAATAATTTCGGCGGGCTGGTTAGAACCACGATAGCTCAATTGGAAGAGCACCTGACCCGGAATGTCAGAAGGGTTCGAATTCTGCTCGTGGAAATTTTTCAACATTTGTGCTTTTGTAATTTGTTCGCAACAAAATTTGCGTTGAAAATTATTTGAAAATTTTTTTACCGACTCCGTGTGTTTAATTTACAGAGGAAAGCCCGGTGCGCGTTATGTTCTCTATTGGTGGTTATTAATTTATTAGTATTGGAGTCAGGACTACACACAGTGTATCAAATTTACGAATAATAATAGCACAGAGCACAATACGCAAGTGGTAATAAGTGGTGGACACACCGGACATACCGTGTCCGGTAAGGCTCGTTGGTGCCTTGTCCGTGGTGACAAATCGAATCCAGAGAAAGGTCGGAAAAGGAGGTCGTCTACCCAATCTACCTTTCGATTGACATTCGGCTGCAGGTTACGTCCTACACCTTCAAGGTCAAGGAGAATTTTAGTATGCAACCACAGATCTTATTTGGTCTGCGTTTGCAACAATAAACTGACTTAATTTCGAACTTAGTGGTTTTTTCTGGAACAGGTGTTGAGTGTGTATACTTAAAAGAAGAACTTTACCCAAATTTATCGAAGAATTAGTTTCAGTCACAATTTATTTTTTATTTTATTTTATATATCAGACCTGATTTTGGCCGCCACCATTTTCAGAATATACATTTTCATGTTCTCAACTTTCTCCGTAATAAAGAAAAAAGCGTTCAATTACTTATTTAATGGATTATTGTTATGTTATCACTGTGACCGACCGAGACGTTGTTTGTTACGTATCTAATTCAATGCTATGTAATGTGACGTTGGTCAATTGAACAGCGCTTTAGTTTCCTTTGACGCGCTCTTTTTTCATAGATATTATAATATGGTAATGACGGTAATGACTAAGCATTGGACGTATTTTTATGACGCACTTAGGTGTTATATTGTATGATGCTTTTGTTTTAAGAGAGTTTGCTGATGGCCTCGAGAAAGCCGTGTAATCGAACCACCGTCAGAGGGCTTCTAGAAAGAAAGGCATCACGCAAAAGTGTCCCTTTTTCTCTACTAGATTCTCCGAGTAGTTCGGATCGAAACTCGAGCGGAACAAACCGAGGGCGCCTTTAAACGCTAGAGCCTCGCACACGGTTTGACTGGTCGTGGGATGTATGATGCTATACCGGCGAAGGAACATACGGCCCGCCTGGTGGAAAGCTAACGCAGCCCTGAATGTTTGCGAGCAGTGGCGTAGCTAGGCGTGGGCGAAGTGGGCCCTCGCCCAGGCCTCACTCTTATAGACCACATTCGTCACTTTTCTGAACATGAAATAACAACAAAACGTAACTCCTATTTTAACGCTTTAAAAAGATACGGTAGCCATTCGCTTATTTAAACTTAGCGCGTGTGTAAATCACTCAAGAAAGTTACAAAATAAAACCTTTTTTCAAATCTATATGCTTTTCAATATTCTACCACCGCGCATTTATATTTTTTCACTATCATAAGTAGGTATGTCGTGTCGAAGCATGTTTGGTAAGATAGGTTTATTGGGTAGATCTTGGGAACAAAAGCAAAGGGGCCTCGCTGATGCGACTTTGCCCACGTCTATATTAGTCCACGCTACGCCACTGCTTGCGAGACCCAAAACACGCGCGTTGCCGACCCTGAAGCTTCTTGGTGCCTAGTTCGAGTTTTGTTTTTTGTTTTCCTATACTAATATTATAAAGAGGAAACCTTTGGATTTTTTAATATGTATGTAAGTATGTATGTTTGAAACGAATAAACTCAAAAAATACTAAACCGATTTAAAAAATTATTTCACCATTAGAATGCTACATTAGCGTTGAGTAACATAGGCTATATTAAAAAAAATGCGATACGAAGTCCGCCGGGTCAGCTAGTCTTTTATATTTACGTGTCAGTACTTGGCTTTCATCTCACCAGATGTAAAGGGATGATAAGACCGAAAAAGGAAGGACACTTCACCCGCAATTTTCATCTACTTCGTACTTAGGTTCGATTGCGCAAATATAGTATTTTAGTAAATAATCCTATTAATCAAAACTAGTGGTCGCCCAGTGGTCGAAATTCGACCGTAATTTTTTAAAGTATCCTAAGCAATGAAAAATTAAAAGAGATAGAATGTGAGTTTGGATTAGCATTGACAGATTTCGGCCGCTCCTCTTCCATTTTTAAATTTTTTTAAAAGACTATACATATATGCGTGTGTGTCAAATACATGGTAGTGTGTGTAATGTTTGTTTTATTGATTTAATGTATTTTTTATGCATAATTTATAAAAAAATAACATTCTGCAATTCTCTATATAAACTATACTACTCAAAACAAAATAAGGGCCACGAGGTATTTTTTCATTTTGGTGTAAATTATTAAACATTTACATATTGAAAGTAGTAAAATATTGAGTATACAAACTCTTTGATACCTAAACTTTTTAATATTGTAGTATTCATCTAATGCTGGCAACAATTTTAAATAAAATTTGATTTAAAATTATTTTTGAAAATTTTGATTGCATTTTCTTTGACGTTTTGCTTTCCTTAGCTTCTTGGTTTATTAGAAATTATCAGAGTTCATTGATATCTCGAGTCAGAAACATCTTTTGCAATATGCCACAAGCACGCAGGCGTCATATGGACTCGCTGACAGCAACCAGAGCCGTTACAATGATTGAAGAAGGTCATTCGCAGCGATCTGTGGGTTTGCAATTGGGATTTTCTCGAAGAGCTATTCAAAATCTATGGAATCGTTTCCAAGAGACCGGCAGTGTTAGAAGAAGACCTGGTTCGGGCAGAGTTCGCATTACAACAGCTCAAGAGGATCGTTACATTCGATTAAGTGCGCGCCGAGATCGCACAACGACGGCCCGCAAGCTGCAAAATCGTTTACGGCTCACAACGGGTACTCGTGTCAGTGACCAAACTATTCGTAATCGATTGCATGAAGACCAGCAGGCATCAAGAAGGCGAGTTGTCCGTATTCCATTAACCAGAAATCATCGTGCAAATCGTTTAAGATTTTCCCGTCAACATTTGGACTGGGACATAAACCAATGGGGCATGGTGCTCTTCACAGACGAATGCAAAGTTAAATTTTTTAACGACGATCGGCGTATTAGAGTATGGAGAAGACGCGGCGAGAGATTTTCAGAAGCCTGCATCCATGAAGTCGATCGTTTTGGTGGTCCAAATGTAATGATTTGGGGCGGGATAAGCTTACACGGCAAAACTGAGCTCGCTATTTTAAATGAGGGTACTGTTACTGCTCAGCGGTATATTGAGGAAGTCGTCAGACCACATGTGATCCCATTTGCCCAGTGAGCGGGTCTTGGATTCATCTTGATGCAAGACAATGCTCGTGCACACACGGCTCAAGCGACTCGGTTTGTACTGGAAGCGTCTCAAATTCAAGTCTTGCCGTGGCCGGCGAACAGTCCGGACTTAAATCCAATAGAGCACATGTGGGATCAGTTGAAACGAAGAGTTAGAGACGGTGATCAGGAAATCCACAACCAACAGCAACTCATCAACGCTGTTAAAAGAGCCTGGGAAGAGATTCCAATGGAAAATGTCAGGCATTTGATTGAGAGCATGCACTCCAGGCTTCAGGAGTGCGTAACGAAACGAGGGGGGCATACCCGTTACTAAAAGATGAGCATGGAGTATTTTCTTTTGTTTTCAGTAACTTTACATTGTTTTTATTTTTAACCTTAAATGTGTTTTTTCTTTCAAAAGCAAATAAACTTTTTAATCATTATTATTGGAATAAATTTATTGGTCTACACGGTAAAAACAACATTAGTTTTCGTTATGGAGACAAAAAAATTAATATTGGTTTTATTATTTTCATGGTACAGACAAAATACCTCGTGGCCCTTATTTTGTTTTGAGTAGTATATAGGTAAGTGTGCGAAATTTCATACTCCTCCGTCCGCGTAATTTTCGTAAAAAGGGTAGGTACAAAGTTTTTCCTTCACGTATTAATATATACTAGTGGTCGCCAAGTGGTCGAAATTCAACCGTTATTTTATTAAGACTGCACGGATTGTATTCTAAGCAATGAAAAATTAAAAAAGTTAAAATGTTAGTTTTTGGATTGGCATTGACAGATGTCGGCCGCATTAAACACAAACAATACGAGTGTGTCAAATACATGGTAGTGTGTGTAATGCTGTTTTTGTTGATTTAATGTATGTTTTATGCATAATTTAAAAACATATTAACATTCGGATAACCTTCTCTATATAAACTGTAAGTGTGCGAAATTTCATACTCCTCCGTCCGAGCAATTTTCGTAAAAACGGGTACGAAGTTTTTGCTTCACGTGTTAAAGATATTATAGATAGTTCATGGTTCTACATTGTGTAGAGCGCAAAGGCACTAGCGACCTGAAAAGAGGTGCGTGTATGATTGCTATTGACTTCTTTATAAAATCACATTAATATAACAAAATAAATAAGTTTCCATATTGTATGACTTTTCTAATCTTAAAGCTATAAACGATTAATGAATGCTATAAACATTTAATTAAAAGTAATCTAAACATTTACTCGATATTCTTTTCATTTACAATAACACTATGTTGCTCGCTCTCAACTTTTGTCATTACCATATTTGTTATATGCTTAGTAAAATTGTGTTGTTTAACATTGTGTTTTCGGTGAAGTATGTAATTTCTTGATACAGTAAAATACTCCACCTTTGATTTATGTGCTTACGAACTTGCGCTGGGCACTCTGTACAAAATGAAATACGACTTATGTAAGTGGTACTTGAAGTGGTCGGCGAATCATCATCTCCAAACCCAGTGGATGACAACAACACAAAATTAAAAGGTAAGCTTAATACATACCGCGCTTGAGCAACGCACAAATAAAACGCTTGCACGGACGCAGATCTCGACACAGTCCGAGCGCAGCTGTCGCGATTCCGCGGGGGGACTCTCGTCGCGTCTCCTTATTTTGTGACACCAAGCAAAACTTACGCTAGACACTGTGTTCAAAATAAAATACAACTGACGTGGTACTTGAAGTGGTCGGCGAGTCATCATCTCCTAGCCCGGTGGATGACACCAACAAAAAATAAGGAGACCCAAAAAGTAAGCTTAATACATACCGCGCTTGAGAAACGCACACGGATCTCGGCTAGGGTTAGGGTTCCCCGGATTTGTCCTAGTTTAAAAGGCGTCCGGGGAGCGTCCAGGCGGGATTTCATTTGTAGCCCGGTTTGAAAAATTTAAAGTCTTGGGCCGCCCGCCGCGCCGCGGTGTTGTCAACCGACGAACAGATACTGGCACTGCACTCGAATCAAAAATTAAAACTCGAATCAATTCGAATTCGAGTTTTATAAAAACCTGTTGACATATCCGGGTTCTGGGCTCCAAAATCCGGGGTTTTCACGCGTCTTGTCCTGGTTGACAAATTTTAGAGATGGCATCCCTATCGGCACAGTTCGAGCGCAGCTGTTGCAAGATTCCGTGTCCGTGAGTGTCTTTGTGTGCGTTGCTCAAGCGGTTTGTATGAAGCTTACCTAAAAATGAACTACAACTTACGTGGTACTTGAAGTGGTCGGCGAGTCATCATCTCCGGAAACGGTGGATATCGGCGAGGGCGCCGGCGCCTCCTCCGCCGTGTCCGGCGAGGCGGGCGTCGACGCGGCCGTCCGGACATAGTCCCGGGTGCTCCGGATCACGCCCGGGGTGCGACTTTGCGTGTCTGCCACGTGTGCCATTGTGCTTTGCTCTATAAGAATAAATGTCACATTAATAAGGCGCTGACAATCATGAAAGAGCATTTATACAAGCTGTATAAAAGCGCCATAGCGCAGTAGTTAGCGCGCCCGGTCTGCGAGTGCTGAGGTTAAGCAATTTTCGCAAAGGCCGGTAATTGGATGGGTGACCAAAACTTTATCTAGGTCCGCGTGGTGGTTTATGGCCCGTTCTCCCTATCCATTCATAGGGAAGGCTCGTGTCCCAGCAGTGAGGACATAAAAATGAGCTGATGATGGTAAGGAACAGCGATAGCTCATTGTTTATTTGCATACAAGCAAAAGGAATGCAAACTTATCCTGCGCGATCCACTGGATTCAAGTCAGGAAATTTACAGAAAAAGCTATTTACTTAAAATCTGGCTGTTTTATAAAAAAATTGCGTTTTCTAATAAGCATTACGAATAAGAATACTTCATTTTATAGACGTACTTTAGTTAATATAACGTTAATGAAAAGATAATCAAGTTTCAAGATACTGTTTAGATGTGACTTTAGATTATTTTTTTTATCTCGGAAATTTTATAATCCTCCATTTTGGAAACAATAACATTGTTGCAAATATAGTATATTTTTTATGGCGTGTGTGTCCAACTTTTATATAAAGTGTCCTACTTTTATATAAACCATGAGAGTACTTTAGCACGTTGAAATCTAATGTCATTACTTTATTATTTTGATTAATTTGTGCCACAGATGCTTAGTGGAGTCCCTTTATATTGACCCATATTTTGTTTTTTTTTTACTACTTTAATCAGTAACACATGTTTTTGATAAATATTTTTATCGTTTACTTGAGCTCCATGTAATACTATCTTATAAATTGATTATGATTTTCCACCAGAGACGTCCGAAGCAGCAAAACGCTAAGTCCACTAATAGGATTAGTTCAATTTTCCTAGCGATGCAAGAGGAAAAATTCCATCAATAGGCTTATTGCATTTTACATCGCAAAGGAAAGGAAAAAATCCAATTGGATTTTTGCCTCGTGTACGCTCTGCTACCTCGCTCAGGAGCCTTACCATGAGCTCTTACAGCTGTATTATTAAAGTGGTGGAAAAGAGAGTACCGCGAGTAGCGGTATGTATAACAACTACACTCCAAATAATATTTTATAATGATAAAAGTTTTTAATATGAGTTTGAAGTAAATTAGAAAACTATGAAAATAAACGAGAAACATTTTGTACAAGAATAAAGTGGTGACGCATATGTTTATATTTCTAAGTGAAATGACAAGTACAAGTTAAATCTTAGAAATCTGATGGTGTTAATTGTTAAAACAAAGTACAAATCAATATTTATTGTTAATGTGTGGTTGGTTATTGGCATTATTTTAACGCGCCTGTAAAACAATCATAAAAACATAAAGATAATTATTAATGACGGGTAAGTAAGTGTTTGTTTTTAAGGTTATAATTATATAAATTATATTTAAAATAATAGATTTTAGGACACAGCGATCATTATTTTTACTGATAATCATGAAACGGTTCAAGCTATTATAAAATTTTAATCTAATTAACTAACATTGGTTTAATTATATTTAAAAAAAAGATTCATTCGTTCTAAAATGGCGACATTTTTGTTATACAGCTTAGACGATATCTGGAAGACTAAAGCTGTACTATTGATGTAGTTTATTTTTTTAGTTTTAAAGCACTCTTGTAGACAGTAGTTATAAAACCACTCTATTCACGAGAGTGCCTTATTGCGCTTTAAAATTAAGTTCTATAATGGGGGTCGCGTACACCATTGTACAGAAACAAGTATCGAGTGATACCATAATAACACTTAGTGCAGTAGTAAGTAAGCGACCGCATACAAAAACCAGCCTATATACAGCTTTAAAGATAAAACTAGCTTAAATTTTCACAAAACGCTTAAAGTTGTATAGTTGAGTTTTGACTTTCTGTTTTAACACTCTAAGCATCTTTTGACATTCTTGTACGTCATTAAAAGGACCTTAAGTTCTAAATGAGCTGGTAAATTGATGTTGTAAACGCTTGTATGCTGCTTGGGATATCTAAATGTTTCTATTTTATTAAATTAAAAATTGATCTGTTGATTTTTAAAAATATGAAATCAAAGTTTATAAAGTGCTAGAATTTCATATCTTTATAGTGCCTAGTGCGAGTTACATTTGTCTTTTCGTTGGCCGCCATCACACTAATATTATAAATGCGAAAGTTTGTGTAATGTGTGTATATTTGTTGCTTCTTCACGCTGCAACGGATGGATGGATTTGGATGAAATTCGGCATACAGATAGTTTATAACCTGGATTAAAACATAGAATACTTTTTATCCCGATATTTCCACGGGAACGGGAAGCACGCGGAGGAAACTGCCGGCGGCCGCTAGTATAATATATTTTTCGTTACCGCACTAAACTCGCTCTAGGCACCAAGATCCCGATATTTCTTTAAGTAAGTTAAACCTGTTAAAAATAAAATATGGAAAGATTGGAGAGAGTGTATTTGTCATGCAGTGGATAAATAGTTACTTGTTACTTAAGATACGTCAAGGTTAAGGTACGTTGTTGAAATAGAATTATATATTATAACCTATACACTCTCATTATTATTGTCACATAAAGTCATCTAATGTCTCTGATATCGACCGACTTGTAATATGATAAACCAGTCTTGCATCATAATTATACTTGGTTGTTCAAAACAAGTATCAAATTAGATTACTGTGTATAGTTTTTGTGCGAAACAAACTGGATTCATTAACACCTAACTGAATTGTACTTACTACGTATTTATAATCAGGGTCCTAATATACTATAAGGACGCCAGACGACAGGTGACAGGTGGCAAAATATTATCTGGGGGCACGGCAGTGCCCCCGCCAAGTCGAGCAAAAAAGCGACACGGCCGTACCATTTTTTTCTCGAAACAGTTCAGGCCATTTTCGACCTCCTATAACTTCGTTGTGGATAAAACTAGAAGTCTGAATTTTCAGTAACCAAGCAGGCATTGTAAAAACATGGTGCATTTAAAATTTCTTATATCTCTCATGGTATATTTATATTTGCAATTTCGGTCCAGTTTTCTAGATTCACCAATTGCATAAATAACTTTGTAATCCCATATAAATGTATAGGATTACAAAGTTACTTATGTTTGCACTTAATGAAACGGTGTAGCTGTATCTCTATATACATAATATAATGACTTGGCCTGACTGATTCATCATCGCTGAGCCTAAACCGTTGAAGGTAATTAGATGAAATTTGGACTGTGGGTAAATTGAGTGACGTAAAAAATACATGAAAATTGGTATTTGGCTTTTTGATAAGAAATAAAGAATGACGTGTCTTAGGAATTTTGTTTATTTTCTTTAAAAAGAGTAAAAAAGGGAACAAGTATTTTTTTGGGGAAATCATTATTTTTTAAGTAATAACTATAAAAATGAATAATTTAATCGATCTATAGATTTTTCAATAAAAATAAAGAATTACGTGTTTTGGTGTAGATAGGTACCTAGGTGGTACCGAAAAGGAAAAAAGTAGGACTATCTACAATAAAAAAATGAGATGCCATTAAAAACAAACCTGTAAAAAAACCAAGTCTCGCAACTCAGTTCTTCTACCGTAAAAAGTTGTGAGATCCATGTAATACCAAGTTGGTTAATTTATTTAGTCCTTCTGTATTAAGTTATTACGTAATTAGCTAACCTAACAATATCTTATAGTGACCATATCAATATTAAAAATCTTTTATGGTTTAAATAAATATATTGACTTGGCAATCACACTAAACAATCTAATTAATTAAAATTTATGTATTACTTGTGAGATACATTGTGTTTTCATGCGATGGCCAAGTCAATCTATTTATTTAAATCATAAAAGACTACACATCTCTACATTTTTTATTCAAGAAAATTGGATACTTTAGCCTGAGATGTTAATATGAACTCCTTGCAATATTTTCCGAATATAATAAATTCCTGGCGATTCATAGTGAGGATTTAGGAATTACTTTTGAAGTAAAACACAATAAGTCTTTGTATCGGTATGCTTTGTGCGCTGTTTATCTGCCCACATCTGTGATCAGTCTTGTTGGAATATTTTCTTGATAACTGTACATTCGAGCGATCAGACATGTGTAAATTCATATTGGGTGATTTTAAAATAGGTCAAATTGACTGGTGTATGATAGATAAACAAGTGTTTAGGCCGGCTCAAGTTCCTATGGACTTCTTATCCCTAAATAACCTAACCGCAGTTGAACTGTATACGTAATTCTTGCAATAGAATACTAGACCTTGTCCTTACCGATGTCAATATCGTAGAAACTTCTCTTGCAGGCCAGGGTACTAAGTAAAATAGACCCATTACATCCTCCCATTTTCATTAAAGTCAATGTCAACGTCAAAAAATTTAACTTCTACAGGGCCAATTACGAAAAAATGTATAAATGCTTAGATGGAAAAGACTGGAATACAATTTTTAAAGACTGTGCCTAAAGACTGTGACGTAAGCATCATGTTAGAACGTTTTCAAGAAATCGTCAGTGATGTCGTTAAGACTAATGTCCCATTATGCTCTTAAAGTAACTTAATAAGAATAATAAAAGAAAAGGAAAGGGTAAGACATAAATTTAAGAAGTTTAAAATCCATTAGAAGAATTAGAACTAAAATTACTTAAGAAAAGATGTAAAAAGCTTGCGTTCATCATCATCATCATCATCAGCCAAAAGTATCCACTGCTGGACAAAAGCCTCCCCTAAGGATCTCCACAACGACCGGTTTTGTGCTGCTCGCATCCAGCGGCTTCCCGCGATTTTCACCAGATCGTCGGTCCACCTTGTTGGAAGCCTGCCCACACTGCGCTTTCCAGTATGCGGTCGCCACTCGAGGACTGTTCCGCCCCAGCGGCCATCAGTCCTGCGTGCAATGTGCCCTGCCCACTGCCACTTGAGCTTAGCAACTCTTCGGGCTATGTTGGTTACCTTTGTTCTTCTGCGGATCTCCCCATTACTGATTCGATCTTGCAGAGAAACCTCGAGCATAGCCCTCTCCATTGCTCTTTGAGTGACCTTGAGCCTTCTGATAAGGCCCATAGTGAGCGACCACGTCTCAGTCCCCTATGTCATCACTAGCAACACACCCTGGTCAAAGCTTTCGTTGAACTAGCTTGCTTGCTAAGGTTGCGTTAGACTGCTATAATTCGTATATCAGGAAAATAGAGACTAATTTGACAGAAGATCCGAAACGTTTTTGGTCATATGTTGGATTTTTTATCCAATCATAATGGCTATCCCGATACTCTTACTGATAATAGTGTCACTACCAGTGAGAGTACTGATATTTGTAATTTGTTTAGATCTTACTTTGCTTCTGTCCACGATAAAAATAGCCAAGGCTCTACAACGATGGGCACCTCTCTACAATCTGCGAAAATTTCAGAAACCTTTTTTTGTATTCAACTCAGTGACGAAGATTTGTCCAAAAAGCTTCAAACATTAAACATAAATAAAGGCCCGAGGCCTGATGGTATCCCACCTTATTTCATAAGACACTGCGCTGATGGACGAAATAAACCTTTCTTAGAAGTGAACAGGTGTTTTCCCTTTGCCTTTGGAAAATTGCTAAGGTAGTCTCTATCGATAAAAAGGACGACAACACCGTGGTAAGTAACTATAGACCTATTTCCATTTTGAATTGAATCATCAACATCATCATCATCATCACCAGCTCATATTATGTCCCCACGGACGGGTATTAGGTTAACTAGGTTTCGTGCTGCGAAGCATGAAATAATTCAAAAGGTCTGCTACTAAAATAACACTGTATAACAGCTTGGTTCGCAGTATAGTAGAATATGGATCGACAATCTCGCGGCCTCACTATGCCACTCACATATTAAGAATCGAGAGGATACAGAAAAGGTTTTTGTGGCACTTGATTTACGCGGAGGGAACAGCTAAGAGAATAAGAACTTACGAGGGCAGACTTAAGCATTTTAAATTAATTAATTTGGAGAATCGCTGAGGCTTACTAGACTTGACTTTTTTCCTAAAGTTACTGAAAAATGAGATACATTGTCCTCAATTGCTAGACATAGTAAACTTTAAAATCCCATTCTATTATCCTCGTAATGTGGTTGAGAGTCTTTTTTCGCCGCCGCTGCGTAAAACTAATTTCGGCCAAAATTCACCAATCCCCCACGTCTCTGTAGAACATACAACCGGCTCAGTTCTCACTTGGATATTTCGTATTTCTACGTCAAAAGTCGGAGACTGTTTATGTCCATGCATCAAGACATACACATATACATATGTATGTAACAATATTTCACAAAAAGAATAAAATTAAATAAATAGCATAACATGTATTTTTTTTTTCATTAGTTATAGTTTTTACTGAGGTTATTATAATATATGTGCTTGTTTTGTTTAATAGATTGTGCAATTAGAACATAATTTATGTATTTTTAGAAAGTAAGCATTATTGTAACAATTGTTGACAAACCATTAAAAATATATTAATAATATTCTTAATATACTCCTCCGTACTTCGAGATATAAAAGCACATTGCGCGCACGGAGCAGTCGAAGAATCTACCCCTCGGAGAATCTAGTAGGGCACGGGGACACGCACAGTGCGTGCTAAAAAAAATTCTGACGGTGCTTCGTTTCACACGGCTTGAGGAACCCTTTATGTTTCTAAATGCCCAGAGGCAATCAACAAACTCTTTCAAAAAAAAAATAAGAGTGTGAGATTTGGCATAGTAAGTAAAACGTTAAATGGAGAAGGAGTGCAGAAAGTTAAAATGTATGTATAATATGTTTTACGGTACATTCTTAGATTAATAACGCCTAGATAGATAGTCTTCATACAAACGCATCGCCTAAAGTGATGCAAAAAGCAGATTAATGTAGGCGTGAGCATTACGTGCTTACGGTCGCCTACACGCACACAAACAAAACTTTAATGTGTACAGTGAATGAGCAATTTCCCCGAAAGTGGGGAAATGTTATACTTACGTGATATAATAGTATAAGTAGTACAGTAGTTCATGATAATGTCGTTAAAAGATAAGTAAGAAAATAAATGTCTAACATCTTATATACTTTTTGTTGATAATTTAGTTTAATACGATAATGTTTATATGACATTAATCAATAATAATCAAAAGGACCTCGAAATCAAATATTTAGCTTTTCTCTTTACTAAAATTTGTAATAAAAATCAGGAGTGGTGGTAGCTCAATAATCGAAGTCACGCGCCTCATATCCGTCGTTGGGAGTTTGAATCCATGAAAGGAACGAACTGCTAGGAGGATGATATATAATAAAAGTCATAATATGTCATGACGAGGTCCTTTTTTATTATATTATTTATACACCTACGCAATAAAAACACTTTGCGTTTTACAAATAAACAAAAAATAAGCTACGAATAGTTATTCCGTGTTTTGTCTCTTTTACTCTAATTTTAAATGACGTTTACATGACGGGAACAAAACACGAAATAACTATTCGGACCTTATTCTTTGCTTATTTGTAAGGAACTTTAGGTATGACTAATAAATGAAAATAAATACAATTTGAAGAAAACAATTTATTTTAAACCAATGGGGTAAGTATTCAAAGATCGATATAGATGGCATCATCGCCGACCGTTCTCAACATTCGCCATTTTGTGAATTTGTTGTTTTTCGCTCTAAAGTTATTTGCTAAAAAAACACTTATCATGTATTCGACGTGAAGTTCAACCCAATTAACAAAGGCTAATAAAGAGGTGTCGACGAGCGGAAAGAAATCAGCTTTAATTGAACGGTAAACAAATTATCGGCATTTTAATTTTATGCTGGTTATGTTTCGTTGATTTAAAATACTACGATACAAGTAATTTCATGTGTACTAAGAAGAAAAACTACTTAGAAATAAAAGTATTTCCAAGACCTGGGATTCAATAAAAATAAATAAACAACATTTTGGTGCTATTAACCACTTTTAGTGTTGTCTTGTCGGCAACTTTAGTTAAATTAGCCACCTTCATTCCGATCACTGCTCATCATTATACCATTACACTAAATAAGGAAAGATATTATCTTACTTAAAGGCAACACTTAAAATATATTATGGTTTCAATAAATATTTTCAATAAGATTTAATTTTATAACTAACATACACCAATGAAAAATGGGAAAATAATTTCTTCTTACTAGTAACACTTTCATAAAATCGCGGCTTGTAATTTTATTTTTAAAAGTAGTAAATATTTAGCTCAATACAAGTCAATTTGTAATACTTACGTATGAAATGTTATGTTAAAAGCTTTTTTGTCTTTATGCGATGCGTTGTGACACCCATTAATTGCACAAACCGTCATAATGTAATTAATTGTCGGAGATGTTTGCACTAGCGCTTGATCTTGACAACTGACGTGACGTTCGGGCGGACTGAGCCAAAATGGCTTGGTTTGAATTGCTTCACTTTTCTTGCGTCTACTCGGTTTCTATGCGTTATTATTCTAAGGGTACATTATACAAGCATTGTATATTTTGTGAGTCGACCATTGAGACCAATTGTTATAATAAAATCGGCATGTCAAAAATATTTATCATATTATTGTAGACAGACAAACTACAGAAATCTTAGACAAAAAACTAACAATAAGGACCTAGAATAAGAAAAATACTTAAATTTACACAAAATATTTACAACTATATGAAACAATAATTGCTTTGTTCTTGTGCTCTACAATCCACAGAGATCGTTTGTTTTCATACTAGTGGCGCCATCTAGTTTAACACTACTACACTGCCTTTTGCTACTTTGAATTTGAAATTACATTTATGTACCTATCATAACGCACACCGTTGTGGCGCTGTACAGACTCTTCTGGATGTTATTATTTTTGTGATGCCTAGCTTTTATTATTAATATTTTATACATTTGTTTAAATTTTAATTTTTCCTTCATAGTTGAATACCACAGATAGGTAGCATGCATTTTTATTACTTACTATAATAACCTAGGTAGAGTCATGTTGTTTCGTTGTGGCATTAATCATGAAATTGAAAAAAACTTTTATTTTCAAGATTATTATTAAAAAAATAATTTTTAAAATAAAGAAAATAATGTATAGTGCTTATTAAATACGATTTACGATCTCTACACAATAATAATTAGAAACATGGCACATAAATAATAATAATATTATTAGAATATTAATTTAAAGGTAGGTATTACCTACCTCCATTGTTAACGTATCTAACTACCTAACAAAGCACACAACAACATACACGCTATGGCGCGCAAAGACAAACCTAGGTAGGTAACAAAAGATTGATTCTTAAAAACGAAAGACGAAAATAACGAGAAAACAATATAAAGTACTAATGCGGTTTCCTTTGCTTCCAATTCTATTATTAAACCACAATGATCTTACGTCATACCTGTTACCTACATAAAATCCTACGCAAAAGTTTTCTTTTCGAAGTTCAAATACGATAAAATGGTAGGAGGCTAGGAACCGTAACCATAGCAACGCCGAGGGAGTGCACCTTGCGCCGCTCGCCCTACAATTTGGGATAGGACGAGAGGTCATTCAACCTAATGCACTTCCACAAAATAAACAGGATCCATTGGTTATGCCAAAGTTATTGTTATTCAATACATTTTTAACTTTACACTAATTTTCTTTGTTTATTGTAAAATTAATAATAGAGTTTTACACAAAAATTAAATGAGTTATTAAAATATAGACCTACCTTAAGACAGTGATATAACGTCATAATTCAAGGTTCAAATCTTTTCTGTGGTTGCACGTCATCGTTCCAAGATCAAATGGGCCCACATCAGTCACTTTATTAACATTTGGAAATAATTTTTAGCTACTTAGAGCAAGAAATCAAACAGCTCTATCACTTTATATTTACCAAAAACATTGCCTTATAAGTACATGTATACCTTTATAGAGAGCGATGAAGCGGTTTAGCAGCGACATCTGCAAACGGCGACTTGTACTACAGACGACGAAAGCACGCTCGCTTGTTGCGCAAAGTAACCTGCTGCGAAGTTACGTTCGTTGCCTTAGATTAAATGCGTTTTTAAACATGAAGGCAACTAATATACTACTCAAACTGTTTTCTAGTCTATGGTATTTTTGATATTATTACGAAAAATAATTAAATTGTGTTATTAATGATTTTAATTCACAGCATTTGTATAAAAAAGTGTATACAAGATATGACACAGATCAATGTTTTGTAGCACGTGCTTTTTTGCTGCTATGAAACAGCATCTTTTTACAGAAGGATTTACTACGATTAACACCAAAGAGATGGCGCTACCTACTAGCGCTACCTCGATGCCTCGTGTGACGAACAATAAATAATAGATAATTTTTTTATTTAGGCAAAACTTATAAAATCTTAACCCTTAGTAGGTAATAATAATTAACCTGTCTGTAGAATAGAAGAGTGCAGTACCCGACTCTACCTTAGATAGATGGCTAACATCTCTCTCTTTTATTTCTTTTAGGTGACATCTTTTAAGGTTTTAGACTGATTTGTAAGTAATAATATTAATTTATCAAGCATAAATAATAGGTTATAATAATATCATACAAAGTACTATATCTGTTCTATTCCCTTCGACCTTACTTCAGTCCTGTGAATGAAAAATATCAGTAGTACCTACCCATATAATTATAAATGCATTATCTAGAATGGAAAATGTCATTTTTTTCACCAACTCTGCATACTTTTTTTAAAAAAGGTTCTATACCTAGGTCCTTCCAAGTGAAAATATTGCTTTTTATCTTACCACACTACCTTTATTGACCGGAACCAGCGGATCTGTTATCTGACTCTTTCTTAATTATTACAAATTTACTGATATGGCAATGTTTTTGGTTTTATTACATAACTTTAATTATGGATTAATACAGGAACCAGTGTTCAACTTTTTTTTATCATTAAAAATATGATTCCTCAACTGATTTTAGTCTTTAGCGACAATTGAATACATACCACCTAGCTTCCTAACTATCATCCCGTAAAAAATCAATGAAAATGTACAATATTTTTTGGCGACAAAAAAAATTACACTAAAATTTTTTTTTCTTTATTTGGAAAACAAACAGCATTTTAAATACATTTGAATAGATACAACTACAAAGGCTTACATTTGCCAAAGTTTGTCTGTTGTACATTTAATAGTGTTGAACAAACAATTACATAGAAAACAATGCGTGGTATTAGTTTTAAACTTTTAAATTGAATGAACTGAGATGCTAATTTTAGATTTCATGATTGGAACGATTCCTAATCAACGATTTAAATTTTGACAGTTTGTCGTTCTCGAGTGGAGACCGCGTATCGGCAAACATAGTGTAGGACGCCCTCAGACTAGGGGGAGCGACGATCTTCGCAAGGTGGCTGGCAAGAGCTGGATGAGAGTAGCCGCGGATCGTGCTTGTTGGCGTGCGACTTGTCGCACTTGAACGACTTGGCCTCTCCAAGCAGATGTTGACGAACCACTTGAAATGAAATGAAACGAATTGAAATGAAAATAAATTTATTTGGGACTGAACAGTTCAAACATACAGATAAAAATGGATAAAAGCATAGGAGATTCCCAAAACGATACGACTCAGCAAAATGCTAGCCTGAGTTTAGCGCTGATCTTCCGTCGGAGCCGGTTTAGGTGATGCTGCGATAGCAACACAAACGTAACACACAAAAACCGGTCAAGTGCGAGTCGGACTCGCGCACGAAGGGTTCCGTACTTTATGATGTATTAAAAAAAACTACTTACTAGATCTCGTTCAAACCAATTTTCGGTGGAAGTTTGCATGGTAATGTACATCATATATTTTTTTTAGTTTTATCATTCTCTTATTTTAGAAGTTACAGGGGGGGACACACATTTTACCACTTTGGAAGTGTCTCTCGCGTAAACTATTCAGTTTAGAAAAAAATGATAATAAAAATCTCAATATCATTTTTGAAGACCTATCCATATACCCCACACGTATGGGTTTGATGAAAAAAAAATTTGAGTTTCAGTTCTAAGTATGGAGAACTCCCAATATTTATTCTTTTTTTCTATTTTTGTGTGAAAATCTTAATGCGGTTCACAGAATACATCTACTTACCAAGTTTCAACAGCATAGTTCTTATAGTTTCGGAAAAAAGTGGCTGTGACATACGGACGGACAGACAGACAGACAGACAGGCAGACATGACGAATCCATAAGGGTTCCGTTTTTTGCCATTTGGCTACGGAACCCTAAAAAATGAACAAAATATAAAAATGATGACTTGATGACTTTATGTCGAGCGCTGGTGCCACTATGATAATATGAATATCACAATCACTTTATAATTGTTTTCCGATTTTGTCGGGACACCTGGAAGACCTGGTTTCAGTTCCCAGGTCAGACAAAACTGTTTCTGATTTTTCGGGTTTGCGATTGATCACTTTGCATTTGTAATCGAATCAATTGTAATTACTCGATTTCAATGATTGCCTTTGTCCAGCAGCTAGCCAATGACAGGCTATTTATTTCTTAATTGAAAAACCATTATAATACAATGTATTGTATATTCAGTGCACCTGACTCGGCATGTCATAGGGTGCGGATTCGAGTCCTGCTCGTGCGGAATTTTTACAATACTTTGTCTTATTTTTAAAATTGTAATTTGTTCGCAACAATATTTACGTAAAATTATATGTAAATAATCATAAACCAATATAGTTATCTTAATTAATTGAAAGCTAGAAACAATTATCACACCCGACAATTACAACACGTCGTTACGTATAACGTAACGCATACGTAAATTATCCTTCATGCTCATCTGAAGGTCCGCAGTGAATCATAATGAAATGTTAGACACACAAAACATTCAACGGGAAATAACTTTTTCGGTGAACGAGCAAACTACATTATCCGGCGGCGGCCGGCGGCGCCAACAACGGCAGCGTGACGTCACGAGTGCGTGCGCGCAACAGCCGAACCAATAAGGCCATTGGACTTTTTTGATTACGCAACGAGACTCGCATAAGGTTTACCCGGTATATTAAGGTGAAATGTTTTTTAATTATTCAAAGAATTTGATATATGAATATTTTGAGCTAATATTTATTTTGGAACTCAAGCACGTACCTATATATAAGGTCACATTTTATCAACTGCAAATATTTTGAGGATAAATTCAACAACATATATAAATAAACTATTTTTATGAAAAAACCTTAAATTTTTATACGCTAGTTTTTAAGAAAAACGCCAAAAGACATTTTGATTAAAAAGAAAAATAAAGCACTTTCGGTAGTTTCAATTCAAAGGAGCCGAAACAGAGAGGCCGCAATGCCTTCACCGCTTACACGTGCCCCTAGTTTCATTCAAAAAACCGACAGAGAGGCCGCTCTTAAAAATATTTCAATTTTTATTTCAGGAAAAGAAAAAAAAACTGGCCTGAATATTGTTTTAAATGCTAGGGCCTTATTTCTCTGACATAATTAGATGTTTTGTCAAAATATTTGCAGTTGATAAAAAGTGACCCTATATAAGTGACGGGAGGACATAGGAAACTTTTTCATCCCATCTGTCACCCTGGTGGACAAAATGGGGTGACAGATTACAATATTATTCCTTTTTAACGACAGCGTGATAACCACTGCGTAGTCATTGACGTCGCCGTCACCCGAATCCAGAAAAAAGACTATTACAAACTAGTAATAATTATTGATATTATTTATGATCCACCTACTTACTTACCTAAGATGACGTGAGTTTGTTATTACAACTTAAAAAACTCACTTGTTTTAATATAAATAATAACAATGATGATAGATGACTATAGCTATTCATCATCATTAACATCATCATCTCAGCCAAAAGACGTCCACTGCTGTTCAAAGGCCTATAGCTATTATCTGAGTAAAAACATTAGGTATAGTTAAGTTTTATTTTTCCAGAACGACAAATGTGTTCTAGGAAATGAGCGAGGGAAGTAACTTTGTCGTCATGCATGACACGGCTGCATTAGCAGTCGTTAAAAACCACCAACACGCACTGGGCCCGCGTGGTGGTTTACGGCCCGTTCTCCCAATCCATCCATAGGGAAGGCTCCTGCCCCAGCAGTGGGGGCATAAAATGGGCTAATGATGACACGCCACATTAGTGACGCTCTGTATCCTGAGTTTACAAAAAATCTAGTAACGGTAACCAGAAAATCTTGGTAAGTGTGACAGAAACTAGCAGATTTGCAGTAATTGCCAATAGGTATGCCAAAATATTTTCAGTTTAGGCTACAAAAAAAACTTATGAATGTCAATCGGTTCAGAAGCCTACTGGGCGGGAGATCTTGTACTGACAAGAATGAAATGAATGAATGAACTGAAAAAACCAGCAAATAATTTTTATCCTAAGAAAATTTGCACCCAAATCATCTCCCGGGGCACGTTTCCTTTACAGCGTCAAATATTGGAAAATGCGTGGAATGATCTAGAATAGGTAAAGGTACCAGTTGGTAGCCGACTCCACGCAGCAGCAGCAGACGACGTGTCGTCGCGACACTACTGGTTTCTATGTATTTCTATGACGACGACGACGCCCGAGCGACGGACGTGTCGCTAGCTATGGAGGGAACTTCATAGAAATACATAGAAACCAGTAGTGTCGCGACGACACGTCGTCTGCTGCTGCTGCTGCGTGGAGTCGGCTGCCAACTGGTACCTTAAGGGTCTAGTTCCACTGCTAAGACCACACAATAGCAATTCATTATTTAGTGATTTTCGCTTCAGTCATCGGATGGGTGACTAAAATTTTTTCATCTCGAACTCATTCGTGTTTCGGAAAGCCGTTGGTCACGGCTGAATCAGCAGTCGTTAACAACCACCAGTTCAAACTGAGCCCGCTTGGTGGGCTATGACCCGTCATCCCGTTTTGTATTGCAGTAGTGATACAGGGGAGTATATGTACTCTGTGGTAGTGAGGACAATAAAATTTGCTGGTGAAGATTAAGACTGATTTTTATAAATTTAATCGTGTAAATAAGTCCCGGAAACACTATCCTAACAAAGTTTTCCAGTTTGTATTGAAACATGCTCATTCTTTTTTTCAATCTTTATTATAAAGGACTTTGGCTCATTCTTAAGAAATATACGAGGAAAAGACGAAACCAAATATAAACATAAACCACTTCTTAAAAAGAATATGAACCGAGAATGAACGTATTGCCCGTCGTAGAAGTTTCAAGGTTCTTATCGTGAATTCTAAGAGGAAAAGGGAAACCAGTCCATCATCGGTAGATAACCTATTATCGATTCGCTTTCTTAGAGTGGGTCTACGCTAGACAAGCCGAGCACGAGCCGAGCCGCTCTACTTGCGGTGTCAAGTGTGTACGTACAACGAGCCTACAACAATCACTCTCCTCAATCATAATTTTCCGCAGTGTGCTTCCCTTTGTGTTCGTCAAGAAACCGACAATAGGCGGAGCACAGTCGAGCACGAGCCAAACGCTCGAAGCGCGCT
Source organism: Eudonia mercurella (assembly GCA_963082485.1). Taxonomy (NCBI): domain Eukaryota; kingdom Metazoa; phylum Arthropoda; class Insecta; order Lepidoptera; family Crambidae; genus Eudonia; species Eudonia mercurella. The sequence continues at coordinate 14,544,663 of OY720022.1, read as the reverse complement.
CGTCGAGGCTCGTAAGTCGGTCCACACTACACGAATTTTGGCTCGGCTCGTGCTCCGCTCGTGCTCGGCTCGTCTATCGTAGACCCACCATTAGGTAGCTTGTTAAAATTATTATGTTGAAAATCTGAAAGCCTACTTACTGATCCGATCCAAACCGCTCAGATAATCTGGTAGGGGGACACGCACTAATGAAAAAAAGCATTTTTAAAACTAATATTAATTGATCATCAGCATCACCGTCAGCCTTTACTAGTCCACGACTGGACATAGGCCTCTCCAAGTGTACTAAAATTACTTAAATTAGATTAATTAGTGCGTGATGCAGTAAATAAAACCAAAGTCGTATAATGTATTTTAAAAATATTTTTTGACTACTGTTTTGTTTTCTTAGAGCTATAAAAAATACTTAAACAGCTATTTACTTAGTATTGCGAGTAAAAAAAAACTCAGTGTGGTAAAATTATATTACATGCCAGAGCAGCCCGCCCGCCACTTTAGTCTGCGTGTACGCCATATTCCGTGATGTCAAAGCCATTTTGTTTATTTATATAAACTTAGAAATACAAATCTTTTGAATCGTTCTTTTTTTCAGAACGTCTAGCTGTGGAGCAAAATGGGCGAAAGAATCTGCACAACTTTTATAGAAATAACTAGCTCTTGTTCGCGGCTTTGCTCACGTAGGCTACACGACTTGTGTTTATTCGTAATAAAAGCCAAATTTATCAAAGGTAAATATCATAAGGGTATAAGTAAAAAGTGTCTAACACAAAACAACGTAATATAGATCACTCTGTAATTTTGGTCCGTTTTGAAACCGCCTGTACAAATGTCATCCCCTACTTAAGGGATCATTTTCCAAAAAACCTGAAACACTACAATTTCTTACCAGGTCAAATACGGAAATTTATAGAATGACAGATTTTCATATAACTTTCCAAGCTTATTTCACCTCTCTAGGGGAGATTTTTCGAAAAATGCTAAAACACGTCTTACTTTATTTTTATTGAAAAAACTATAAATCGATTAAATTATTCATTTTGATAGTTATTACTTAAAAAATTTGAACAGGGTGCGGCGATTCTTTACGCCTGACCAGTTGTGCCTTTTGTACAAGACACAGGTACGGTCTTGCGTGGAGTATTGCTCGCACATCTGGGACGGTTCCGCAAAGTACCTTCTCGATGCTTTGGACAGATTGCAGCGTCGCGCTGTACGCATTATCGGCAACGCAGAAGTCACAAATACTTTCGAAACTCTGCAATTGCGTAGAGATATTGCGTCACTCAGTGTGTTTTACCGCTTATACCATGGCGAGTGCTCTGAAGAACTCTTTGACCTCATCCCTCCTTCTCCCATCCTCCATAGGAGTACGCGTGCTGCTCTCCGGAGTCACCGCTTCACTGTCTCAAATATTCCATCACGCACTAAGAAATTTGGTGACTCATTTTTTTGTCGCACTTCCAAAACATGGAATAGTTTGCCTGCACACGTTTTCCCTCCTTCCTATGATATGGGGTCCTTCAAACGAGGCGTGAAGAGGCACCTTGTGGGCCGGCAGAGTGAGGGTAACTGATGCTGCGTTATTTTCACGCTGCACCAGTTGTCATCGCATCTGGATTCCATATTCACTTAACATCAGGTGAAATGGAGTCATTTGCCGTGCTATGTATAAAAAAAAAATAACCATTTCCGCAAAAAAAACTTCTTCCCTTTTTTACTCTTTTAAAAGAAAATAAACAAAATTCCTGATACACGTCTTTCTATATTTCTTATCAAAAAACCAAATACCAATTTTCATGTATTTTACTTCATAACTGAGGGACTTTCATACAAACTTATAGAAGACAACCACAACATGTAAAAAAAAAACTAAAAATAGAAAATCTAGGTTAATAAAATTCTAGATGTAGGAGTTGCAGCTGCTGGACTTAGGCGGAACTGGTCTGGAAACGTCAGCCGCATGGGCCAGGGAGGTGGCCTCTGTGATGGACACCAGAGACGTGGCAGGCCGAAAGGAGATAGGCGGACGACTTCACCACTTTTTTTCCGGGGTGGTTCGAGGTAGCCTAAGATAGAGATGAGTTGAGATGCAAAGGAGAAGCCTTTACCCAGCAGTGGGACACAATAGAAGCTACTTAACAAAAACAATTATAACTTTTTTTCTAGTTGGTTGAAATCCGTTCTGAGACCCAGAAGTTCCGAGTTCGACTTCCTATAAAGCGGCTAGCTCGTCGTTTGAACAAATTGTGACATTATGGTGTCGTGGTGTCAATCAATCAAGCTTTGACTGACAACAGCAGACCACAACAACAAATTATTTTCCTATTATGATTCAAATTAGAATCATAAAAAATTGACACTCGTTGACATTAATTCATGAATGATCATCAACCAACAAAAAATATAACCTACAATGTGTCAAATAGAATCATACTCGTACAAGTTGCAGGAAACATTTTATTATTATTTTTATTTTAACAGGCAAACAGTTGCCACAACTGATAGTGCCTGTTTCCTAATTTTTCAATTAATTTAGCTATTAATGCTTTAAAAAAAAATACCTTTTTGTAGTTCTCAATGTGGCCTTTTTAGAGTCACCCTTTTTTCTTAATTAATTGGTTTTTGTGTTTGAAGAACTATGATAATGTTAGCCTTACAAATTACATTTAATATTTTATTTATTCGGTGGCAAAACGCTCGGCGTAATACTGATGACTTGATTTCAATGACTGAGGTCTTTGCCCAGCAATGGGACAGTCATAGGCTATTTACTTTATTTACTTTAAATATAGCTTGTCTAATTCTTAACTGATCATTCAATATTTGTAAAAATAATCGGATGTTGATGACGTAGTTGTCGACATTGAATAGGGCTCCTTTGGCTTACAGAGTAAGAGTAGATAATGTTGATTAATTTCGGCGAGTTGGATTGAGCCACGATAGCATAGTTGGTAGTATACCTGACCCGGCATGTCATGGGGTGCGGGTTCGAATCCCGCTCGTGGATTTTTTTCAACACTTTGCCTTTTTAATTTGTAATTGGTTCGCAATAATATTTGCGTAAAATTGTATGCAAATAATCATACTTTACTTAATTTATATACTTAAAAACTAAAATATACGTGGTAACAGTTATCCAGATAGCTTATAGATGTTGGTTGGGATAATATCATGTTGCTCAAGGCAAGCCATGATCCTCCTCGATCCGGACACATTCCACCAAAGCATTTATTTATTTATGTATGTATTTATTTATTATATTTCAATACACAACTATCCTTACAGACTAATCCAATGCGATAGTTGCATTCATTTAAGCTTACATTAATAACATATTATCATTAACTTATCTACTAAATAAATTAGTAATTAATTAATTAATTACTAATCCATATAACAGACTATGTATAAAACTAACTTTGCGAGTTCACTCAGATTATGTCTCCTCTTGTTCCGCATATAGGTACTCAGACAAGAGTTGATATCGTGTTACTTACTTTTAAAAAAATGGGTTTGGTTAGTGGTTATATGCGGGTTAATGGGTTTTAACGACTACTATCTTACTACAACATCCTGAAACGCCTTCGTGTTTAGGAAAGCCTTTCTGGATGTTGAGGAGCTTGAGATGGTTCATCTCTAGATCTCTGGCTTTTCTTGCTTCTTAACACAAACATTTTGAGTATTTCATATTTTCATTGTTCGACGACCTCCGTGGTCGAGTGGTTAGCGCGCCGGGTCTGGCGTCAATTTCCGATCGGGTCAATTTAGAGAAAACTTTTTCTGAATTGATTTCGGGTCTGGGTGTTTTTCTATGTTTATGTATATTTATCCGTTATCTAGTTTAACTATATTAACGAGTTTCAATAGAAGCTTATCTTGGGCTAGATAATTGGTGTGAGCGTAAACAAATTTTATTTTATTTATTATTTATTATTATGCTTTATTTATTTGTATTTGTGTTGTTGGTGATGATGAGTAACGCTCTGATTAAACTCGTAATAGTATTACGTCGACTGCCGTCATGAATGTTAGTCAAGCACCGCGCAGTACATAAAAAAGAGACAGCCACGTAACCTTGCGTTTTTTTAACATAATATATCCTTGAACTTGTCTACGCCACGCCCACGGCCAATTCTTCGCCGGAGGTTAATTCCAAATGTTTCCTAGTCTGTCGACATGGATGCTGATGTTGCGCCAGAATGCAAGCTCTGGAACCGCTGCAGCGTTGAAGGTCGCCGTCGTGGTGGCGATGACAGGCGGTTCCTGCTTACATCGTCTCGGTCACGTAGGTACTTGTAAAGGTGCTTCCACGTGGGCATATTGTTTTGATTTTGTTTTTTCTACAACTGGATATACTTGGCCTTTATCGCACATATATAATTGGATAAGCCTGTGACAATACGTTACTTCAATGACTTTTCCACTGACATTGAGCTCTATTCAAGAAAAATGAAAAGATATAGAAGCTTGATGGCGCAGAGGGTAGCGCTTCAGGTCCCACGACCCGGTCAATCCGAGCCTTCGACCCAGTCAACCCGACCCGACGTATCTAGGAACCCTTTAACGGTGATTCGATCACACAGCTTAAGGAACCCTTTAAGTTTCTCGCCGCCCCTTAAAACGTCCAGTGACGTTGGCCGCTTGAGGCCATCAGGAGACCTACGTTTCTATACTAATAATGATGACGACATGTAAAAATATATATAAAGTAAAAAAATAATATGTATAATCATCATCATCATCATCATCATCATCAGCTCATTTTAAAGTCCCCACTGCTGGGGCACGAGCCTTCCCTATGGATAAATAGGGAGAACGGACAATATACCACCACGCAGGCCCAGTGCGGGTTGGCGGTTGTTAACGACTGCCAATGCAGCCGGGACCAACGGCTTTACGTGCCTTCCGAAGCACGGAGGAGCTCGAGATGATACATTTTTGGTCACCCATCCGATGACCGGCCTTTACGAAAGTTGCTTAACCTCAGCACTCGCAGACCGGGCGCGTTAACCACTGCGCCATAGAGCTCCTCATATATACCAATATATATACTTAAAGTAAAAGTAAAATAAATTGCAAATCACTAGGTAGTAGTAACAGTTGGTAGGTAAGTGGAAAATGCGGATTAATGATCACAACCCGAGCTATGCATCGAAAAATCCGAAACACACTGCAAATATAAAATATAACAAATATACGAGTATCTTTAAACAATCCTCACATGTCCAATTGAATTGTTACTATCCGAGCATGTAGCTAAGTGCATAATTGCATGCAATCTCTATGTTATTATTACATTATAATTGAATTATAGCTTTATAGTGATTGATTCATTTAGCGATTGGTATTGATGGACCTTGGCCCTAAAGCATGCGGAAACTCGGTATCATACCGTAAAGAATGACAGTGACTTAATTGGGCTACAAACACATATTATTATCATAATATGCTTTAGATGGTACATTGTAGTAAGAGGTATTGTTTTTTTAAGGTAAAACTGTGCCGTCTGATAATTCGGCCACGTTAATATGGAATATAGGTTTTATTATATTCTAATCCTTTCCCAAAGCGTGAACCACTTTATTAATTTTCTATAATAGGATATTTTATTTAGGCAGCCTGCCTCATGTTGTTAATTTATTTTTAGCTATCCAGGCGCACTAAAGACAAGCCCTATCAAACACGATTCGAAACACAATCTGGGTATCGAACTAGGGACCTCTGGGTCTGAGACCGGTGGTGCTCCTCTACACCGCAGTAGTCATTTAAACGGTTTATTAGTCCTATGCCTACTTATAAATTTTTTTATGAGGTTATAGCGTTATTCAGTTGATAAGAAATTAGCGTTCAATTAATTAGGTAAACAATTAAGTATACGACGGCGCACAAAAGTCCTCGACGTAGGTATGCGTCTTGCATGTCTTAAGTGGGGATGGGCTTTGGTCAGGACACGTTACTAGACAGGACGACGACCGATGGACCAGGGCGGTGACGGAGTGGTGGCCCAGAGATGGGAAGCGACGACGAGGCAGACCACCTGCCCTTTGTCCGATAATATCGTCGTGGTGGCGTCGCAAAGCAGTGGATGAGGCTCGCATGGAACCGGCTAAGTTGGTTCAAGTGCAAGGACAGCCCGTCATGCGCCTGTGATCCTGTCACACATGAGACCCTTCCACACATCCTCTCCGAGTGCCCTATACACGCTCTGGAGAGGCTTAACATCGAGATACAAACGAGTTTACAGATGGTTCCGGAGAACTTTGCCGCCCTCATAGCGGGATAACATAGGGAAAAATTTATTAAATATTGTATAAAAACTGTTAAAATAGTTAATAAGAGAAATAAGAAATAAAAACGTGTAATAAGTTTAATAAATAGGAATGGCATATATACTGCAGTATATATAAAACCATATCTTATATAATAAATAAGGAAATAAAATAAATGTAAGAACTATACTGTTTATATATATAAGTTTGCTACTTAAGACATAGAAATAAGGAAAACATATTGACCCAAAAAGGGAACGAAATGTTACAAATGTAATAGAAAATAAGTTAGAATTAAGTTAAAAACATTGTTGGAATATCTCCCATGTAAAAATAAGTGTCTCTGAAAAAAAATATTTACCCACTACCTTATAATATAGATATAAAATAAAAACATATAGAAAAGACTAGGCTTAGAAAAAGCAGAACACCCACTGCTATAGAGATGATGATGATGGAAAGATGATGTATGGATGTGAAGTATGTGGAATAGAAGAGCGAGAGAAAAAAATGATAGAACTGGCATGAAAGAGAATTAGTAAAGACTAGCTCCGATAATGTTGAAGGAGGTAGAATAAAAAAAATTAAAAAAAACCGGCTAAGTTGCCGTGTTACAGGGAATGAAACAGCAGTAAATGTTTACTGGCTGAAATAATGATAATGATTCAATTAATTAGCGAAACATGTGCACGTTACGATTGTAGCGAGACGTCGCTATACCACAGTCTATTTTACGCTGCCCACCCACGACCGACAATCGGACCAATTTTTTTCCACCAAGTTTTATCACATAATTTGTGACCGACTTTTTGTAGGACGTGTGCGTTGTAACATAGATACGTTACATTTTAACCGACTAGAACCGAAAAATTGGTCACCAATTATCGGACGTGGGCGAGGGCTCTTAACCTGTCCCTTACAGTCGGCCAACGGCTACGTCTAGCTCTAGACAGAACAATCGTGTGAGGGTTGTCATTTCGCGCGACTACAAAGGCGGGACAACATTTATGAATGTATTTATGTATGTATGTATTGTTGGCGACAGTCAACAATTCAAAAGACAAAACTTCCTTTTAATAATTTATTCCATAAAGTCAGTATTTCAGCATTTCCTTACATATTTTATCCATATTCTTATCCTTATCCATCTTTAATTTATCCTATATTCACATTTTCTATCCTTTCTATTTGTTAAAGCCCGCCAATCCGTCTTACCATAGACCCAGATTGGCGTCCCTTCTTTACGCCCGGAAGCGGAAAGATCACACCAATTGAATAAATACTTTTTACATTAGAACCTTATTGTATTTTAAAACAATAAGCTATAAAAACCTTTTATAAATGCATTTCTAATATTTAAGATATTTTAGTTATTATCAAAGATCGAATACATTTATATCTTAGCATCGATAATCAAGCCTGGAATAATAACTTAAGCCAGGCCTACGTCACTCCATGTACTTGCGCGCGTTAGATACCTACCGAGCGGCTTACCGCCGGCGATATAAAAGCCAGTGGACTGTCGCAAGCGCTCGTTATCGTACGCTCGTTCGCTGTGCACGTTGCGTCATTCATAAAACATCGATCATTTGTGGGTATTCTGTAGTTATTATTAAATAAGTATTGTAAATAGTGAATAAGTTTAATATAAATGTTGATCGACATTTGTGTGGTTTAGATTATTGTAAATAGTAATTAGGTTATTTAAAATCTCGTTTCAATAATATAAACCAATGCCGCCCGCGCCTGGAAATTTTTGTGAAGTTGATTATTGTAAATCTAATAAAAGGAATTAAAACCTGTCGTTATTTAGTTTGCCTGTTGATGAAGAAAGGTAAGTACCTACCTAATGAAACTCTTTTAAGTATATACATTATAGATACCTACTTATTTGGATGAATTTATAGAATAAAATAGGTTGGTTTTAATTACTTACTTTCAACATTAAAGACGGATTTTGAGTCACAACATAAAAATATAAATCTAAAAATGTATGAAACAATGTATGTATGAAATCGATTATGTTCCGACTCGCGTCGCGACACGACACGTCAGACAAATATAAATGACCTGTGACTATGTCTGCATTAAAGTTGTGACAACACGTTTGGTGTGGTGGTTAGTGACCCAGCCTGCCACGTCAGCGGTCGTGGGTTCGAATCCCGTTAGGGGCAAATGTTTGTATAATGAATGTGGATACCTATTTTATACTCGAGTAATGGGTGTTTATACTCGAGTTATAAGGAATATAATCCATCTCTATACCTACTCAGTTCTCTTTCATATCATAACACTTTCATACGAAGGAAAATCTATATTCCAGCAGTGGGATATTATGGACTGATGATGATGAAGATTTATAACTAAGTAGGTAATTCATTTAATATCATAGGTAACATTATAATGTTCTCTCATGGAACTCGGATTCATACTGATCATAAACAATTGAGCTTTTCAATTTATCATTCATTTTAATTTAGATTACAAAGCTTAAACAAGCCATTTAGACACAGGTTAATTTAGGTACAAGTTATTGTGTGTGAACAATATTTTTATCGTAGCAACAGCCCTATCATTACTACGATGGCAGCAAGGCCGCGCGGCTGCCAATCGATAACAACCCTATAGTCGAGCCTATTAGGCATAATTTAGCACGCAGCGGTCGCCGACGCGTCGCGACGAAATGAAGTAGGCTATTAACGCGGTAGGTATACGAATTTTTGTAGGGAGTGATTTATCTGTTACGAAGTAACTATTACCTAATCTGTGCTTAAGCTAACAGCTCGGCCATCCTGTTTAGCGCGAGTCCCTTCGCGATTCAAACGCATTTAAAAGTATACCAATACAATTAATCAAAGTACATGTACCATAACAACGTATACTAAATCTATGACCATAACACATTATTAACCAATATACAAAGGAAGTCAAAGGTTTAAAATATTATAAGATACACAAGAATTACTTTACTTTTGTAAAATAAAATTGTGGCTCCACATCTAGCCGTCCACACAGCCATGTTATATCTAAAAACCAAATGCAAACAGAGATTACTCTGTTTTTAATTTAGGTTTTAAAATGTTTAAACCAGGTCTATAAAAAGAACAATGCGTAACTTCCAAATCACCACTTCCAACGCAAGAAATAGGCCAAGAATCAAAGAAAACAATTCATAATTTCTAAATCATTACAAAACAATTAACACTTCCAGCGTAAGAAACAAGAAAGAATCAAAGAAATAATTCATAATATTTAAATCATTATAAAGAATTTACACTTCCAACGTACAAAATAGGTAAATAATCAAATAAAGCATTTCATAATATCTAAATCATTATAAAATAATTCACACTTCCAACGTAATAAATAGTTAAGAATTAAAAAAAACACTTCATAATATCTAAATCATTATAAAACAATTTGCACTTCCAACATAAGAAATAGGTAAATAATCAAAGTTCATAACTTCATAAAATTCATAACTTCTTAATCATTACAAAACAATTTATACTTACAATATTATTTACGCATAATAACGATATCGGTATTGTTATCCGCATTTGTATGTTTACTATGATAATCATAACTTAGTATCTTCAATAACCTCATCATCATTAGAGCCAGCCAACTTCGAAGTCTTTACCATTACAGGTTTATACATTTTCATAAAATGTCCTGATCAGATTTCATACATTACGAATATTGTTAGCCATTATCAGTTCGTTCACTATCTTTATCCTAACATTAGTATCTTTATTAAACTCATAATTAATAGAATCATGTTATTTCAAAGTCTTTACAATTGCAACTTCATTACTATACATAAAATATCCTGAATATTGTTACACATGTCATCAATATTATTAATCTCATCCGAATGCTCGATCATATCACTACCATATCGGTATCCTCATTATCAATATGTTCCCCCCATCATCATTAAATCAGCATATTCGAAAACTCATCATTGCTAGAACCAGGTAATTTCAAAGTCTCAGTCAAAACAAATACAGGAGCTTTTCTTTTAATATTTTTTTTTCAGTCCAACTATCTATAATGAAATCAAACCCTGATACCATGACCTCAACTAAGTCATCTATCACTTCACTATACTGCATACATTTGGGAAAGAATCTATAACTTCCATCTCATTGCAATTATAGTTTTCGTCTCAATCAAGAAAATTACCATCCCCGACACTGAAGTCGATATGTATTGCCTTTGTGGCGGCTCCACCTACCGCATACGCCGCACATTGACACGAAGCAAACACCTTCTCAACTGTGTCAACAGATGGCGCCACAAACGCTTACCAACGACATCGCCATACTACGATGTGAAATAGTATGGGAAACCTGCATCGCGGTAGCGAAGTTTCACCGTCTCCTTCGCTATATATAGCACCTCCAACTAACATCCGTTGGACCTCGGTCCCCGAGCTATACCACCCAGCTCGGAGGAAGATCTTCCCTTTGACCTTCCTCAATGTGGCATCCTACCTACCACCAGGCTTCCCTACAGTGGTGACCCTGACGTGATGTACCACAGGCATCCCTACAGTGGTGACCCCGACGTGATGTACCACAGGCAGGCCTACGTCACTCCATGTACTTGCGCGCGTTAGATACCTACCGAGCGGCTCACCGCCGGCGGTATAAAAGCCAGTGGACTGTCGCAAGCGCTCGTTATCGTACGCTCGTTCGCTGTGCACGTTGCGTCATTCATAAAACATCGATCATTTGTATTCTATAGTTATTATTAAATTAGTATTGTAAATAGTGAATAAGTTTAATATATATGTTGATTGACATTTGTGTGTTTTAGATTATTGTAAATAGTAATTTTGTGATTAAAAATCGCGTTTCAATAATATAAAACAATGCCGCCTGGCAATTATTGTGAAGTTGATAATTGTAAATCAAAAAAAAAAGGAATAAAAACCTGTCATTTTTTAGTTAGTACCTACCTAATGAAACTATTTTAAGTATAGGTACATTATAGATACGTACTTATTTGGATGAATTTATAGAATAGAATAGGTTGGTTTTAATTACTTACTTTCAACATTAAAGGCGGATTTTGAGTCACAACATAAAAATATAAATCTAAAAATGTATGAAACTATGTAGGTATGTATGAAACCGATTCCGTTCTGACGCGTCGCGACACTACACGTCAGACAATGACCTGTGACTATGTCTGCATTAAAGTTGTGACAACACATTTGGTGTGGTGGTTAGTGACCCTGCCTGCCACGTCAGCGGTCGTGGGTTCGAATCCCGTTAGGGGGTAAATGTTTGTATGATGAATATGGATACCTATTTTATACTCGAGTTATGGGTGTTTATACTGTTTAGATATATATACAAAGATATGTGTACATTTACAAAAAATAAGGAATAAAATCCATCTCTATACCCACTCAGTTGCTCGCACACAGCGGGCCCCTTCCCACTGCGCCGCGTGCTTGAATGGAGCGAAATTTATGGAGCAGGCGGCGCCTGCCGACTATTATTACATTACAAATCTTAAAGAAACCATTTAGGCACAGATTAATTTAGGTACAACTACACACTAAGTGTGTGAACAATATTTTTATCGTAGCAGCAGCCCTAACATTACTACGAAGGCAGCGAGGCCGCGCGGCTGCGAATCGATAACAACTCTATAGTCTAGCATATTAGGCACAATTTAGCACGCAGCGGTCGCCGACGCGTCGCGACGAAATAAAGTAGGCTATTAACGCGGTAGGTATACGAATTTTTGTAGGGAGTGATTTATCTGTTACGAAGTAACTATTACCTAATCTGTGCCACAGGCATCCCTACACCTTACTTACGCCCATTTACACCTACAAAACATAAAAGACATGTTTTCAACATCATTCACAACATTCAACTGTTTCATACTCAGCCTTTTTCAGAGCTACGTTTCAAATACGATCTTCGACTGTCATGTGTGTGCGCGGCTACAAACTGGTGAAAAAGAACTTGTCTAAAATGGCATTAGTCGCTTTTGATAAAGTTCTATTCTATTCCGCTGTGACCTTGTATGAGCTTTAACAGACTTACCTAAAGATTCCGAAGAAGTACTAGTACCTTCATAATATATGCCTACGCCTTAATCAGCGCCAATAAAACTGACATCTGTCTTCTTCATCAGATCCCTCTGACAACGGTGTTCCATTTTTGTTCTGTTCTTCAATCCGAGCCTTCCATATCCATGTACTGTACTATCCATCTTAAATTTTTGATCTCAGCAGTACCTGAGATCATTGATGAATTCATCTTTAATACTTGACCCTTGACCTCGGGTATCCTTAATACTTGACCCTGGGTATCCTTAATACTTGACCCTTGACCACGTGTATCCTTAATACTTGACCCTTGACCACGGGTATCCTTAATACTGGTCCCTTACCTCGAATACCATCCATCAACCATCCCTCATTGACAATTGACTTTTGGTACTATCCATTTGTGATCTCGGGTACTATGTATTATTTGACCCTTGCCCTTGTGCACTATCCATCATTAACCCTTGACCTTGGGTAATGTGCAATTAAATAATAATCAAATATACTATCCATCCTTGACTGTTGGCTTCAGGTATTTTCCTCATCCATGTCTCTGGAACTCATACAAAAAAAACAAAGCTTAGGTTCCAATTGCACAGAAAAAAAACAAATCCACAAATCCAAATTATCTGGTGTAGCACCCATAGGGCTAATTTGACCTTACTGTTCTACAGTTCTATATACCCGATCATAAAGCTAAGCAACATTCCAAATGTTGTATGGGTCAATCAGCATTTGTATGGGTGATCGTTCAGTGATAGAAGAGCCCTGATTTCTTGACTTAGGGTGCATTTTATTAATAATATTTTATCTTAATTAATGGAATCCCGTTTAGCATTAAAGTCAGTTTCAAGTAATTTTATATTATTATAAACTAAAAGGTGTTCATTAAGCCATGAGTTTTGTTTGTTAAAGATTAAAATGTCAGTCGTTTCTATATCATCACCATCACTATCTATCACTATATCCAGCAAATTTCTTTAGAAATTCTTAGGTACACATACCAACCCATAAACCAAAATTAGGTCATTTAACTATATCCAGCAAATGTCTTTAGAAATTCTTAGGTACACATCCCAACCCAACCCATAAACCAAAGTTAAAGATCTTACTATTATAACTGAATGAACACATGAAGCGCCGCGCCGACATGCGCTTAACATCAACCTCATCAGTCCATTATATCCATCTAAATCATCCATTACAATTACATAAATAAGTAAATTCAACCAAAGTCATCATGGAATGAACTACCCATAAGGCTGTATGTGCCTAGGTCCCTTTGTTGGTCACATCAAGAACTATTTTTAAAAGTATATCCTTCTGTTTATTTTTTTGTATGCGTTGTATTTTTGTTGATTTAGTTAATTTTACCTGTAAACCTTTGTTTCAGTGGTTCCATCATCCTAAATTTGTTTTGTGAAGTCTAACCTCTCGTTTCGAAGAAGTTTTACACAAAGTGCCCAAACCGAAACGAACAGTGAATTCATGTATGGCACAAAAGACACTCGGCAATATCAAGCGAGTCAAAACATATGACGAAACAAATATAATCAACACAATAAAATGGTGGTTGCAAAATCATATTAAGACTGGAAAATGATTAGAACCACACCATTATCATCGGCGTCTAATGCTAGTCTCAAATTCTCAATAAAAGTTTATCATATAGTTGACAAGCATAGTGGTAATTATGCCATTAGGTACCCATAAATAATTATTGTAGTGATGACTGATTGATTTCAATGATGGAAGCGTTTGCCCAGCAGTGGGACAGTTATATACAAAATTTCATTTTTCTGACTTTCAATATTACATTTTAAATTAATTGACTATTGTATGCTGCCTTTATCATGAATAAATTTTATGAAGTTGAATGTTTACTATTTTATTTCCTTAACATTAGGTACTCTTGTATTGTTGAATTCTCTTATTGTGCATTATTTCCATTTACTAATATTTGTACTTCATGGCACTTTGTTAACACATTTCATGTAAGAAATGTTCATTATTAGCCAAAAATAGGTATACTGGGTAAAACGAAACAATGGTGACTTAATTGTTGAGTTCCTTGGAGCAATTTTACTGTTTTGTAAGAAACCTTCTTCATAGTCTCCGTTCAATTCTTGTAGCTTAAGTTTATAAAAAAGAAAATTGTGCAATTTGTATTCTGCATGCTGCAAACTACATTGCTTTTATGCAATCGATTTGTAGTTGCCTCTTAAAATTATAAATAATAAAAATAAAACAACAACAAATAATTATTACATAAAAAAACAAAATGACAAAAAGTACCTAGCCGCTACAGAGAAGTCTTTACTCTGATCACACTTGTATGCAAGTATTTTAAGCAAAAGGACAAAAGATGCAATTATTTGAATAGAAAGCAGAGTATTCCAATTTCTTTTTAATTCCATTCTCAATTCTATTAGATAATTCAATATTTTAGTTTGGTAATGCCCCACCATTTTGCATTTGCGATTATGTTCTTTTGAGTTTCAGGTCATAGGTAATTAATTCTATATTATGTTAATTAAGTTTGTAAGCTACGGGGTTGCACATTACTTACATTTTGTAGGCGTGAGAGGACTTTTTTTTGTTTTTATCCTTACGATCCCACTTCTGAACTGTTGGCGACAGTCAACAATTCAAAAGACAAAACTTCCTTTTAATAATTTATTCCATAAAGTCAGTATTTCAGCATTTCCTTACATATTTTATCCATATTCTTATCCTTATCCATCTTTAATTTATCCTATATTCACATTTTCTATCCTTTCTATTTGTTAAAGCCCGCCAATCCGTCTTACCATAGACCCAGATTGGCGTCCCTTCTTTACGCCCGGAAGCGGAAAGATCACACCAATTGAATAAATACTTTTTACATTAGAACCTTATTGTATTTTAAAACAATAAGCTATAAAAACCTTTTATAAATGCATTTCTAATATTTAAGATATTTTAGTTATTATCAAAGATCGAATACATTTATATCTTAGCATCGATAATCAAGCCTGGAATAATAACTTAAGCTAACAGTATGTATGTATGTATGTATGTATGTATGTATGTATGTGTGTATGTATGTATGTATGTATGTATGTATGTATGTAGGTTTGCAATCAATAAACTCAAAAACTACTGGACCGATTTAAAAAATTCTTTCACCATTAGAATACTACATTAGCGTTGAGTAACATAGGCTATATTAAAAAAATATATATAAAATATGTACTAAAAAGGACAATCTGGAGGCTCGGCAGTGCCCCCGCCAAGTCGAGCAAAGAAGCGGCACGGCCGTACCATCCTTTTCTAGAAACTGTTCAGGCCATTTTCGATCCCCTACAACTTCGTTGTGGATAAAACTAGAAGCCTGAATTTTCAGTAACCAAGCAGGCATTGTATAAATACGGTATATTTCAAATTTCATTCAATTTGAACCAGTAGTTTAAGAATTATAACTAGTCAAATTTCTTAATTTGTTACTTACTGACTGACCGATCATCAAAACTCTAAAGCACTTCTAGCAGACATAAAAGCTTCGAATTTAGAATACAATTAGTGTTTAGTGTATTAATCAAGGACAAACTAAAATATTTTGCAATTTCGGTCCAGTTTTCTAGATACATGAACTGCAAAAATAACTTTGTAATCCTATATAAGTGTATAGGATTACAAAGTTACATTTGCAGTTAATGAATCAGTGTACCTGTTTCTATATAATATAATGGAATAATAAGTGTAGATTGGTAGGTACCTACCATACTACCATCTATGTAGATGGTACCGGAAAGTATAAAAAGTAGTACTATCTACAAAAAGACATAAGATGCCATCAAAAACAAACTTGTAAAAAAACCAAGTCTCGCAATTCAGTTCTTCTACCGTAAAAAGTTGTGAGATCCATGTAATACCAAGTCGGTTAATTTATCCAGACCCTACTTAAAGGACCTTCTGTCTTAAGTTATTACGTAATTAGTTAACCTAACAACATCTTATAGTGAACATATCAATATTAAAAATCTTTTAAGTTTTAAATAAATAGATTGACTTGGCAATCGCACTCAACAATCTAATTTAATATAATATTATGTATTATATTACTTGTGAGATACATTGTGTTTTCATGCGATGGCCAGGTCAATCTATTTGTTTAAAACATAAAAGATTTTTGATATTAATATGGTCACTGTAAGATGTTGTTAAGGTTAACTAATTACGTAATAACTTAAGACAGAAGGTCCCTAAGAGATTACATGGATCTCACAACTTTTCACGGTATGAGAACTGAGTTGTGAGACTTGGTTTTTTTACAAGTTTGTTTTTGATGTCATTTAATTTTCCAATACAAAATGATTTGTTTGTTTTGTTGTCATGGAAACCATTGATAATATTTAACTCAATGATGGAAACTGTCAAAGCGGTACAAAGCCGCCAGGTCAGCTAGTGTGGAAGTAATGAACTAATTGGTTGATTGATTAGAGGCCACCACGGCATACGTTGAATTCGTGTAACTTAAAAACTATGTTTTTTTTTTTTAAATTTAATAACAATTTTAAACTAACACTTGTCATACGTACTTGTATCATGGCAACTTAGCACTACAACTTTCCATCCCCGGCCTAGGATATAGGTAGACCCAAGATAATATGAGAGATGTAGTGTTAACGCCCAAGTAACAAAATGTGGTCTTGTAGTGGTTCCGGAGCCAGGTCTATAACAGGCTAGTAAAAGTTTATAACCACGAAAAAGGGCCCATTTTATACGCGTACTTTTGCTACTAAAACACTCATAGTAGACTTGGCGAGCACCACTTAGACCAATAATACACTTATAGTTGGACTACGCAGAACTATCTGCTCCCGCGAAGCCAACTATGAGCATCAAATAGAACCAGACACCACGACTTAAGCCCATAATACACTTATAGTTAGACTCCGGAGAACCATTTGCTCCCGCGAAGCTCACTATGAGCATTCAATAGAACCAGGCAGGCAATGTAACGTACTCCTCGCTTCTATTACTAGCTACTTCAAACATTTGTGAATTGTTGTTGTGTTGTGTTGTGCGGTTGTGGAGAAAAATAAAAGAAATAAAAGGTAAGTTTATCTATTTTATATAAAATGTATTAATTAACAAGTATTTCGCACGTAATATTATACGTGCATACGTGTTTGCACGGCAAACGCGTAAGTATTTTCGGTGAAGTATATTGTGTTTTACATCTCAATTTTTGTTCGCCTTTTGAACACGGCGTATTTACTAAGTTGTGTTTAAAAATAATATTAGTCCTAACAGCATTGTCGCGCCATATTGTGACGAATAAGGGTTCCACATACAAATGACTTATGCTTAATTTTAATAACTAAGAGTTTTTTATTTTTATGTTTCAGTTGTGACTTTGATCGAACTATCATGGTCATATTTCTGGACGTAGACCGTTTTTTGACTAAAAATTATATAATTATATGAAAAATGCACTTAAACATAAAACATTGTTACCGCGTTTACTTTTCTTTATTATTGGGCATTTGTTGTTTTCTGTTGTTAGACTTTTTCGTGTTTTGTACAGAAACGCCACTGTTAACTCCTGGACTAATATCTTGAAAATTATTATTTCGTCCGGAACCCTCGCAATCTTCTACAGAACGTTCTTGGCTCGTTGTTAATCTAGTACTCAGCACACTTATCATTTGTTGGTATGTTTTCTGCACTTTCCTCTTATATGAACCGCTTTTTTTTAACCGCTTCCATTTGTTTATATCCATTTTTGTAATAATTTAATAAAAACCCAATGACTCAAAAGAAATCAAAATGACCGTGAAGATGCGATAAATATTAAAAGCAATTGTCTTCTTAAATGGACTTCACGAAGATATCTTTGGACACTAATAGTTTTACAAGTAACCTTTATATAGAAATTAAGACTATAACAGCATTCGAGAGTCCACAATAATACCAATTACACTTACTCTTAGAAGAAAACACTGTAGAACTAATTCACTTATAATTGACACATAAAATTGACTTATACACCCCTATAAGGTCAAGTAACAAGTGCAAATGGTTCTAAGTCTATAAATTACTATTACTGGCGTATAACACTTATAGCGGATTTATAATTACTTCTTGTAGCTGATTATAAGTGTAACTTACTGGAGCAAGTTTTCTCAAGTGTATTTACACCCATGCAACACTTTTATAGACCATCTTAGCCTTTACTGCGCCTATAATTTCGTTCTATACACGACTATAAGTCAACTTATAAGAACAGGTGTACTATAAACCTAAACGAACTCCGTGTAACCTGTTATAAGCTTGGTAGTAAAACCTGGAACCACTAAGAGAGAGGTACTAGTGCTGTAAGCTTGTAAACTGTGCACTACAAGAGAACTTTGTTACTTGGGCGGATATGAAAGAGTAAAAAGATTTTTTGGAGAGAGTTTGTAAATTATGTCAGGTGGCACTTTAAGCTTCACCATCATTTTTTGAGACAGTGAGAAACTTAAAGGGTTCCTTAAGCCGTGTGAAACGAAACACCGTCAGAGGTTTTCTAGATACTCTACTAGATTCTACGAGGGTACGGCACGGATCGAAAATGCCAAGATGAAGATGAAGACGTCTAGGGCAAAGCGTAGTGGAGGCGGAAGACAAGGAAAGCTAACCATAAGTTTTAAAAAAAGGAAGAGAGTAAGTTTTACATTGGCTCTACGATAACATTGTATATTTTTTTTATGTAAGACCTGGCAAAAGAGCATGCGAGCCTTTTTATGGGAAGCAATCGCCGTCACCCATGAACACCCACACCACGAGAGGAATTGATAAGGAAATGATGATAGTATATCACCATAAAATTAATGAGAATGAATTATGTAAGAAATCTTTATTAGTAAATCTATATCTATATTGTGTGTCGAGCGACCGGCCACCGGCGGATAACAATTAAAATTCTATTATGTCTGGTATTCACGCAGACGAACTCATAATAGTATTCTTGCAAACCTCTTGAGTTTCAGTAAAGATGGGGGCTAACGGGATAAAGATGGGGCTCTAATGAGATCTCAAGTGGACTTCTTGAGCCAACTTAAAAAGTAGCGTTTGAGCTTTTTGGTTTTAATTGACATCATTCATGATGACGCACGTTCACGAACACTAATCCACTAATATTACAATTGAAATCAATATCACAAATTATAGATAATAAATAAAAATGCATAGCTCTTTATTTTTCTGCCAAGAAATCGATTAAACGTTCTAAATAGCACTTTTTAAAAACCAATGTTTGTATTTTTCCAGCGACTAATTAATTATTATTTACCAAATACGACAGTTTAAAATAAACTCTGCGCCATAAAGTCTACAATTAAATAGCTGTTTATGCCGTATTAGGATTTTTTTTCAGTTCTTATTTTGCATTAAACTTCATTGCTATAGAAATAAATATATTTAGAGGACTGCGAAAGGTCGTGAGTTCGAGTCCTACCTGAAGTAAGCAAGTCACTTTTTGTCTAGTGCTATTTTCAGTCGTAGGTAGGTTATATCGAGATCAAGGCCAATTACAATTAATCCACAGTGTCTTTCGTTGAGCAATTAAAGTGACTCCAACACTTGTTAAACACTAAATAAAATACTTTGTAATTTGGTTTACAAACAACTATATTTCTTTTTCAAGTTACCGAGCGATTACCATCTTATCTTCCCTCGTTCAACCAATCACATTTCGGATAGCACTTTTTAACATGAAAAATAATGGCTTCGGACTCTTTGGTCAATTGCGCCTCATCTGTAATATGATTAGAATTGATAATGTGTCATTTCTTGGCTATATGGTCTAAGGTCATTTCTAATCTAAGAGCTGGAGCTATTATTAATATAATAAGTATATAATATTTTCTGTCTATGACAACATTACATATTTAATATCGAAATCAGAATAAAAGATCTAACACACTGTATCCATATGATGTTTTACAGGAAATTATTTTTAACAGCGTTTCGTGTTTGAGATGATCTTGACATGACCAGTCACGCATTTGTTTACCTACTTGTGATGGTATTTGTCCTACTTATGCATTTAATGTGATGGCGGTAATTTGTTCCACTGAAGGCTACTTGTCGTCTAAGAGATTAGTGCATATTGTCATTAGATTATTGTTAACACTTTATTAGTACTTACGTATAAAGCGCTCAAATAAATGCCCAGTCCAGAAAGGACGATAGGACAGCTCTTTGTGGTTGTTCCCAGAAAGACACAAAATAACTTGGGCAACTTACGGTCGTTTTTTAACATTCCCATCCTGTTTAGATTTATTCGCAGTCGACATCGATTTTGTATGTCTCAAAAATATATCTCTTATAAAAGTCAATCACATAATCTTAACAAAACAATGATCTAACAGTATTTGTAAAATAAGATATTTTTTTTATGGACCTATCATATTTTTATGTATATGTATACAGCACGTAAGATTTGAACCAAAACTGTCTGAATCTCGTGTTACCTTAAGTGCATTCAGCTTTACATATGATATGAGTCAGTAAATCAATCAATCAAGATTTATTGTACAATTTATTAACATTAGTAGCTACCTAGCTACAAACGGAAGATTTTTTGTTAATTAATGAACAAACATTGAAAAATATAGTTACACAAAAGATGCCACAAACAAAGTGTCGTGGATTTCAATAGGCAAAGCATTCTACAATCTGATAGCAGAAATTAGAAATTCGATCAATAATAGCAGGATTACTTATTATAAAGGACATCATAAACACAAATGAATAGGTCAGTCAGCTTCGTGACGAATATATGAAAATGGTAAAGATATAGATCTTTACCTTTATCTTTGTTACGCGTGCTTACTTATTCCCCAGGGGGCGACGACCAGTTGGACGCCCCAAATACTGCTGGATGGACGAAGTCGCCAAGAGCTCCAGAAACCAGCGACTGGCCAGAGATCGCGCAAATCAGGGAGCAGTGGCGTCACCTTGTGTTGGAGGTCGACTCACTTTGGGACGCTAGTAGCTCACAGGAGCTGTGACTGTAAGTCACAGAAATATTTTAAAAGTTCGCCTCTGTGTTCGAGTGGCGAAACGGTCGGCACAATACACGAAGGTTCTAAGTTCAATTCTCAAGTCGGGCAATGTGTTTTGGATAATTTCGATGTATAACTCGGGTTTGTGATTACCAACCCGTATTTGGCGAGCGTGTTGATTAAGCCAATCAATTGTAGTGATGGCATGATTGTAATGATGAAGGCGTTTTCCCAGCAGTAGCAGTAAAGTGGCTTATTCCTTTCAATCAAATTGAAGTTACTATCAATCATTTTGACTCATACTCGGTCCAAGGGAGAGGATAACAGATTATGCTATAACGATTGGTTTGTGGCACTGGCTTGACCGAAGGTGATGGACGAATGACACTTGTTTGTACATGGGAAATACCTTTGATGGAACATCTAGCAGTCTCTACGTAATCAAGGCTTGTTTTAATTAAGTTGGATGTCCTAGGCATATAGCATTAGGTTTTTCTGAACTAAAGCTATTCAGTCAAGTGTATTATATGTAGGTATTTAAAGTTTACTTGCAAATTAAGCGTACCTAAAAATAAGATAATGTTCCTAAATTTAATTTTGTTAACTTAATTGGCACTGTCCTTGCACGCTTCTTGTTTGTACATATAACAAGAATAGCCAATCAAATATTTGAGTATTGTTTAAATTATCTTTGTCCTTAAAAAAACGGCGTTTCATTGTACGCTCTGATGAACGTCTGATAATTATCTAAAAGCAAATCCAATTAAACAACAGCGTTTAGGTACAATCCGATAATAGAATTAGATAAACTAGATAAATAAAATTTTAACGTGCTGCAGGTAATCAAATTTAACTTGGGGTAAATAACTATGAAGATATTAATATACACCGCAAGATTAATGTCGTTTGTACTCGCAGTACAAAAGAATAGCTTTTTAATTTACTTTAATTTGCTTTTAATTTACGTACACAAAATACAAATACAAAATACAAAAAAGTTTATTTCAGCAACTTAGTCTAATACAGTCATAATGTGGTTGGTGCTCCCATTTGAGCTAAAATAACTTGTTGTAGGCAGCACCGCTCTTCCATAGCATGATTACAAATAGACTAAACCACTTTACACGTACACGTACTGAACAAGCTCTGAAATCTTTTGAAAAATCAGCTGATCCATCACTTTTTTGTGATTTGGTATTATTGTGATGTTTAAAACAGCTGATTATTAAAGATTTCCGAGATGGCCTTACCTTAAGTCCGTAAAGCCGTTGGTTTCGGCTGCATAAGCAGTCCGCACTGTGCCGCCGTGGTGGTTTAAGGCCTGTTCTCCATGGGATGTTTCCAGCTATAGGGAACCCTCGAGCCCCAGCAGTGGGGACATGAAATGAGCTGACTATGATGATGATGGTGATAATGACAGCAATTGGTAGGTATGCAAAATTATAATATAGTACTCACCCAATCCATAAACATCAAGTAACAGACAAGTATTCTAAAACATCAATGAATATTCAATGAATGTTTAATAGGGAATAAAAAATATCTTGTAAAGACATAAGAATTTATAAACGACCTTGAGCCACGCCTACGGACTACGATGGATACGTTAATTAACATCTAAGTGGATTAAATTCTTTTTTTCTTTGATTTTATTGATTTACATATTGTCATTTTCACTGTTTCCGCGTTTCTGAGAACTGAGCAAAAAGGTTTTATTATTTGTATTGCTAATCTCAAATTTTACGGTAAATTTTTTTTTCATAAAAGCGATTTTCTTAGTGATCCTTGTTGGGTGAATAGAGCTATACAGGGTGTTTGGTAATACCTGTATCATCCCGAATATGGCAGATAGGGCACAGGTCGTAGGACCCCGAAAAATTAGAAACATTGTTACTAGAAAAGCACCATATGGCCGAGATACTAAGGTTGTTGGTTACTAAGTAAAATTGTAAAGTGACAACCCTAGGTCCAGCTGATACATTGTTCTTGTTCGTCAAACTCATGATCCAAACTAAACAGAAGTCAAAACATGTCTGGGTTGAACAAAAATAATGTAATAAAATAAATTTGAGTTTTTGTATGGAAAAGAAAATCTTCATAAATATGATTTTGCATGTTACCACGGTGTTATTTATACATGGTTGCATGGCCATGTTTCAGGATTATACACATATTACCGAACAACCTGTAGAAGGTCCTCGGGTTTTTAAAAAAATTAAATGAAATATACAATTATATTTATTAGAACACATAGTACAAACTTATGTACCTGTAATAAAAAAACAAAAATTCAAAAAGAGTCGACACGCTTGCAAATTGTTGAGATTATTTGTCACCTATGATATTTTTTATTTTCTTCTACGTCTTTTATTTTCTTATTCTTATTTGTTTTTCACATGGAATCGTCAAAAACTGATGAGGCACTGTAAGTATGTATAACTATAAATAAAACTACTACTTAGATGATAAGGCCTTTATCAAGCAGTAGTGTATGTAGGCTAATAACTTTACTTTGCTATAAGCGGATGAACTCTCGAAGGATTATATATTTTATGAGCAAATCGCCGTACTTTACCCACTATGGTGTATTCCATACATAATTAAAGGAGCTGGTATGTATGAGGTTCCATTAATTGTTCTGTTTTAGTAGTTCTCGTAGTTTAATTATATAGGGTAAAGCCACCAAAGAGTACCTACTCATTACCCGAAAATACGAATTATAATATAATTATAATAGACGTCTTTAGACTGTGGGCTCCTAAGTCAAGGTCCTAGATTATTTTTTATACTGCCGATCATAACTCATAATCATAAGTACGAGTATCTATCTATTACTAAGGAGCTTTTTTTATTTCGTAATTAAATTATAAGACATTATAACATTTCTGACTTTACTGCCAATTAAGCAGTCGTTTCAGCATTGTTGTTAACTGCTTTGTCAGTTGCATAAGTATTATTGTCTATCTTATTTTATTCCACAACAAGGACCGCACTTGACCGTCATCTCATTTGATAGTAAGCCGGGCTTTATATAACATTAAACGTATGGTAACGTTCAAGGGCGTAGCCAGGATTTAGTTCAGGGGAGGGGGGGCAGGCAAGTAAAACTAATACGTTCTCTACAAAAATATTTATTTACGCAGCTACAAAAGCAACCTTCTCGGTTCTTCGCAGAACCGTTTCAAGACTTCACTTGAAATTGCGTGTACATTTTCTTGCACCATCTTTCGGTGTACACTTAATACACACAGGCCATTTAAGCGGTTCTCGAGCATCGTCGACCTCAACCACGTTTTGACACGCCGCAGTGTAGAAAGGACCTCTCTATGTTGCTCCTGTTTGTTGCTATTAGTCCAGTAAAAGTTTTAAATGTCACTTTCGATCAATAACTTGAATTTTTGAATATAAGTTCACTTTTTAACTTGTATTCGAAAGAACGTATAACTTATATTATTATCGAAAGGGACATTTAAAACTTTTCTTTAGTGAACTAAGTACTCGTATATGCGCGCTCGTCTCACCTCGCGTAGTATCGAGATTCGAGATTTATGTAGGTATAATAGTGCACGAGACTAATGTGTGAGTGACGCACGAATTTCTTTATACTGTGATTATAAACACCATTATTTTATTTTATTTTATTTTCGGTTCGGAAGCACCTCGGTCCTTGACCTAGGGAACACCTCTATCATACGGAAACCACGATAAGCTTGGTACCGTAACCTGGGTGGCATTCTTACCGGTAAATTACCTGACCGCTCTATGCGCATTGGCTAAAGCGCATTACGTGAAAAAAAGTAACTATAGTTTACTAAATAACGATATCTGCATTAGCGCTACCAATTTAACTTTATGAAATAACGTTGCTTAACGATACTTATATTGTGCATTTGGTAACGTTATCAAGCCTTGATAGTAAGTGACGATAAAGCCGGAAGTAAGTATTTTTCATCAAACTCTAGGGAATCATCAACTAATAAAGAATTGGCGTATCTCTTAACTGTTGGAAGGCAGGGCTGTTGGTGCAATGAGGTGACGGTTAAGGATGGGGGATCCATGGCCCACCATTTACGGGCACTCCACTCCAGTCTCCATCACTCCAATCTTAATCATATTAGACCATACTCAAGGGCACTGCACTCTATCGCTTTACTACGTCACTCCAAATTTAATTATATTACTACTTGGATTTGGAGAGTTGGATTTCCAAACATTTCAAAAACCATCTCTAGTTTGGAATGATGGAGTGGCGCGAATGGAGTTCCCATCCATACGTCTGGAGCATGCCCAAGCTTCCGCGGGCCGCTGTTAGGGTTAGCTCCGGTGATTGCCTAGTACTATCTCGGATAACCCTGTTGGCGGATAGTGGAAGTCATAGAGGAGAGTAATAGGTTAGGGTACCGGTGGAAGTACTGAAGTTTTTTGTGCCCCCATGCCCTGCCGAGAGCTTAGGGACTGAGTGGGGCGATAGGGGTTCGGGAGGAGAGTCTCACATAGCCATCCGCGTCTCCCCAGACGCAGAAGCACAGAGTAAATATAGAAGAAGTACGCGCACGGCGTTTTCTCCAGTAAAAAGGGCTGCTAGAGTAACCTAATAAATTAAGTAAATAATTTTTTATTGTTTTCTAAAGTTTGCGAACACTATACATTTAAATAATATAAATTTTACGGAACCACTCGCGTTTATTTCACACATTAATTTAGATTGTTATATCCTGACGTTTTGAACCCTTTGCAGGGACCGTGATCGTGAATAGAACGCATCCAATTAGATTGAAATGAGGGTATGCAAGTTACTTATCAATTATGAGACGAACATCACCCCAATCTCACTGTAACCATGGACCATGCAAAGGGTTAAAAACGTCAGGATAAAAATCTAAAATAAACGCGAGTACGTCATAAAAGTTTATTTAATCTTTAATCTAATCTTTCTTGTCTCTTGAAAACTTCAACCTAGGCATTTGTAACAACAGAACAGCCGAGCGGGTTAATTTTTGAAACACGAATGCTCAGCTTATTGTGCAACATCTGGAATAGATGAACGAGGCTTATAGCAACTGTGAAGTGGAGCGGAGGCGTTCTTGACCGCGGGGTGGTGTCTGAGGCCTTAGCCTGAATGTGCATCGGGCATCGGCAATACGTGCATAACTCGATTTTTATGCGGTATAACCTGATATTAGTATACTGCCCAAATGCACCTGTATGGAGAAGTACGCAAATGTTCTTACATTCCTTTTGATAGGAACATTGGTTTTGTACGACGGTTTGTAGGTACATGATGTTGCTATTATGATAAGTACTCGTCAAACTGTAATTTAAGAGATAAGAAAGATTTTCAAGTTTGTTTTATACCTGCAGGCTTGAAAATCCAGTAGGTTACTTAGAGATTGACATCTGATAATGAAAGATTTTAGATATATTTTTAATACCACTTAAAACTCCTGTAGTTTGCCTTACGTAGGACGTGGGTGACTCTGAACGGCCATAAGCAATCACCGGTCAGTACTCCTAATAAATAAAAGCGAAATACTACTAACCGACTGGCTAATCACGAAATCTCAGGACCAACTTTAGTAACAAGTGCATTAAAAAAAAAATCATGTTGGAATTGTTTTTATGTCCCTACTGCAGGGGCACGACCCTTCCCTATGGATGGATAGGGAGAACGGGCCATAAACCACCACAAGGACCCAGTGCGGATTGGTGGTTGTTAACGACTGCTAATGCAGCCGGGACCAACGGCTTAACGTGCCTTCCAAAGCACGGAGAAGCTCGAGATGATAATTTTTTGGTCACCCATCCGATGACCGGCTTTTGCGAAAGTTGCTTAACCTCAGCACTCGCAGACCTGGCGCGTTAACCACTGCGCCATCGAGCTCCATCGAGCTTTATTTTTTCGTAAATTGTTGTATTCATTTTCAATTTTTTTCATTTCCGATTTTTGCGGGGACTGCGAAATCTGTGAATTTTTGATACAGTTTTCTTTTTATAGTAGTCATAGTCGTTTTTAGCGAAAGTTCTTTATAGCTCAATGCTTATTTAGGGGAGCATTATATTTGATCCCTTATTTTTTATGTTTCTATTAAATATGAGGAGAAGCTCTTTGGTACAGCGGCTGGCGTTACGATCGTAAAAGCGGGGCGTCTTTTATAATGCTGGGTTTTTGGATGGGATGATCTTTAATTATGACTGCTAATAATGATTGACTCGTGACTCGAATGGCACGACAGTATAATATGTCCCGGTTTTGGTCGTAAGTCGTTGAAAACATTATTTTATAGATTTACTTACGTTTGATATAGAAAAATTACTTGTCAAAAACATAAGCTGCCGTAGCGCGTTTAAGTCTTTTTAACTGAAATCATTAAAAATAATTTAATGCTGATTGAAAATTCTGGAAAACTACTCATAAAGTAATGTTGTGTGTTTTTGCATTTTATGACAATCAAAACTTGTAGACATATACAACACTACATACCCACTCAGATTACACACACCTCCATTTTCACTCGCAAACATTTTTAACCAGAAACGAAAAGCATTATTTTAAAGTCTTCTTTTTGTAATATCGATTGGGCCATGGTTGGTACAGCATTAGCATGGCGGTTGTTAGATAAAAAGCCAGCTACCCGCGTGCCAGAGCGCCAGCTGGCTCGCGGCCCGACCCAAATACGATGCCAAATGTCCCACAGATACCGCCGTATCTCCTGTTTATGTACTGGGATCCTGTAGGATTAGCGCTATTCACTGTTTGCTTCGAGGCATACCTACCTAGAGGCGTTGAACTTTCTTGCAAAGCTTAAATAGATTTCAAATTAAGGAAGACTCTGTTTGATTTTTAACGGTTTTCACTGTTAGAAAGTTAGAAGTTTTTCGTTAATTTCCTTAATCGAAATCCATTTATGCTACCTTTAGCTTATGGATTTCAAAGTAAATTAAAAGTACTTACTTAGCTTACGAGGAATTAATTCCTCGTCTGTCAATATACAGGGAGACGCATAAGACGTAATACAAAATAACTAATTATGGTTCGGTTAGTGACAAAGAACATTATTCACTACATCATTAATTAAAATTCATCTAAATAACTTTTGCTAATTTTCTAACAAAATAATTTAATGAATTCCTGTAAGTTTGGTCACTATGGACGTTTGGTGACGTCATGTTAGTTACTTAGGTACTGAGTTCGTGAAAAAGAACTTGCGTCTGCACCGTACTCTGCGACGTAAAATAAAATTCTACCATACGTAATCGTTGAATGTTTGTGAATGGATAAGGAGGTGGCATTATTACTTAACCAATCTTTAAATTTTTCCAATCGCCAAATGAAACTGATTAATCAATATTTTCTTGTTATGACAAGGAACTTCAACGATGCGTCATTTTATTTTTAAATTATCAGTCTTGATGATAAACAAGGTGAGTGTTTACTACAAAGTAGTTTCAACCTTTTTGTTCTACACAAAGTAGTTAGGGTAACCATGATGGGGTCAAAAATAACGGAAATTATTAAAACAATGGTACAACGATTGCTATTATTTAAACAACACGGAACATAGTTTGGATTATTAGCACTAGGTAGGTAAGTTTGAAAAACATGTTTTGTAGGTATTACGCCTTCTGTGTCACCCTGTATAACAATGGTGAAATCAATTGTTACGTACCATAATATGGCGTTTCGACAGACTAGGGGAACAGCTGCGCAAAGGCCACAAAGGCCATCATTGAAATCAGGACATGAACAATACAAGTCATGTTTGGTGCAAACTAAACTTTATTTCATGTTTTGCGCAAACACCTGTTTTAAAATACCAGAATCGAAGCCCTGATAGTGTCTGATATTTTTGTTAGAGCCTTCTTACGAATAAACACAGCCTTAGAAGCGCCGGGTCAATCAGTACGTAACTCTAGTCAAATTGTAGCTGCTGTACGTAGCCAACTGGCACGCGGCCGCCTGTATTCAGCTAATCCCTAATATACACCCTGCCTACCAAATCCCAGCAACAAGGTTAACCGCCTCTATGGTCTAGTGCAGTCTTTCCCAACGTGGGCGATAACGCCCCCTTGTGGGCGCTGCAGGCCTAAAGGGGGGCGGTAAGAGACCCAGAAAAAAAAGGGGGCGTTGTGTAGGGCTTTGGGGTCGATTTATAATTTCATCTACCTAGCTAGGAAGACTCTTAGACACCGACTGAGCTCTCGACTGTCGACTACAGCTTGTGAACATCAACTAATATTAATTAAGATATAGCTCAAACTCGGTTCGATATAAAAGACCGCGGGCAATCATGTTTTAACAAGTTTTTGTTAAATAATCCGATTTGTACATTCCTGTATCAATCGGCTGGTTCTATAATACTTGTTCTTGCTTGTCGAGTACGATTGGGCGTCGAATGAGATAAACGAGTTTATACACGTTTGTCTTATTCCTGTTGGTGCGTGCTGCTTATGCAATCCTATATAAACGACGTAAATTTATTTTATTTTCATTTGTGGTTTCGCGCTTAATAGATAAGCAGTACTTGATTTCAACACTTACGTATTTCTCAAAACAAAACAATGTCGGAAGTAAAAAAGAAGAGACGGCAATACTCTGCGGAATATATGTATTAAATTCGGATTTATTGAAAATCCCACAAACCCGTCGTCGCCTTTGTGTCTTCTATGTCTAAAAACATTTTCGAACGAAGCAATGAAGCCTTCAAGACTGCAAGATCATTTGAATAAAATGCATCCAGATAAGAAAGACAAGAATGTAGCATATTTTCAAGACCTAGAGAAAAAGCATAATACTCAGCCAAGTGTATCAAAACTATTTTCGGCGGCTGCTAAGCAAGATGACGACGGACTTCGAGCTTCGTACAATATCTCTTTGTTAATTGCTCAAAAAGGCAAACCACACAACATCGGAGAAGAGTTAATTTTGCCAGCAATAAAGGAAGTAATAACTACTGTGCTTCATAAACCGGCCGCAAATATTATCCGAAAAATTCCTTTGAGTAATAATTCTGTGCAAAGACGAATTGATGAAATGGCTGAAAACATTGAAGAATCATTGTGCAATCATCTGAGGACTAGTCAATTCTCAATTCAGCTCGATGAGTCCACTTTACCAATTAATGAAGCGTTGTTGCTATCTTACGTGAGGTTTATTAAAGATGAGAAAATACGTGAAGAACTATTGTTTGCCAGAAATTTGGAGACAGATACAAAAGGCGAAACCATATTCAATACATTGGAAAAGTTTTGTGAAGAGAAAGAGATTCCTTTGAAAAATCTTATATCAGTTGCTACGGATGGCGCTCCGGCTATGACAGGGCGCCATAAAGGCTTCATAGCGTACTTAAAGAATAAAATTCCAGATGTCCTTGCTATACATTGCGTTATTCATAGACAACATTTGGTTGCTAGAAACTTAAGTGAACGACTATTTCAATCACTGCAATATGTCATCAAAGCAGTCAATAAAATCCGTAGCAGCTCTTTGAATGATAGATTATTTCATCAGCTTTGTGTTACTAATGACGAAGATTTCAACCGTTTGTTGCTTCATACTGAAGTTCGTTGGCTGTCAAGAGGCAATTGTCTGATTCGATTTTACAACCTGTTTGACTCTGTGATAGAGTTCTTGGAAACTAAAGATACAGAACTGCGCAACAAGCTCATAACATCAAAGAATGATATAGCTTACATGACAGACCTGTATAAATTGTTCAACGACATGAACCTCCAACTGCAAGGCGATGAACTAAATTTAATTAAAACAAAAAATGTCGTTGCTGCTTTCGCAGCCAAACTGCTTCTGCACAAAAAGAATATGGGCAGACGTGAGTTTCACAATTTTCCGAATTTATCAGTATCCTGCAGTAACGACGACTTGTTTGCCTACTGCCAACATTTGGAAAACCTCCACATTGACTTCACCGAACGATACCAGGATATTTTAAACTTGGAAATACCAGACTGGGTGTTGGATCCGTTTTCAAATGTCAACACAGCAATGTCACCTCAGCTGGAAGAAGAACTTATAGAATTGACAACAAACGAAGAAATAAAAATCAAGTTCAAAAATGGATATCAAGAATTTTGGCTACAAAAACCGATCCCGCAATTGTACCCTGGATTGTGGTTAATTGTTCAACGATTCTTGATAGCATTCCCATCGTCATATTTGTGTGAACGTGGATTTAGTGCTGTGGCAACGCTGCTTACTAAAAAGAGAAATCGTTTGCGTGTTACCGAACGTGGCGACTTGCGGCTGTTTTTGAGTAAATTGGAACCTGATATCAACAAACTTATTGAACAGCATCAGATTCAACCTTCACATTAGTTTTTATATAAGAATTGATTATGTTTGGTTTATTTTCGATAAAAGATACTCTGTCCGAATACTATAAAGTTGCGTTTCAATAATCAGTTATAAGTACTTAGCGGTTTTTAAGTATGTTTAAAAAGGAGGGCGTTAAAAAATAATTTATTCTTAAAGTGGGCAGTAGACAAAAAAGGTTGGGGACCCCTGGTCTAGTGGATAAGACCACCGGTCTCAAGACCCAGAGGAACCCCGGATTCGATTCCCACCGGGGTACATGTTTGTCTACTCGGTTCGCTTGGTGTTAGGGCTCAATTGTCCGCCTGGCTAGCTACCACCATCTAATCCATCACTAATCTAAATACGTCGCCTTAACATCAATGTACCTAGGCAGCATTGTGTTCCAGCAGATAAGATAAGATAGCCAGTGCCCTCAGTAGTTAAGGGTTTCGGTTGCAATGCGACTTAACTATAAGTGAGATAAAGGCAGTGCTTAACTGTAAGGATTACCCCAACTGAAAAAATTGGCAACAATTGCAATATTATTATATATATATATATATATATATTGTGATATAAGCAATGTTGAAGATAATTTAAAATACTCATATATATGGAGATTCATCTGAGTTATTTGTGTAATAACACGTGTTGTGAGACTCCCATTATAAACTCAATCTACCGTACAATTCTTTTATAATATTAATATATCACTTAAAATTGGCTTAATGCAAAGCCATTAATTAAGATAAAATAATAATATAATATATACACATGTTTAGTGTTCCTCAATGTTCGTGTAATACAATTTTTTATTAGTAATCTGATAATCCAAATTACTTATCGCTCAGAGACTAGGTACTTCGTGTCTGCGAAACATTAATTTGAAGCGAAATTTTTATAAGGATATAATCTGCAAAATAAAGTCACATAAAAATACAAATTAAAACTTTTATTTTCAAATTTAATACATATTTAGAGTGATTTACATAACTCAGCAGCATTCGTAGTACAACTTAACTAGAGATTTACTAACAATAATTCTGAAACTTTCAAACAAAGCGCCTAGTAAATGTTTAAACTATGTTACCTTAGGTCTAAAAAATATTTCACACGATTTTCTTCCAGTCTACAATCTCAAAACAGAAAATAGTTTTAAAAATACTCACTGGAGCTGACCTGTCATTGGCGCTAGTATGCAATTAAAGTTTACTTAACTCCTAACTAGTATCATAGGCACTCGCTATCTCAGGATTGGTTTGGACATGGCGTCATACAGAGAAGAGTGTTCGACTCGATTTCGTCACCAAAAAATAATATAAAATTACATTGAAATTATACTGGATGAAATCTCGGAAGCAGCTGATCAGTATTAAATTGTTGTTACAGTACAAGAAAAAAAATGTCGATCAGTGGTCCTTGTCGAACACCGGCGCCATTACTCTGTGTTTATAAAGCATCATCGTAGCGTTTTCATCAACAATATTCAATTGATACAGTGTAACAGTCAAATAAACTTAACCTATTTATACTACTAACTACTACTGGTCATTCAATTCTGGAATTTGGGATACTACTTAATAAAACTCAATTTATGAAACAAAGAAACATCCAATGTCCTAACAACATTATATTAAAAGTAAAACACAAAACTAACTTCGATACATTTCAATTCAACATTAACTCCCTAACTAACTAACATTAATTCATAAAAACTATTTAAGCATTATTTAGTTAATCATTGTTTTGTCTCTTTTTCTCAAATTCAAAACTATGTTTGTGTGACGTTGACAAAACAATATTTAACTAAATAATGCTTAAATAGTTTTTATGAATAAGGGCGTTAGTTGCTTATTTTATTAGTAACTTAAATAAGATTAAGCTAACAGAGTGGAGATGGACCTTTTTAAAACGTAACAATTGAGTATTGTCTAAGTGTTTGTGCGTTAAAATTAAATTAAGTCTAACGAAGTTATTTTTTCGTAATTTAATTTACTTGGCCTCATTTAGCGCCAATTTTTCACACTTTATTATCTATCTTCTTTCGATATTGTATTACATAATGTCGTTATTGTCATAACAGTACAGCATTGGTTTGGGAGTGTTCATACTCTTACGGCGACTCCTGGTCATAACCGGACTATCTTCACTCAACGCGACTTGTCTCACCAACTTGTTTTTCTTCCTAGAATTCTCCTTATTTTCTTTATGGTCACATAGTTTCTCCAAGTCCATGCCGCTGCTAGACACTTCACTAATGCCGTTTATTTGTTCTCTGGAGTCCGCTCGTTCTTCTGAGCTGGTGGTCTCCTGGATGTCGTTTTCAGAGTCGTCGAAGAGTACGATTTTGAAGGATTTCTTGGCTTTCTTCTCGGCTTTGGCTGACTTCAGTATGCTGCGGCCTGACGTGGCATTGTAGTTTATTGGTGTTTGCTAGAAATAGAGTAGAGTAGTTATTTATTTTTTGCTAGATATTGTTTTTGAATATATTTTTATTTTCTTTCGCAAAATTTGTTTCACACTTGTAGCTAGTAACTAAAAAAATTGCTTAGTGTAGTTTAGTGTTAACATACTAATAAAGATATGTGGGAAACTCGAAAGTCAAAAGTTAGGCTAGATCCTAAAGTAAGGCTTGATAAGATAATGATAGTGACAATAACTACGACTACAGTGACTATATAAATAACTAGCGGTCCATCCCTGCTTCGCACGGGTGGACTTTTTTTTTAATATAGCCTATGTTACTTAGCGCTAATGTAGCTTTTTAAATCGGTCCAGTAGTTTTTGAGTTTATTCGTTGCAAACATACATACATACAAAAATACAAAGGTTTCCTCTTTATAATATTAGTATAGACAAATCACAACTTACTAGTGACATTATTTTAGTTTGATGCTTTTAACTTTTACATGAATACATACATAAATTACTTTTAGGAAATGAGTTTCATACAGTAGTTAAAATGATAGTAATTATAAGGTTTTAATTCTCAATATTTTATTATGTAACGTCTTTAAAATGTTGATACTTACAGGCAAAGGGGCTATTCCATCATGATCGACATTTTTACTCAAAATAGACGCGCGCAGCATCGCGAAAGACGCCGAATTCTGTAAAGAAGATAAAATAAGTGGAACGTCTTGTTAATCACTTAACTTTTCTGCTCTCCTAGTTTTAAAGATAGTTCGACATTGTCGATTCAAAGTTTTTGGTTAAATAAATTTACTTAATAATGAATTCAATTTAATGATATCGTGAAAATAATACTGGATGGTAGTGAGTTCACAAAACATGCATCTAAATAATAAAAACACACTTTACCTGACCTGCAAATTGAACAGCAGGTATGCTGATATACTCGAGCGCACGAGACGCGCGCCACTCAGTTGTATGCGGACGCCGTAACGTTAGGATCTAAGTTAGGGCATAGACATATGACCTAGGTCTCAGTACCTGGATGACCGAGCTTTGCTCTTTTTTTTATATTGTTTTCTAAAAATGAAACCTAGCTAGATCGATTTATCGCCCCCGAAACCCCCTGCATATTAAATTTCATGAAAATCGTTGGAGCCGTCTCAGAGATTCAGATTATGTACTATTATTTAAGAGCTCGAGCGCGTGAATATCAGACACGATAGAATTTTAATTGTTATCGGCCACCTGCTGGTCGATCGAAGCTCAAGGAGATATACAGGGTGGCTCATTCAAATCGGTCAGTATGGAAATGTCTGAAACTATAAGACATACGAAGATTTGTTCTTAGGAACCATGTCACCGATTTTGATAAAAAGAAAAACTGCATTCATACATTTGAAAAAAAACTGTACCCTGCTCGGGAATCGAACCCGGTTGTTTTGAAAAAATAAACTTACACTTTTTCTAATTAAATATCGATTGTGTAGGTCTTAAGCTGTAAATGTCTCTAAGAAACATGATGTCTAAAATGAATAAAATGCATTGTTTTGACATACTTTAATTTATCATAGTAGGTATCATCATGTGGTAAATTTGCGTTAAAATTGACTCTATGGCTGCTTTTAGGTCTTCAACGGTGTCATAGCTTGTTTTGTAAACTTCATCCTTAACGTAACCCCACAAGAAATAGTCTAGAGGCGTTAAATCGGGCGACCTCGCCGGCCATTTGATAGGGCCGTTCGTACCAATCCATTTTCGCGGAAAGTTTTCATTTAAAAAGTCTCTTGTTATGCGACTATTGTGAGCCGGTGCTCCGTCCTGTTGAAAACAAAGTTGTTCTCTTGTTGAATATTGCAACGGTGGTCACTTCGAACACCTACTATGATAAATTAAAGTATGTCAAAACAATGCATTTTATTCATTTTAGACATCATGTTTCTTAGAGACATTTACAGCTTAAGACCTACACAATCGATATTTAAATAGAAAAAGTGTAAGTTTATTTTTTCAAAACAACCGGGTTCGATTCCCGAGCTGGGTACTTTTTTTTTTCAAATGTATGAATGCAGTTTTTCTTTTTATCAAAATCGGTGACATGGTTCCTAAGAACAAATCTTCGTATGTCTTATAGTTTCAGACATTCCCATACTGACCGATTTGAATGAGCCACCCTGTATACTCGTTTAATGATATTAGATATATTTTACCGCCTCTGTGGTCTAGTGGTTAAGACACCACCGGTCTCAGACCCAGACGCCGGAGGTCCCGGGATCGATTCCCAATAGGGGTACATGTTTGTGTACTCGGTTTGGTCGTGGTAGGGCTCGTTCGTCCGCCTGTTAGCTACCACCATTTTATCTAAATATGTCGCCATAACATTAATGTTTGTAGTATTGTTGTGCTCCGGCAGCTAGAGATAAGATAGCCAGTGCCTCAGTAGTTGAGGATTCCGGGTGAAGTGCGCTTCCACCTTCGGCCTGATCATCACTTAACATCAGGTGAGATGAAAGCGAAGCGCTCACCCTTTAGCAATAAAAAAAACGTATTTACATTAAATAATTACAATACGCTTCTAACCTTAGACGCAGACTTCTTGGCTTCACTGGACAACACCGCTTTAAGCAAGCTGGTCTTCCCCACAGGAGTGGCGGCGGCTGGAACCACGGGCGAGCGCACGGGCGAGCGCACGCAGAAGAAACCTGCCTCGAAGGTCTTGCTCTCATCGGCAGGCGCCAGCCCCGCGGCCGGGGTGGCCGGGGTGGCCGGGGTGGCCGGGGTGGCCGGGTTGGCCGGGGTGGCCGGGGTGGCCGGGGTGGCCGGGGAAGGCGCCTCCTCTTGTTGCATCTTAGCCTTTCTAGCAGCTACATAAAAGAAACATTCCTTACGAGTGGAGTTAAAATAAAAACGTGTTGTTTGTACTTCTGATACATTACCCACATAACAAAAATGAAATTTAAATATATAAAAAAATAACAAATAGAAATTAAAGTACATGTGTGCTGCAGAAGCAAAAGTTCGTTACGCACGAGTTGCAACGTTTGTTGTTATTTGGTGTTTAATATTTGAGGAGTTGCTGTGATATTATGCTACTTACAGCTGAATTAGGGTAGGTAGGTTACCCGCTGATTAAAGCAGCATACATAGCATACACACATAGCATACACGACATTTTGTACCTAACACAATGATACCTTTGTATAAGAGGTAAGCTTAGTTTTGTATGCAGTGGTGAAATTAGTTATATAGCTAATGTCCTCACCAGCGATGAGGTCTCGCAGCCGGCTGGTGCCGCCGGCGGGCTTGGCCACTTTCTTGGTGTTATTTTTGATGACTGGCTTCTTCTTCACCTCCACGGGTTTGTCCTCCACCCAGCCGCGTTGGCGTAACTCCTCCAGCTTCTTGAACCGCATGTCGATGTTTTCAACCTAAAAGTACATTCGCGTTCGCGTGTAAATATGGCGATTTATTTTACGACATTGTTTAATCAAAATTTGTAGTATTGCATCTATAAAGATGAATCTGCATAGCCAGTCGGTTGCAATAACCGTTGGACAGATGTCACTACTGGCCGCTAAAAAGTAGTGAAGTAGTCAGTGCTTACGTCAGCCTTCCCGGTAACATAAACGGTCAGTGCAGCCGCCCGGATTTCGGAAGACCCAGGTTCGATTTCTGGCTGGATCGGGTGGGCATTTAATTTTTTCACTATATTTTATAATAATCAAATGATTAAGATTTGTAAAAAAGAAAAAACTGTTTACTAAGGCTAGGTAAACCCGATAGAGGACTTCATTTTTGTACATTTAGTATTTTTTTATTTAATCTTTATAGTCATGGGTAGGGTTCTTTATTAAGTATGTTCTATAAGATAAGAATAGTTATGCTTTTTAAATTAAATTTGAAGTTAATTATTTATTTAGAAGCATACGCTGTAAGCCAGCTTGGGCCAAGACCTCAGCAGACTAATTAATAATGATTATATTGTATATCCATAATAATTGTAAATTTTAATTTTAAGAAGGTTAAAAGTTTATTGAAATAATAAATAATACATTATCATCATCATCTCAACTAAAAGACGTCCACTGTTGGACAAAGGTGGGGGAGACTTTTGTCCAACAGTGAACGTCTTTTAGGGATCTGCACAACAACCAGTTTTGTGCTGCTTGCATTACAACATTTCACACAAGATTTCTAATGTATTCTGCTGGCTATTAGAAATCTTGTAACAATATGTGAAAGGAAACATTTAGATCCCTTTGTAAGCAAATTGGGAACATAAGGAGTGTGAGATTTAGTATATGGTATGAGGAGTGCATAAAGATAAAATTTATGCTTAACGTGTTGCAAAGAAAAGAGTCAAAGTAAATTTAAAAAATGCGGATGATTTGAATCTGTCAACGTCAGATTTCTTAGTTTTAGATATAAACAGATTTCTTAGTGATCTGTAATGTGTTGTCAAAGCATGTTTTTATTGTAATTTTTTTTAAATTGCAAACAAAAAACATTTCATATTTTTTAAATTACAATTCTTTTAGCTGAAACAGTAAACATCCTTTAATAAAAAATATGGTCGAACGTCGACCACTGGGCGATCACTAGTGTTCATGAATACCCTCACCTGCATGAAGACCATGTCCCAGAAGCCGGCCAGGTCGGCGGGCGTGACGAGCGCCTGCGCGGGGTCGGGGCGCGCGCACCGCTCCACCAGCGCCGCGAACTGCTGCAGCTTGGCCCCCACCAGCAGCCGCGCCTGCCCCACCGCGCCCAGCGCCTGCTCCTGGGAACCGGCATCACGCTCATCGTCTACCTCCTTACACGACTTTATCGTACGTCATCTTTCACGCTGCACCAGTTTTCTTCGCGGACTCCATTTGCACTTAACATCAGGTGGGATGGAGTCATTTGCCGAGCTATCGAGTATATTGAAAAAAAAAACGAAAGGCAAAGCGGACGATACGAGAAGCGGTACGAACTGTTATACCCTTGCAATGTACCGGGATAGCTGCCGAGTCAGCATCTCCATCTTTATATATAAAAATCTTCTGTGCGTGTGTATGTTACTGAATCCTTCTAAACGGCTGGACCGATTTGAATGAAATTTTCTGTGTGTGTTCAAGTTGATTCGAGAATGGTTTAGATTTACAATAGGTGGCGCTGCTATAGGGGTCCATCATGGGATACGAGTGTTCTTAAGCGGACGAATGATTTGTTTGTTTCGTTGTCATGGAAACGTTAACTGTCAAAGCGGTACGAAGTCCGCCGGTCAGCTAGTCTTTAATATTATACAGGTGCCACGGGAACCGAAGCGCCAGCCCATTATAGAACTCGTTACGATACTTACTATGTTAAAATACCAGTTCTTTTATAAATTCATTTTCAGTTAATAAGTTTATTTTTTTTAAAACCTAATTGCCATTTCTTGTATAACAGAACGGTGACCTTATCGCTAAAGAGCGATTTCTTCCAGGCGACCATATGTTGAACTGGACAAAAATAAGTAAGAAATGGGCGGTTAACTGTGTTTTTTTCTATTACTTTAATTTGTTATATTACTTTAATGTCGTTAGTTCTATTAAAACTGTACGTTTTATTACACCCGTTCTTCTCCCCAGCTAAAAAATAAACATCCTAAATGGGATTTGAAAAAAAGTTTAGACAATTCGAAAGCACTTATTATTCTAAAGTTTATTTGAATAAAAAAAATAACTTTGATTTCTTAAAGTGATCAAAAGAGTTGCTCATTCCATCATTGCTAGTTTAAGGTGATCCACAGAGCGACTCTAGTTGAGAAACGATCAACTTTTTAAATGCCGTATTTATAACAAACTATTGTTGTTAATGTCTTTTCTAGGTTAAAAAATCTGAACTTAAATATAATTAATTAGTTGTGAAATTATGTTATTTGTTTGCCTTTGCTTTACATGAAAATAGTCCAACAAATTGACATAATTTTATACATAGACTAATTTGGAGTAACAGAGATTGCTAAATTGAACAGACTTCTGTGAAAATCCTGAACTGCATAAACATTTTAAAAAGTACTACTAATTCAAATAAAAAGAATATTAACCATATAGGTTTCTACAATTTCATTTTAAATATTGATTAATTTGCATAACAATGGAATATAAAAGTTTACATAATGGGTCTAAAGTATACAAATTAAATAGTAAAATTATTGTTACTTACTTGTATAGACTCTGAGAGATTGGTTTGCTCCTGAATCTTGTCCCAGACTTCACACATCTCAGTGATGCGTTTAATTTCAACTGCCAACTGCCGTCTAAAGTGGTTAATACACTCTATATCACTTGCATCCTCATCTAGCAAACCTAGAAATGCCATGACATTAGGTTACAACTTTTTTTATAACATGTAATATAAATATATTTTTAAATTAATATATCATTGTTTATTTCTCTACAAACATAATTCCATATTGATATTGAAATTAAGAAAACATTTTACCTTCTTCCATTTTCTTCTTCATTTCTTTTCTTGCATTGTCCTTCCCTCTAGACAATGTTACATAAGGACTCATCTTCTTGGCTTCATCAGCTACCTGTTCAGGAGTCATTGGCACTTCCGCAGGTGACTTTGGAGACCTTAGTTTCTCTTCAGAGCTAGACTCACTCTTAGGGACAGGATTTTTAGGTGTAAATGCCTTTTTATTCTTTGGTAACGACCTTTTTGGTGATTTATTTATTAAAATTGGAGATTTCTTTGATTCAGTTTCACTACTAGATATGTGACTTGATGATTTGGAAGTTCTTTTCAGAATGGGAGACTTTTCAATTGATGAAGCCATATCAACTTCACTGGAAGTCTGCAATGATTTAGATGAATCTATTTTACTACTAGATGAACTTTGTAGAGTTTTGGACAACACCTTTTGTTTAGGACTTAGTCTCTTAACTTTTCCTCTGGATTTGTTTTCTACATCACAGAGAATGTTTGTTTGTTCGCTTGTTTTTCTCAAGTCTGTTTGTTTATTGTTTGAAGTCTTTGATCTAGTCTGTTTTGTAGTCAGTTTGTTTGGTAACACGGGATCAAACTTATGACTAACTTTATCTCTTTTCTTTGCCACGGGTAACAAAGTTGGTAGTACTGTCAAATTCTTCATCTGTGGTGCTTGGAATTTTGCATTTTTAGGAGCAAAAGAATGAGTAGCTTTTGCTTGATTATGGTCAACTTTTTGTTTTAATACATTCTGTTTTGCGGATTGAGACCTTGTAACCCTGCCTGATGTACTTGGCATGGGTTTTGGAGGAGGTGGAGGCGGCACAAACTTCAAAGGGGCATGAGGAACTCCAACCAGGAATGGCTTTTTCTTCTGTGAGGCAGCCTCTTTCTTTAGCTTTTCTTTTTCCTCTTTCCATTTTTCTAATTGCATCCGCTCGTATTCTGCTTTAGACTTTGTATCGGACACTTTAACTGGACTGTCATCTTTTGCTAAGTTTCTCAAGTTGTCAAAAACCGTCAAACGATTGCTTCTTCTATTTTTAATGTTGGTTTCGAGACGTCTCTGGATCTGAAAATCAAGATTTTTTCAAGATTCGGTTAATGATTGATTGGTACCGCATGCATATTATTCTATTAAAATGCGCACTACAATATGACTAAATAAGTTTAAACTGTGCACAGTACCCCACAAGCTAAGCTCTGCAAGTGCACGGGTTTCGATTTATGCTTCTTTTCATGATTCTTCATAAGACGACCGAAATCTAAGCTTCTCTCTGAAACATTAAAGTTTACATTTTAAATTTAAAGAACAAATTTGTACAATGATAAAATTTCAAATAAAATAAGGTCACAACTATTTTAATCGAGAGTTAAATTTGTTAAATTCCGAGTGAAATAGCACACAATTAGTAAATATTGTTATTACAAACAATAAATAATAGTACAAGCGTTTAAAAGATATTTAAAACGATATTTTCAATTTACCCATTACGCCTAAAAAATTAAACAACAAAGCCAAAGGAGACGGTTAAAGAGTGGTAGTTGAAAACCGACAGCAATGAAAAGTATATCATTCGAAAACTAATTTATGCTTTTAATTTACCCCCGTTTTATTTCAAATCACAAATTAAAATTGCGAATTTTCATGATGTTGTCCACCCCAATTACAATTTATTTATTTACTCTGTGTCTGTGACAGTGTTGCCAACTCTAATTTTGAAAAAGACGAAGTCGGAATCGAAAAGTACGTAGATTTAGTAAAAGGTCGACATGAAAAGTTCGTAGATCTACGTACTTTTTTTTCTAAGTGAAATGAAGAGGGTGGGGTAGCTAAAACTGAATGAAACGAGTGTTTTGTTATACCATTTATTCATATTCATTATTTTCAGGCAAATTAGACTTACACATATATTGTTAAAATGTTTAATATGTTCTTGCGAAGGCTCGCGGTTTTTTTTTAAACCACTTTTTGTGAAAAGTAAGTCAGTTTGAGTTTCAGTAGAAAGTTTATTAAATATTTATAGGTTAAGTTTCTGTAATGCGAGCCGGGGCTGGCGGGCGGGCGGGCGAGACAAGACGTTTCGTCAGTCACACAGCACACAGCTGATAGCTCTACGATATGGGCACTTTTCTAAAATGAATGCCGCGCATTATATTATGTATTATTTTAAAGAGGAAAGCTTTGTATTTTTGTGTGTATGTATGTTTGCAACGAATAAACTCAAAACTAATTGACCGATTTAAAAAATGCGGTACGAAGTCCGCCGGGTCAACTAGTATAAAACAAAGTATAAAATAAAACGGAACGTCCTTTGCATTCGCGAAAAAAAGTTAAAATTTTTCGCGAATGCAAAGGAAATTATGCCCATTCAGCCTAATGAGACAATGACTTACGTTATTTATAAATTTGTACAAATTGTTAGAAAATCCGTAGATTCTGGGACTAAAGTTCGTAGATTTGCAGCAAAGGCCTAAAGTTAGTAGATCTACGTAAAAAGACGTAGATGTGGCAACGCTGGTCTGTGACGTCAGGTGCTAATCTGATCTGTCAGGCTGACATTTCAATAGCACAAGCCAAAGAGTAGAGTTATATATATGGTACAAGCCACAAACCAATCGATCAAGTCAATCGATCAAACAAACCCTTAGAATTTTTTTAGACATTATCTTATTATTCAAAGTTATTATATACTGGTTAGTTACTAAACAAAAACTGCACTTAATTGTTAATACTTAACTGAAGCTCATAAATATATTTAATAGGTACTTAGCTGTTCAAAGTGCAGTTGGGTCATTTCGCGAAACATGAAAAAAAAACCATTTCTAGTTGATTAGAAATTCTATCTCATTTTTCAGTTACTTTTTTTGTTTAAGCGAGGTTTTAAACATAATTTAACGTAAGGTGACACAGTTACGAACCTTGTGTTCTAAAACGTCATTTTCTAATTTAATTAAAACTGAGTAAAACATCATTACCATCTAAAGAAAATATATGTGCACAAAACTTTCAAAATATATATTTCAATAATTAAGATCGCCAAACCCGATTTTTTCAAACGTTTAGTAATCTGTATTTTACCGTAAACAACATAATAAATAGCGTTTATAATTCAGAATTGCATAATAGTCAAAACAAAATTTCAAAAGTTTGTAACAGAAATTTTGTTTATTGTTTATTGTATTTATTAGGACAACCAACAAGGCATACACTACAAAAGACTTATGTAAGTGAACTGTATCTCATTCTAAGTGCTGACTTAATTAAAGGTTGCCACGGCATGCAAACGTGAACTCAGTATTTTATTTATTAACCTAAAACTTAACTAAGATTTAACGTAAAAGTGGATAAACATTAAAAAAAGAAAGAAAATGGAGATAATAGCTAATTAAACAGACCCGGGCGAGAAAGAAGTAAGTATGTTACGTTTAAATTTTTGCGGATTATCAGTAAATATATCAATAGATTCGCCTTTAAGTGCGTTGTATTCGTCATTACCATCGCGCTAACGTCAAATTTACTTTCTTGAAAGATCTACGTAATGTATCTTACTGTCCCCGTGCACACCACTCTCCTCAGTCGCTTGCACGAAATGTACCACAGCGCACGTCACGGTGAGTGCTCTTTAAATACTTTTTTTGTTACAAATCATATGTCCAGGAAATGGTTGTCACGTATTTCCATCATTACCGGTAAATACGTTTTCTAGGTAACTATAAATTAAGTATAATTGTTAGCATTAGAACTTATTGTGACTCCCAGGACAAATTCTCAAAAAGGCGGTCACAAAATAGTAGCGCTAAGAATTCACGATTTGTTCAAAAAAAATACTACGTTTGTCATTACCATCATCATCATTACCGTTTGATTTGTGTTGATGGTAATGACGTTATGTTAATGGGAATGATGAATTCAAAGTTTCAAAATTTCTTATTAGTAGCAATTTGTTCTATTTTACTTAAAACGTTGTTTGTTTTCATGCTTTAAAAGAACCGAAATACCAGCTGGAAGTTGAATGGGTTTTTTTGTGCGTTATCTTTATTTTAATTTTGCTAAAAATATTAAATTATCCGTGCTAGTCTGGATTATAGTATTATAATAGCCAGCTTTTCTTGTCAGCATTTCGTAAGTGGTGAATCGAGATTATGCGCCAGTGCATCAAAAAAGGCGATTGGCCAGCATCCTGACATTTCCTTTGCATATTATTAACAACAAGGTCGCTCTATTTGCTAAAAGTGGACATTGATCCAAACCATGGCTTGGATAGGATATGATGATCTCTAACCACCTTTTGGGGGATAATGGTCGTAGGTTTATGCATACATACTCTAAACATATTTTAACTTTAAAAATACATCAT
The DNA here is from genome assembly GCA_963082485.1 of Eudonia mercurella. Lineage (NCBI taxonomy): Eukaryota > Metazoa > Arthropoda > Insecta > Lepidoptera > Crambidae > Eudonia > Eudonia mercurella. The sequence goes on along the minus strand of OY720022.1, from coordinate 14,499,739 downwards.
ACAAAATAATATTTTATTTCAGGTAGTTGCCATTTTCTAAAATGAAACTTCAATATTATATAGTACTACATATTGAAACTATTCATCATCAGCTCATTTACGTCCCCACTGCTGGGGCACGAGCCTCCCCTATGGATGGATAGGGAGAACGGGCCATAAACCACCACGTGGGCCCAGTGCGGATTGGTGGTTGTTAACGACTGCTAATGCAGCCGGGACCAACGGCTTAACGTGCCTTCCGAAGCACGGAGGAGCTCGAGATAATAATTTTTGGTCACCCATCCGATGACCGGCCTTTGCGAATGTTGCTTAACCTCAGCACTCGCAGACCGGGCGCGTTAACCACTGCGCCATCGAGCTCCACCTTCTTACTATTTAAACTATTAGATATGTGAAAAAAGACAGTGCTGAAAAAATTTCCACGAAGGGAATTCGCACCCCATGACATGCCGGGTCAGGTGCACTACCACATTATTTGCGTAAAATTATATGTATATGTAATCATAAATATAGCTTGCCTAATTCTTAACTAATCTTTCAATATTTGTAAAAATATTTAGATCGGATGTTGATGACGTAGTTGTCGACATTGAATAGGGCTTACAGAGTAATGGCTGATTTACACGTTTTAAGTTGTTAAGTAGGTAACTAAATTTAAACTTAATTTTAAGTGACTTATATTTAAGTATATGTCCATACGTATTTAAGTAATTAGTTTGCTTAGTTCACTCAAGATGGACGATCAACCACGTAATGAAGTCGTAAATTCTGTGCTAAATTTGTTATGAAGTCAAAGATGAAATAATTAGGGAAATAACCATACCCAAAAAACTGGGTGAGAAATTGAATAAATGGAAGAGATGGCCAAGGATCAAGTGCCACTTTGTTCGAGGAGCTAGCGAATGAAGATTTAATAACAAGTATATTTTAATGCGTCACGGATGGCAGAAGACTCTTTTATTTACTTGTTATCTAAAGTGGAAAACGAAATACAGAAAAAAGATACTGTAATGCGATGTGCATTAGATGCAAAATTAAAATTACATATTACAATATATTTTCTCAATACTGGCAATAGTTTTCGCAGTCTATCTCATTTTTGTAGAGTTTCTAAATCGAGTAAATATGTTTAATTCAATAATCAATAATTTAATACGAACGAGCGCGTCGCTCACTACACTTATGCATTTAACTAATATTGTGCCAGTCTAAACGTGTCAAGTGACAAGCCCCGCCCACCAACTTAACCGAAAAATAGACAAAATTCTAAATATCTTGTTTAGTTGTGAGCTAAATTTTAACTTGCAACTTGCTACTAAATTCTGTGTTTACATGCAATTAATCACTTAAAGTTAAGTTAAAATTTAGTTACCTAATTAACAACTTAATACGTGCCATAAGAGTAGATTAATTTCGGCGAGTTGGATTGAGCCATGATAGCATAGTTAAATTAAAGACCGAGATTGTGTTTGATACGAGATTTGTTGAATTTTAATTTTTGTGTTATTAAACTTTACAAATTTATAAGTAAGTGTTTTATTTACAAGTTAGCAACTACTTATATATGAAAAAAATACATAGGTATGTCTTCTAAAATAGGTATCAGGTACTTAATTATTATTTTTGCCGTAAAAGCTCGTCATTACCAAGCATTCCTAATCATTACCATCCTCAAAAAATCATTGCCATTAGCCTAACGTCATTACCATTTCTCTTATTGTTTTTTGAGATCAAATATTATCTAAATTCTTGATTAAAAAAGAGTGCCTTTGTTTAGCAGATCTTACTTAATAGTACTTCTTTCGATTTCTGAAACTTTGCACGCATTTCAGATTAATTTACAAAAAGGCTTCAAAATAAATCAGAAAAAATCCAAAACGCGAATCCACCCAGTTCCTACCTTCACAATCTCTAAATCTGTAGTAGTTAGATGTAAGTGTAACCAAATCACACCTAAGCCTAACTATTACAATAGTGAGTTTACTTCTACTATATAACAATCTTATAGCAAAAAATTATATCTACTGAGTTAAGATCTTGACTGTTCTGTCCTTTCAAAAATTCATAAAGTAACAAGATTATAAAATAATTATAATTATAAGGTTTGTATTCTTATAATTATAATTGTAAGGTTTGTATAAAGATCTTGACTGTATTAATTCAATATATGGAAGAGAAATAAAACAGGTTTTTTAAAGTTAAAAATAATTTATTAATGATCTTCATCAGTTACCAAAATACCATCTAAAAAGCTGGCAGGTGGTAGTATCGTATCTTGATGCCGTGCCCAACCCAGATACCACACCATAGTCATGACATGTGCACAACTCCCAACTGTCCTCTTTCCAATTATACATGAACAATAATATTGTTCAATCCGTTGACACCAATCTTCACCATTTAAATTCAACAATATATAAGTAAAATATTTCCTGTTTCCTATATGTCTTGAGCTTATTTTCCCTCTTATTAATAATTTGTTCTCATCAAATCTAGTGAAGTCGGTGTCAACCTCGATGTGGAATATACCATTTTGGCGGATGTGTTCCTCGTAATATGATCTTGCTTGTTTGATTTGGTAGTTACCAAGACCAAAGAGAATTAGGTCTCCGATTTCCATTACGGGGAACACATGCAGTTCAGGGAGCTGAGCATCAAGAGCAATAAAATTGGTGCTAATCTCACTAACTATAGACCTAATGCAGTTTTTGCTTTTTTACAGAGATTTCTTAATTCAGGTACATTATTAAATAATGCAACAAAATTATCTACTGTTAATCCTGTCCAATAATGACATAAGGTGTCACTTGCATTTTCAATAGTTTCAAAATTAAAATTAGGTGTACTTGGCACCCTTGACAATAATTCAAGCATATCATTAATATGAGTTGCATTAAAAGAATTTAAAAAACCATCAAACCATCAAAATCATTAAGCATTTCCCAATTATACACCACAGAATGTGTTGAACAGACCCGAGCATTATTAGTAATATAAAGTTTTTGGTTTATTAAAATCGCTCTCTTCATATGTTTGGGAACCCTAAATCGTTCAGTATTATCACAGCCAGGCACAAAGCAGAGGTTTGGTGTATCAGCTGTACGTCTATAGTTCATTAATTCTATTACATCTGGGTTTGGTAGGTTTGGTATTCCAGCACCAACCCAAGAACTTGATGCTGAACTTGGCAGTACAGAGCTTGTTGGTACTGAGTCTGAATATGCCTGTTGTGGTTCAGGTAGCTCAATGCCTTCAAATGTAGGCTCCACAGGTGCTTGTGCTCCACCTTCTTGCACTGCATGATTTTCATGAGCCTGCATCCAACAAGCATGACACATCCAAGCATCTTTAGGAACCTAAAAATTTAATATGTTTTTAATAACTACATAATAACATCAATGCCCTATACTTAAGTCTGACTGTACTTTATTCCTTTAAAGTTATAATTTAAAGGGCACTTTTCTTTATTACTTTCAAATAAATCTGATTACTTTCTTACGCAAGAGAAATCTTACCTGACGAGGAAAAATACGATGTTCTACATAAATGTATTCTTCACTCCTTGGGATAAGCCTGTGGCGACAACGACCGCTGCATCTGATCAGTGATATTCCACAGCATACACAAACAGAAGCATGCCCAACTTGCCTCTCTGACTGATAGTTGGGGTCGTCACTAAAATTGGCTGCCTCCCTTACCACAACATTGATACATTCTTGGCATAGCCAATCAGTATCAGAGATCTGCAATATGAGTTTATGTTGTCAGTACTCATTTATGGGAATACACACATACGAATTCACAGTAATGCCTGCTGTAGTTAAAATAAACATAGTTTTAAACAAGAGGTTAAAGAGCCTAGACGGAATAAAAAACTACCCACTTTTTGATTTACTAAATGCATACTCACCTCACGACCACACCACTCTTCAGTAATAGACACAAGTTCTGGACTTAGATCAATTACATGTATTCACATAATTGCGTATTCGCCCGCAACAGTATGTGACAGTTCACACAACAGGCCATGATGACTGAAACAACAGAAATAACAAATAGGTCATTGTCATTAAATTAACACTATCACCAATTGAAATTCAGAGGATTTTTAAGTCTTGTGATACAAAAAGAGATAATAGATAACAGTATAATTAATTAGATTTCAACTTACATTGATGCTGAAATATCCTAATGATAACCAGGTCAAGAGCGGTCCAAATCACGAGGAAACAACAGAGTTCAGTAGGTACAGCAAGGGTCAACATAAAAAACGGAAATATCGGAGTCCAAAATAATCCCAGTCAATCTGTCATCTGTCATCATAGATCATTTTTTTTTTTTTTTTAATAGTTTGTTCTCTGAGGAACCGGCTAAGGTCATAGACCATGCTGCCATGTCATTAGTTTCTTAATTTCATTAGTATTATAATCCTAAAGATGATGATGAATGATAATGGAAATGATGATGATGAATGATAATGGAAATGAGAAGTGAGAAATGATATACCCCCAACCCCTCGAGTATCTCAGTAAAGATGTGGGGCTTTACTAAGTCCTCAAGCGGACTTCTTGAGAGAATTTGATTAGTGACGTTGCACTGTTTTGTTTCATTTGCCAACACTCATGCACACTCACGAACACTTAACGGTTAATAATCCACCATTATTTCACATTAATATTCGACTTAACACAAATTTTAGAAAATAAAACAAAACCGCAGACATGACTCTTCACTTTCCCGCCAAGAAGTCTCCATCATAGATCATATCTCGATCATGTGTCTCATTATGGGGAAGGCAATGGAATCTACGTCCATACAGCATTCGCTTGAGACTTTCATGTTTAATAAAGGTGGGGTGTATTATCGACGTACCTATCACATTAAAATTAGACAAACCGAACTCTCCAAAATGGTAGAAAAATCACAATAATTTTTGAATTAAAAAACTTTTCTTATTTTCGCATTCATTGTGTTATACTGTTGTGCCCCAGCCCCCCAGTCGCGACTCGTTGTGCAGGATACCGCGCCCCGGGATGCGGGGGGGAGAGGGGGGCGCGGCTGGCCGGCCGTCAAGCCCTTGGCGTCGCATCCGCATGTCCCGCAACCCGCACAACGGATCGTGAATGGAGCACGAAGCGGCCAATGTTGCCATTTCAATTATTATGTTGAACTTTTGAAATTAAATATTTCAAAAACGGGGGTACTTTAAAATCTGATATTCAGGCAAATGATGAACAAAAATGAGAACTTTGTGTCGTTTAAATTTCAAAGCAGTCGGTGTTCCACTACCAGGTTCCATACAAAATCTATACCGTCTCCTTTTAAAATACTTATAACTGTCTCAAATGTCAATGTCACAAAGTATTATCTGTCACCGGTCAAAGAGTCTTCTTTTTTTTATGGCCTTGCACAAGCATTTAGCCAATGAAGAAGTGTAATTTTTCTTTTACAAGTAATACATAAATAAACAAAATTTATTTCCTGTATGATGATGATAAATGATAATATAATGATATACCCCCCAACCCCTCGAGTATCTCAGTAAAGGCTTTACTAAGTCCTCGGGCGGACTTCTTGAGAGAATTTGAAAAGTGATGTTACACTGTACTGTTTTGTTTTATTTGCCAACATTCATGCACACTCACGAACACTTAACGGTTAATAATTCACCATTAGGAATTTAAAACAAAACATGACACAGACATGACTCTTCACTTGCCCGCCAAGAACAGTCTTTTTCTTCTTCTTCTTCTTTTTTTATTTATGGCATGTTTTGTCACAAAACTTTTGTGTAGAGGTCATTCAACCTCTTAGAGCATTATAGAGCATTAAACCAACTGGAGACGCCACTGTCAGGCGTTCCCCTCTGCCAAAAGAGTATGACCGCCGATCATACTCGTTATATAAAACTAGTTCCAGCGTGTTCCAGCGTCATTTGCAAATCACGGTGCACGCGATAAGACCTGAGCAAAAAATGCCAAATTGCAGCGTGTTTTCACGTAAAAAGCGATCAGAAACGTCGATTGTACAAAAGGATAACGTTACTTTTCATCTGTAACTATTATTTTGTCTTAATATTATTGAATAATGCACAAAATTTGCAAAAAACTGAAAAAATATTGTTAATCAAAAAGTGTTGCCACTAAAACGTCAAGTTGCAACTTTGCGTAACTTTTAAAGTTGAATGAGCCAACATTGAATTACAATTTATATTTCACGTTCTATAAAGTTAAAACTGTATTTTTACTGTAAATGCTTATTTAATTAATGATAGATCACTACTTATAAATTGTAACCTATTTTGTTTTTACAGATTTTTTTTCAACTTAATTCCATTAAAAATTCTCAATACTATGAAACTGTATGTTTATGATCGGTCTACTTCATTAATATATTATATTTACGTCCCGTCACTTATCCCGAAAATAGGAAATTTTAATTTAATTACATTGGCCACACTGCAACAAAGTTAGAGCTGTGACAGTACAAAAACAAAATATTGATATCGACTTCATCATAATGTTTATTCTGGCTATTATAGGAAAATAATAATATAGATAAATATAGATAAATAAAATAAAAAAAAAACAAATTATTAGAGATCGAAACATACTTATCTCCATTTGGAGAAAAGGTAGTGGAATATAAAGCGGGCTTCGTAGTATTTTCTACTAAAAAATTAAACGCAGTACATGCATAAAGAGTTTATGTGGGGAGCCAAATGACAAAAGTTTAACATACCAATAAAGTCGTGGTGGCCTATTGTATGCATCAAAAGAAGTTATTGATTTATGTCTCCTTTGTGAATTAAAGATCCGCTTAACTGATGACAAAAAAAAAACCTATTAAATTAATACAACATTATAAGCATCAAAATAATAGTTAATTTCTGACAGAAATAACAACACCTACACCATAGAATTTACTTAAAACTATAAGATTACGTTTTTTATTCCAATTTTTTTTTTAAACTATATGAACACTTAGAGTAGCTTTGATGCATTAAAGAACTTTGCATCATTCAAAGATTTAACCTCAGAAAGCAGTTTAAACCTTGACAGCATTAGGTATATTTCGCTGTTTGTTTGTATGATATCATTCTGGAGTTCGGTACATACCTGTATATTGATATGTTTGTTTTAATTTAAGTCTCTTGCTTTTAAATTCAGCCTTATTTGGAAACTTATATAGAAATAAAAAAAATCTCTCGAATAATTGCATTTGGAAATCTGAAAAATTAAGACCCTACGTTACCTACAAAAGAATTGATCTGCTTTATGGAACCATGAAAGTACTATACATGTTGTTAAATTTTTCGGTTCCTCTTGATTGAAAGTCGGTTAGATAGGTAGCAAACTATTTTTCCATTATGAAAGAATAAGATTGCAGCTTTTCTTAAAAACAACAATTCTCCTTGGAATGGAATAAAATGATGTAGGTATATTTTGCAGATTTTGACTTATCCTAATTAATAACTGTCGATTTTAACAATAAAGAAAAGCAAAGTGTCTACCTTAATTAACAATACTGAAGAGCCTGATTTGAACAAAAAAAATCACATTAATATTCATCATCATCATCATCATCTCAGCCAAAAGGTGTCCACTGCTGGAAAAAGGCCTCCCCCAAGGATCTCCAATACGACCGGTTTTGTGCAGCCCGCATCCAGCGGCTTCCCGCGAACTTTACCAGATCGTATACCTTGTTGGAGGCCTGCTGACACTGCGCTTTCCGGTACGCGGTCACCACTCGAGGACTGTTCCGCCCCAGCGGCCATCAGTCCTGCGAGCGATGTGGGGCACTTGAGCTTAGCAACTTTTCGGGCTATGTCATTATTATTGGTATCGACAAATTAAATCGATAGTGTCAAGCTCTATCGACGTTTACATAAAGTTGCCGTCAGACTCGTGCACGGACAGGTTATCCCTGTGTGTGAATTTATTAGTGTGCGTCTAGTTTATGCTAGTGTTTAATAATTTAGTCGTTTGCGTGCGTAGCGACGTCTTTGAAAAATGCATCAGTGTGAAACTGTATTTGTGTGCATTACCTCGTCCCCCGCAGAAAATGACAGACTTTTTTTCATAGAAATTAGTGCGCATGGCGTCTCCATTTGGTTTTAATGCTCTAAGTTCAACCTAATGCACTTCCACAAAATAAACAGGATCCATTGGTTATGCCAAAGTTATTGTTATACAATACATTTTTAACTTTACACTAATTTTCTTTGTTTATTGTAAAATTAATAATAGAGTTTTACACAAAAATTAAATGAGTTATTAAAATATAGACCTACCTTAAGACAGTGATATAACGTCATAATTCAAGGTTCAAATCTTTTCTGTGGTTGCACGTCATCGTTCCAAGATCAAATGGGCCCACATCAGTCACTTTATTAACATTTGGAAATAATTTTTAGCTACTTAGAGCAAGAAATCAAACAGCTCTATCACTTTATATTTACCAAAAACATTGCCTTATAAGTACAGTATACCTTTATAGAGAGCGATGAAGCGGTTTAGCAGCGACATCTGCAAACGGCGACTTGTACTACAGACGACGAAAGCACGCTCGCTTGTTGCGCAAAGTAACCTGCTGCGAAGTTACGTTCGTTGCCTTAGATTAAATGCGTTTTTAAACATGAAGGCAACTAATATACTACTCAAACTGTTTTCTAGTCTATGGTACTTTTGATATTATTACGAAAAATAATTAAATTGTGTTATTAATGATTTTAATTCACAGCATTTGTATAAAAAAGTGTATACAAGATATGACACAGATCAATGTTTTGTAGCACGTGCTTTTTTGCTGCTATGAAACAGCATCTTTTTACAGAAGGATTTACTACGATTAACACCAAAGAGATGGCGCTACCTACTAGCGCTACCTCGATGCCTCGTGTGACGAACAATAAATAATAGATAATTTTTTTATTTAGGCAAAACTTATAAAATCTTAACCCTTAGTAGGTAATAATAATTAACCTGTCTGTAGAATAGAAGAGTGCAGTACCCGACTCTACCTTAGATAGATGGCTAACATCTCTCTCTTTTATTTCTTTTAGGTGACATCTTTTAAGGTTTTAGACTGATTTGTAAGTAATAATATTAATTTATCAAGCATAAATAATAGGTTATAATAATATCATACAAAGTACTATATCTGTTCTATTCCCTTCGACCTTACTTCAGTCCTGTGAATGAAAAATATCAGTAGTACCTACCCATATAATTATAAATGCATTATCTAGAATGGAAAATGTCATTTTTTTCACCAACTCTGCATACTTTTTTTAAAAAAGGTTCTATACCTAGGTCCTTCCAAGTGAAAATATTGCTTTTTATCTTACCACACTACCTTTATTGACCGGAACCAGCGGATCTGTTATCTGACTCTTTCTTAATTATTACAAATTTACTGATATGGCATTGTTTTTGGTTTTATTACATAACTTTAATTATGGATTAATACAGGAACCAGTGTTCAACTTTTTTTTATCATTAAAAATATGATTCCTCAACTGATTTTAGTCTTTAGCGACAATTGAATACATACCACCTAGCTTCCTAACTGTCATCCCGTAAAAAATCAATGAAAATGTACAATATTTTTTGGCGACAAAAAAAATTACACAAAAATTTTTTTTTTCTTTATTTGGAAAACAAACAGCATTTTAAATACATTTGAATAGATACAACTACAAAGGCTTACATTTGCCAAAGTTTGTCTGTTGTACATTTAATAGTGTTGAACAAACAATTACATAGAAAACAATGCGTGGTATTAGTTTTAAACTTTTAAATTGAATGAACTGAGATGCTAATTTTAGATTTCATGATTGGAACGATTCCTAATCAACGATTTAAATTTTGACAGTTTGTCGTTCTCGAGTGGAGACCGCGTATCGGCAAACATAGTGTAGGACGCCCTCAGACTAGGGGGAGCGACGATCTTCGCAAGGTGGCTGGCAAGAGCTGGATGAGAGTAGCCGCGGATCGTGCTTGTTGGCGTGCGACTTGTCGCACTTGAACGACTTGGCCTCTCCAAGCAGATGTTGACGAATCACTTGAAATGAAATGAAACGAATTGAAATGAAAATAAATTTATTTGGGACTGAACAGTTCAAACATACAGATAAAAATGGATAAAAGCATAGGAGATTCCCAAAACGATACGACTCAGCAAAATGCTAGCCTGAGTTTAGCGCTGATCTTCCGTCGGAGCCGGTTTAGGTGATGCTGCGATAGCAACACAAACGTAACACACAAAAACTGGTCAAGTGCGAGTCGAACTCGCGCACGAAGGGTTCCGTACTTTATGATGTATTAAAAAAAACTACTTACTAGATCTCGTTCAAACCAATTTTCGGTGGAAGTTTGCATGGTAATGTACATCATATATTTTTTTTAGTTTTATCATTCTCTTATTTTAGAAGTTACAGGGGGGGACACACATTTTACCACTTTGGAAGTGTCTCTCGCGTAAACTATTCAGTTTAGAAAAAAATGATAATAAAAATCTCAATATCATTTTGAAGACCTATCCATATACCCCACACGTATGGGTTTGATGAAAAAAAATTTTGAGTTTCAGTTCTAAGTATGGAGAACTCCCAATATTTATTCTTTTTTTCTATTTTTGTGTGAAAATCTTAATGCGGTTCACAGAATACATCTACTTACCAAGTTTCAACAGCATAGTTCTTATAGTTTCGGAAAAAAGTGGCTGTGACATACGGACGGACAGACAGACAGACAGACAGACAGGCAGACATGACGAATCCATAAGGGTTCCGTTTTTTGCCATTTGGCTACGAAACCCTAAAAAATGAACAAAATATAAAAATGATGACTTGATGACTTTATGTCGAGCGCTGGTGCCACTATGATAATATGAATATCACAATCACTTTATAATTGTTTTCCGATTTTGTCGGGACACCTGGAAGACCTGGTTTCAGTTCCCAGGTCAGACAAAACTGTTTCTGATTTTTCGGGTTTGCGATTGATCACTTTGCATTTGTAATCGAATCAATTGTAATTACTCGATTTCAGTGATTGCCTTTGTCCAGCAGCTAGCCAATGACAGGCTATTTATTTCTTAATTGAAAAACCATTATAATACAATGTATTGTATATTCAGTGCACCTGACTCGGCATGTCATAGGGTGCGGATTCGAGTCCTGCTCGTGCGGAATTTTTACAATACTTTGTCTTATTTTTAAAATTGTAATTTGTTCGCAACAATATTTACGTAAAATTATATGTAAATAATCATAAACCAATATAGTTATCTTAATTAATTGAAAGCTAGAAACAATTATCACACCCGACAATTACAACACGTCGTTACGTATAACGTAACGCATACGTAAATTATCCTTCATGCTCATCTGAAGGTCCGCAGTGAATCATAATGAAATGTTAGACACACAAAACATTCAACGGGAAATAACTTTTTCGGTGAACGAGCAAACTACATTATCCGGCGGCGGCCGGCGGCGCCAACAACGGCAGCGTGACGTCACGAGTGCGTGCGCGCAACAGCCGAACCAATAAGGCCATTGGACTTTTTTGATTACGCAACGAGACTCGCATAAGGTTTACCCGGTATATTAAAGTGAAATGTTTTTTAATTATTCAAAGAATTTGATATATGAATATTTTGAGCTAATATTTATTTTGGAACTCAAGCACGTACCTATATATAAGGTCACATTTTATCAACTGCAAATATTTTGAGGATAAATTCAACAACATATATAAATAAACTATTTTTATGAAAAAACCTTAAATTTTTATACGCTAGTTTTTAAGAAAAACGCCAAAAGACATTTTGATTAAAAAGGAAAATAAAGCACTTTCGGTAGTTTCAATTCAAAGGAGCCGAAACAGAGAGGCCGCAATGCCTTCACCGCTTACACGTGCCCCTAGTTTCATTCAAAAAAACCGACAGAGAGGCCGCTCTTAAAAATATTTCAATTTTTATTTCAGGAAAAGAAAAAAAAACTGGCCTGAATATTGTTTTAAATGCTAGGGCCTTATTTCTCTGACATAATTAGATGTTTTGTCAAAATATTTGCAGTTGATAAAAAGTGACCCTATATAAGTGACGGGAGGACATAGGAAACTTTTTCATCCCATCTGTCACCCTGGTGGACAAAATGGGGTGACAGATTACAATATTATTCCTTTTTAACGACAGCGTGATAACCACTGCGTAGTCATTGACGTCGCCGTCACCCGAATCCAGAAAAAAGACTATTACAAACTAGTAATAATTATTGATATTATTTATGATCTACCTACTTACTTACCTAAGATGACGTGAGTTTGTTATTACAACTTAAAAAACTCACTTGTTTTAATATAAATAATAACAATGATGATTGATGATGACTATAGCTATTCATCATCATTAACATCATCATCTCAGCCAAAAGACGTCCACTGCTGTTCAAAGGCCTATAGCTATTATCTGAGTAAAAACATTAGGTATAGTTAAGTTTTATTTTTCCAGAACGACAAATGTGTTCTAGGAAATGAGCGAGGGAAGTAACTTTGTCGTCATGCATGACACGGCTGCATTAGCAGTCGTTAAAAACCACCAACACGCACTGGGCCCGCGTGGTGGTTTACGGCCCGTTCTCCCAATCCATCCATAGGGAAGGCTCCTGCCCCAGCAGTGGGGGCATAAAATGGGCTAATGATGACACGCCACATTAGTGACGCTCTGTATCCTGAGTTTACAAAAAAATCTAGTAACGGTAACCAGAAAATCTTGGTAAGTGTGACAGAAACTAGCAGATTTGCAGTAATTGCCGATAGGTATGCCAAAATATTTTCAGTTTAGGCTACAAAAAAAACTTATGAATGTCAATCGGTTCAGAAGCCTACTGGGCGGGAGATCTTGTACTGACAAGAATGAAATGAATGAATGAACTGAAAAAACCAGCAAATAATTTTTATCCTAAGAAAATTTGCACCCAAATCATCTCCCGGGGCACGTTTCCTTTACAGCGTCAAATATTGGAAAATGCGTGGAATGATCTAGAATAGGTAAAGGTACCAGTTGGTAGCCGACTCCACGCAGCAGCAGCAGACGACGTGTCGTCGCGACACTACTGGTTTCTATGTATTTCTATGACGACGACGACGCCCGAGCGACGGACGTGTCGCTAGCTATGGAGGGAACTTCATAGAAATACGTAGAAACCAGTAGTGTCGCGACGACACGTCGTCTGCTGCTGCTGCTGCGTGGAGTCGGCTGCCAACTGGTACCTTAAGGGTCTAGTTCCACTGCTAAGACCACACAATAGCAATTCATTATTTAGTGATTTTCGCTTCAGTCATCGGATGGGTGACTAAAATTTTTTCATCTCGAACTCATTCGTGTTTCGGAAAGCCGTTGGTCACGGCTGAATCAGCAGTCGTTAACAACCACCAGTTCAAACTGAGCCCGCTTGGTGGGCTATGACCCGTCATCCCGTTTTGTATTGCAGTAGTGATACAGGGGAGTATATGTACTCTGTGGTAGTGAGGACAATAAAATTTGCTGGTGAAGATTAAGACTGATTTTTATAAATTTAATCGTGTAAATAAGTCCCGGAAACACTATCCTAACAAAGTTTTCCAGTTTGTATTGAAACATGCTCATTCTTTTTTTCAATCTTTATTATAAAGGACTTTGGCTCATTCTTAAGAAATATACGAGGAAAAGACGAAACCAAATATAAACATAAACCACTTCTTAAAAAGAATATGAACCGAGAATGAACGTATTGCCCGTCGTAGAAGTTTCAAGGTTCTTATCGTGAATTCTAAGAGGAAAAGGGAAACCAGTCCATCATCGGTAGATAACCTATTATCGGTTCGCTTTCTTAGAGTGGGTCTACGCTAGACAAGCCGAGCACGAGCCGAGCCGCTCTACTTGCGGTGTCAAGTGTGTACGTACAACGAGCCTACAACAATCACTCTCCTCAAACATAATTTTCCGCAGTGTGCTTCCCTTTGTGTTCGTCAAGAAACCGACAATAGGCGGAGCACAGTCGAGCACGAGCCAAACGCTCGAAGCGCGCTCGTCGAGGCTCGTAAGTCGGTCCACACTACACGAATTTTGGCTCGGCTCGTGCTCCGCTCGTGTTCGGCTCGTCTATCGTAGACCCACCATTAGGTAGCTTGTTAAAATTATTATGTTGAAAATCTGAAAGCCTACTTACTGATCCGATCCAAACCGCTCAGATAATCTGGTAGGGGGACACGCACTAATGAAAAAAAGCATTTTTAAAACTAATATTAATTGATCATCAGCATCACCGTCAGCCTTTACTAGTCCACGACTGGACATAGGCCTCTCCAAGTGTACTAAAATTACTTAAATTAGATTAATTAGTGCGTGATGCAGTAAATAAAACCAAAGTCGTATAATGTATTTTAAAAATATTTTTTGACTACTGTTTTGTTTTCTTAGAGCTATAAAAAATACTTAAACAGCTATTTACCTAGTATTGCGAGTAAAAAAAAACTCAGTGTGGTAAAATTATATTACATGCCAGAGCAGCCCGCCCGCCACTTTAGTCTGCGTGTACGCCATATTCCGTGATGTCAAAGCCATTTTGTTTATTTATATAAACTTAGAAATACAAATCTTTTGAATCGTTCTTTTTTTCAGAACGTCTAGCTGTGGAGCAAAATGGGCGAAAGAATCTGCACAACTTTTATAGAAATAACTAGCTCTTGTTCGCGGCTTTGCTCACGTAGGCTACACGACTTGTGTTTATTCGTAATAAAAGCCAAATTTATCAAAGGTAAATATCATAAGGGTATAAGTAAAAAGTGTCTAACACAAAACAACGTAATATAGATCACTCTGTAATTTTGGTCCGTTTTGAAACCGCCTGTACAAATGTCATCCCCTACTTAAGGGATCATTTTCCAAAAAACCTGAAACACTACAATTTCTTACCAGGTCAAATACGGAAATTTATAGAATGACAGATTTTCATATAACTTTCCAAGCTTATTTCACCTCTCTAGGGGAGATTTTTCGAAAAATGCTAAAACACGTCTTACTTTATTTTTATTGAAAAAACTATAAATCGATTAAATTATTCATTTTGATAGTTATTACTTAAAAAATTTGAACAGGGTGCGGCGATTCTTTACGCCTGACCAGTTGTGCCTTTTGTACAAGACACAGGTACGGTCTTGCGTGGAGTATTGCTCGCACATCTGGGACGGTTCCGCAAAGTACCTTCTCGATGCTTTGGACAGATTGCAGCGTCGCGCTGTACGCATTATCGGCAACGCAGAAGTCACAAATACTCTCGAAACTCTGCAATTGCGTAGAGATATTGCGTCACTCAGTGTGTTTTACCACTTATACCATGGCGAGTGCTCTGAAGAACTCTTTGACCTCATCCCTCCTTCTCCCTTCCTCCATAGGAGTACGCGTGCTGCTCTCCGGAGTCACCGCTTCACTGTCTCAAATATTCCATCACGCACTAAGAAATTTGGTGACTCATTTTTTTGTCGCACTTCCAAAACATGGAATAGTTTGCCTGCACACGTTTTCCCTCCTTCCTATGATATGGGGTCCTTCAAACGAGGCGTGAAGAGGCACCTTGTGGGCCGGCAGAGTGAGGGTAACTAATGCTGCGTTATTTTCACGCTGCACCAGTTGTCATCGCATCTGGATTCCATATTCACTTAACATCAGGTGAAATGGAGTCATTTGCCGTGCTATGTATAAAAAAAAAAAATAACCATTTCCGCAAAAAAAACTTCTTCCCTTTTTTACTCTTTTAAAAGAAAATAAACAAAATTCCTGATACACGTCTTTCTATATTTCTTATCAAAAAACCAAATACCAATTTTCATGTATTTTACTTCATAACTGAGGGACTTTCATACAAACTTATAGAAGACAACCACAACATGTAAAAAAAAAACTAAAAATAGAAAATCTAGGTTAATAAAATTCTAGATGTAGGAGTTGCAGCTGCTGGACTTAGGCGGAACTGGTCTGGAAACGTCAGCCGCATGGGCCAGGGAGGTGGCCTCTGTGATGGACACCAGAGACGTGGCAGGCCGAAAGGAGATAGGCGGACGACTTCACCACTTTTTTTCCGGGGTGGTTCGAGGTAGCCTAAGATAGAGATGAGTTGAGATGCAAAGGAGAAGCCTTTACCCAGCAGTGGGACACAATAGAAGCTACTTAACAAAAACAATTATAACTTTTTTTCTAGTTGGTTGAAATCCGTTCTGAGACCCAGAAGTTCCGAGTTCGACTTCCTATAAAGCGGCTAGCTCGTCGTTTGAACAAATTGTGACATTATGGTGTCGTGGTGTCAATCAATCAAGCTTTGACTGACAACAGCAGACCACAACAACAAATTATTTTCCTATTATGATTCAAATTAGAATCATAAAAAATTGACACTCGTTGACATTAATTCATGAATGATCATCAACCAACAAAAAATATAACCTACAATGTGTCAAATAGAATCATACTCGTACAAGTTGCAGGAAACATTTTATTATTATTTTTATTTTAACAGGCAAACAGTTGCCACAACTGATAGTGCCTGTTTCCTAATTTTTCAATTAATTTAGCTATTAATGCTTTTAAAAAAAATACCTTTTTGTAGTTCTCAATGTGGCCTTTTTAGAGTCACCCTTTTTTCTTAATTAATTGGTTTTTGTGTTTGAAGAACTATGATAATGTTAGCCTTACAAATTACATTTAATATTTTATTTATTCGGTGGCAAAACGCTCGGCGTAATACTGATGACTTGATTTCAATGACTGAGGTCTTTGCCCAGCAATGGGACAGTCATAGGCTATTTACTTTATTTACTTTAAATATAGCTTGTCTAATTCTTAACTGATCATTCAATATTTGTAAAAATAATCGGATGTTGATGACGTAGTTGTCGACATTGAATAGGGCTCCTTTGGCTTACAGAGTAAGAGTAGATAATGTTGATTAATTTCGGCGAGTTGGATTGAGCCACGATAGCATAGTTGGTAGTATACCTGACCCGGCATGTCATGGGGTGCGGGTTCGAATCCCGCTCGTGGATTTTTTTCAACACTTTGCCTTTTTAATTTGTAATTGGTTCGCAACAATATTTGCGTAAAATTGTATGCAAATAATCATACTTTACTTAATTTATATACTTAAAAACTAAAATATACGTGGTAACAGTTATCCAGATAGCTTATAGATGTTGGTTGGGATAATATCATGTTGCTCAAGGCAAGCCATGATCCTCCTCGATCCGGACACATTCCACCAAAGCATTTATTTATTTATGTATGTATTTATTTATTATATTTCAATACACAACTATCCTTACAGACTAATCCAATCCGATAGTTGCATTCATTTAAGCTTACATTAATAACATATTATCATTAACTTATCTACTAAATAAATTAGTAATTAATTAATTAATTACTAATCCATATAACAGACTATGTATAAAACTAACTTTGCGAGTTCACTCAGATTATGTCTCCTCTTGTTCCGCATATAGGTACTCAGACAAGAGTTGATATCGTGTTACTTACTTTTAAAAAAATGGGTTTGGTTAGTGGTTATATGCGGGTTAATGGGTTTTAACGACTACTATCTTACTACAACATCCTGAAACGCCTTCGTGTTTAGGAAAGCCTTTCTGGATGTTGAGGAGCTTGAGATGGTTCATCTCTAGATCTCTGGCTTTTCTTGCTTCTTAACACAAACATTTTGAGTATTTCATATTTTCATTGTTCGACGACCTCCGTGGTCGAGTGGTTAGCGCGCCGGGTCTGGCGTCAATTTCCGATCGGGTCAATTTAGAGAAAACTTTTTCTGAATTGATTTCGGGTCTGGGTGTTTTTCTATGTTTATGTATATTTATCCGTTATCTAGTTTAACTATATTAACGAGTTTCAATAGAAGCTTATCTTGGGCTAGATAATTGGTGTGAGCGTAAACAAATTTTATTTTATTTATTATTTATTATTATGCTTTATTTATTTGTATTTGTGTTGTTGGTGATGATGAGTAACGCTCTGATTAAACTCGTAATAGTATTACGTCGACTGCCGTCATGAATGTTAGTCAAGCACCGCGCAGTACATAAAAAAGAGACAGCCACGTAACCTTGCGTTTTTTTAACATAATATATCCTTGAACTTGTCTACGCCACGCCCACGGCCAATTCTTCGCCGGAGGTTAATTCCAAATGTTTCCTAGTCTGTCGACATGGATGCTGATGTTGCGCCAGAATGCAAGCTCTGGAACCGCTGCAGCGTTGAAGGTCGCCGTCGTGGTGGCGATGACAGGCGGTTCCTGCTTACATCGTCTCGGTCACGTAGGTACTTGTAAAGGTGCTTCCACGTGGGCATATTGTTTTGATTTTGTTTTTTCTACAACTGGATATACTTGGCCTTTATCGCACATATATAATTGGATAAGCCTGTGACAATACGTTACTTCAATGACTTTTCCACTGACATTGAGCTCTATTCAAGAAAAATGAAAAGATATAGAAGCTTGATGGCGCAGAGGGTAGCGCTTCAGGTCCCACGACCCGGTCAATCCGAGCCTTCGACCCAGTCAACCCGACCCGACGTATCTAGGAACCCTTTAACGGTGATTCGATCACACAGCTTAAGGAACCCTTTAAGTTTCTCGCCGCCCCTTAAAACGTCCAGTGACGTTGGCCGCTTGAGGCCATCAGGAGACCTACGTTTCTATACTAATAATGATGACGACATGTAAAAATATATATAAAGTAAAAAAATAATATGTATAATTATCATCATCATCATCATCATCATCAGCTCATTTTAAAGTCCCCACTGCTGGGGCACGAGCCTTCCCTATGGATAAATAGGGAGAACGGACAATATACCACCACGCAGGCCCAGTGCGGGTTGGCGGTTGTTAACGACTGCCAATGCAGCTGGGACCAACGGCTTTACGTGCCTTCCGAAGCACGGAGGAGCTCGAGATGATACATTTTTGGTCACCCATCCGATGACCGGCCTTTACGAAAGTTGCTTAACCTCAGCACTAGCAGATCGGGCGCGTTATATACCAATATATATACTTAAAGTAAAAGTAAAATAAATTGCAAATCACTAGGTAGTAGTAACAGTTGGTAGGTAAGTGGAAAATGCGGATTAATGATCACAACCCGAGCTATGCATCGAAAAATCCGAAACACACTTTGCAAATATAAAATATAACAAATATACGAGTATCTTTAAACAATCCTCACATGTCCAATTGAATTGTTACTATCCGAGCATGTAGCTAAGTGCATAATTGCATGCAATCTCTATGTTATTACATTATAATTGAATTATAGCTTTATAGTGATTGATTCATTTAGCGATTGGTATTGATGGACCTTGGCCCTAAAGCATGCGGAAACTCGGTATCATACCGTAAAGAATAACAGTGACTTAATTGGGCTACAAACACATATTATTATCATAATATGCTTTAGATGGTACATTGTAGTAAGAGGTATTGTTTTTTTAAGGTAAAACTGTGCCGTCTGATAATTCGGCCACGTTAATATGGAATATAGGTTTTATTATATTCTAATCCTTTCCCAAAGCGTGAACCACTTTATTAATTTTCTATAATAGGATATTTTATTTAGGCAGCCTGCCTCATGTTGTTAATTTATTTTTAGCTATCCAGGCGCACTAAAGACAAGCCCTATCAAACACGATTCGAAACACAATCTGGGTATCGAACTAGGGACCTCTGGGTCTGAGACCGGTGGTGCTCCTCTACACCGCAGTAGTTATTTAAACGGTTTATTAGTCCTATGCCTACTTATAAATTTTTTTATGAGGTTATAGCGTTATTCAGTTGATAAGAAATTAGCGTTCAATTAATTAGGTAAACAATTAAGTATACGACGGCGCACAAAAGTCCTCGACGTAGGTATGCGTCTTGCATGTCTTAAGTGGGGATGGGCTTTGGTCAGGACACGTTACTAGACAGGACGACGACCGATGGACCAGGGCGGTGACGGAGTGGTGGCCCAGAGATGGGAAGCGACGACGAGGCAGACCACCTGCCCTTTGTCCGATAATATCGTCGTGGTGGCGTCGCAAAGCAGTGGATGAGGCTCGCATGGAACCGGCTAAGTTGGTTCAAGTGCAAGGACAGCCCGTCATGCGCCTGTGATCCTGTCACACATGAGACCCTTCCACACATCCTCTCCGAGTGCCCTATACACGCTCTGGAGAGGCTTAACATCGAGATACAAACGAGTTTACAGATGGTTCCGGAGAACTTTGCCGCCCTCATAGCGGGATAACATAGGGAAAAATTTATTAAATATTGTATAAAAACTGTTAAAATAGTTAATAAGAGAAATAAGAAATAAAAACGTGTAATAAGTTTAATAAATAGGAATGGCATATATACTGCAGTATATATAAAACCATATCTTATATAATAAATAAGGAAATAAAATAAATGTAAGAACTATACTGTTTATATATATAAGTTTGCTACTTAAGACATAGAAATAAGGAAAACATATTGACCCAAAAAGGGAACGAAATGTTACAAATGTAATAGAAAATAAGTTAGAATTAAGTTAAAAACATTGTTGGAATATCTCCCATGTAAAAATAAGTGTCTCTGAAAAAAAATATTTACCCACTACCTTATAATATAGATATAAAATAAAAACATATAGAAAAGACTAGGCTTAGAAAAAGCAGAACACCCACTGCTATAGAGATGATGATGATGGAAAGATGATGTATGGATGTGAAGTATGTGGAATAGAAGAGCGAGAGAAAAAAAGATAGAACTGGCATGAAAGAGAATTAGTAAAGACTAGCTCCGATAATGATGGAGGTAGAATAAAAAAAATTAAAAAAACCGGCTAAGTTGCCGTGTTACAGGGAAGGCTTATACCTACCCAGCAGTAAATGTTTACTGGCTGAAATAATGATAATGATTCAATTAATTAGCTAAACATGTGCACGTTACGATTGTAGCGAGACGTCGCTATACCACAGTCTATTTTACGCTGCCCACCCACGACCGACAATCGGACCAATTTTTTTCCACCAAGTTTTATCACATAATTTGTGACCGACTTTTTGTAGGACGTGTGCGTTGTAACATAGATACGTTACATTTTAACCGACTAGAACCGAAAAATTGGTCACCAATTATCGGACGTGGGCGAGGGCTCTTAACCTGTCCCTTACAGTCGGCCAACGGCTACGTCTAGCTCTAGACAGAACAATCGTGTGAGGGTTGCCATTTCGCGCGACTACAAAGGCGGGACAACATTTATGAATGTATTTATGTATGTATGTATGTATGTATGTATGTATGTATGTATGGATGTATGTGTGTATGTATGTAAGTATGTATGTATGTATGTATGTATGTATGTATGTATGTATGTAGGTTTGCAATCAATAAACTCAAAAACTACTGGACCGATTTAAAAAATTCTTTCACCATTAGAATACTACATTAGCGTTGAGTAACATAGGCTATATTAAAAAAATATATATAAAATATGTACTAAAAAGGACAATCTGGAGGCTCGGCAGTGCCCCCGCCAAGTCGAACAAAGAAGCGGCACGGCCGTACCATCCTTTTCTAGAAACTGTTCAGGCCATTTTCGACCCCCTACAACTTCGTTGTGGATAAAACTAGAAGCCTGAATTTTCAGTAACCAAGCAGGCATTGTATAAATACGGTATGTACTAGTTATATATGTTAGAGTTATGATTTTGAATAAAAATACTATTAGTTTTTAGATACCTTATATTGGTAATAAATGATAGCGCGTGTTTACAGTGCCTGCCAGCGCATTACTGGCGAGGAGCGTTCACACAAAGCAGGACCGAGTGTCCTGTTACATTGCATGTATTATGTAGTTACACCATTCCCCCCCAACCAAAAAATATTATAATACGTTAAAAAAAATTCAAACTTTTAAACAAAGCTTAAAGACAATGACTGTACTAACATAAATACAAACTATATGTAAATAGGTACTGATAACATAAGCATCTCGAGTTCGCGTTCGAGCGAATGACAAAATTGCTGAATCAAACAATGTGTTCCTCGAAACAATTACCTACATGCAAGTTACAACAAAATGATTCTGTTGCATTTGGAATGCACTAAGAATATAAGTAGTTAATTAACAAAAGAAAATAACATTACATACATCAGAACAAAGAACCTACTGTTTCGTGAGGAATTCGTTTTACTCTTTTTTAACAACAATAGATTTATTTACTTAATATTTTTAAAAATAAAAAATATTCAAAGTAGATAAGTATATAAAGTTCGTAAAGTATAGGTTATTTCGTAATTTACTACATTAGTTATTATTTATCAATTCTTCACAATCTATTAATATTGTAGTTAGATTGAACCTAGATAAGATTACAGTGTCTTTACTATTTTGTATATATTTATCTTAGTACAATTTTACTTTCTTGGTTTATAATAATAACAAACATATAAGTAATTAAGTTAACAGATTAGGCACTTACACAATAAAATATTACTAAAATGCACACTGGTATTAGCAAACCTGATAGCGTGATTTAGTAAATGCTTTTTACTCACAAACCAATACAAGATATAAAAGGAATTACATAATATATTACTACAAATTGTATCAATCAAGCAGCGTAGCCCTACGGCTACAAACCTTGGGATGAGGTAACTTCCACGTAACGTGAAAGAATTTCCTACGCGCTGAAAGAATCACCTACCTAATACAACTTAAAAAAAAATATATTATACTTAACTTATTTCTA
This sequence comes from Eudonia mercurella, assembly GCA_963082485.1. Taxonomy (NCBI): domain Eukaryota; kingdom Metazoa; phylum Arthropoda; class Insecta; order Lepidoptera; family Crambidae; genus Eudonia; species Eudonia mercurella. The sequence goes on along the minus strand of OY720022.1, from coordinate 14,476,912 downwards.
TTTTAGTTGGAGACTGGGGCGGGTTTACTCGCGGTTTATTACGGAAGCTTGCTCTGGTCGTGTGCGCCACTTGCACAGCATGCTCCTGGAGAGTTTGTACTTGGCCTACCAGCCACTTTTTAACTCTGGTTGCTCCATAGCGGCAAATAAAATATGTGATGATACACGCTAACATCACAACTGCAACGGCCCATCCAATGTAGGAACGAACCATAGTCTCCTTAATCTCTGCTTCAGATTGAGCAATGATTACTTCGTCTTTATTAACTGTATTTCCCATTATAAAATATTAAATTTACTTTTAGTTAAGTATTTAAATGTACTTGTGTATTTGTCAGGTTTCAGAAACGAAAAGAATGATTTCACTAATGTTAAGCTTACGTTGATACTTATGGCCTAATTAAACTTATAAATCGAAACGTACGGTTTTTCTTGATATTCGGCCGCTACGCGTAGTGTAGCTGAGCGGGCGACTATTAATATCCGCTCCGCTTATGCCGATATGTTTATTACTAACCACTGTAGGTCTAACATTATTGTTGTTGCTACTAGTACTTGTTGTTTGGCTAATGCTAGTATAAGCGGGCTTTAACCTATCTATGGATATCATTACGTTTCTACCAGGCATTTCTATTAAATACGTTTTTTCTTTCCTATTCAAAATTTTAAATGGACCATCGTACGGCGGTTGTAATGATTTCCGTACTAGGTCACATCTGACAAAAACGTGTGTACAGTTACTTAAATCCTTATGCACAAAAACTGTACGGGCATCTTTATGTATAATTGGTTTAGGTTTAAGCTCGTTTATTAATTTACGTAAATGTTCAACATATTCAGTAGCGTTTAATATTTTAAAATTAGTCTGAGAACCTATAAAATCTCCTGGTAGCCTTAAAATTTGACCATACGTCATCTCAGCGGCACTAACACTAGTGTCGGCACGCGGAGCTGCACGAAGTCCTAGCAATACTATAGGTAGCTCTTCAACCCACGTTTTAGAATCCAACCTAGCCATAAGCGCGGCCTTGAGGGATCTATGCCATCGCTCAACCATACCATTACACTGCGGATGGTAAGGAGTAGTGCGAGTTTTATGTATGCCTAGTAATTGCATTAATTGTTGAAAAAGATTGCTTTCGAATTGTCTACCCTGGTCACTAGTAAGCTGAACAGGGCAGCCAAATCGCGAAATCCAACCCTCTAAAATGACTTTTGAAACAGTTTCGGCTGATATATCCCTCACAGGAAATGCTTCGGGCCAACCAGTTTGGCGGTCTATCACGGTAACGAGATACCTATAGTCCTGCAAAGAAATCGGCAACGGACCTACTATATCTACATGTATATGGGAAAATCGTTCTGCTAACGGAAAATTACCTAACTCGGACTTATTATGTCTATATACCTTTGCTCGTTGACATGCTATGCATGACCTTGCCCAATTAATTACATTTTTATTTAAATTAACCCAGAAAAATCTTTCACTCATTAGCTTGCGCGAGGTACGAATTCCGGGATGACTAAGATTGTGGACAGAGTCGAAAGCTATACGTCTAAATTGTTCCGGTAAATATGGTCTCGCTCTATTTGTTGACATCTCGCACCATACACTTAAATCTGAACTTGGCAATATTATTTGCTTAAAATTCCATTTACTGTTTGTGCGCAATTTAGCTAACTGTTCGTCATTACTTTGTGCATTGCTGATATCTGCAAAATCCAATACCGATGAGCTAACTATAGTTTCGATTCTCGATAACGCGTCCGCTACTACATTTTTATCACCTACAACGTGTTTAATGTTCGTAGTGAACTCGCTTATAAAAAGAAGTTGTCTAACTCGTCTTGGTAACTCGCTATCACTGCCGATTTTCGAGAAAGCGAAAATTAGAGGTTTGTGGTCGGTAAATATTACCAAGTGTTGACCTTCAACCATATTCCTAAAATACTTCACTGCAAGATATACTGCCAGCAACTCCCTATCGTAAGTACTGTATTTCTGTTGAGTTGGCGATAGCTTCTTCGAGAAGTAACCTAACGGTAACCACGTGTCACCTATTTGCTGTTGCAGCACCGCTCCCACGCTCGTATTCGATGCGTCCGTCATAAGTGCAAGCGGAATATCGGGTTTCGGATATGCCAGAAGCGCTGCATTTTGCAATTGTAACTTACATTGAATAAATGCATTGTTTGATTTTTCGTTCCAAACAATTACAGTTTTATCTTTCTTCCTAGAATGTTTTAGATAAGAATTTAACTCAGCTTGATATTCAACGGCATTAGGTAGATGTAACCTGTAAAAATTAATCATTCCCAAAAACCGTCTCAGTTGTTCAACCGACTCAGGCCTTGGGAAAGAGCATATAGCGTCAACTTTTTCTTTCAATGGGCACATGCCTTCATTAGATACTTGAAACCCTAAAAAGTCTACTTTAGATTGTCCGAACAGGCATTTATTCAAGTTAATAGTTAAACCGAATTTATTTAATCGCTCAAAAACTAAATTTAAATGATGTCTATGAGACGTCATATCATCACTTGCAATTATGACGTCATCGACATATGTGTAAAGGAAGTCTAAACCCTCTAGAACAGTGTGATTCATAAAACGTTGAAAAGTTTGCGCAGCGTTACGCAAACCAAACGACATGCGCGGAAACTCAAACAAACCGAAGGGTGTGATTATAGCAGTCTTCTCTATATCTTCAGGGGCGACCATTATAAAATGGTACGCACGTTTAATGTCAATTATAGAGAAGATATTTTTACCTTGTAACAAATATGTAAAATCGTGTAATCTTGGGATAGGATATCTGTCCGGTTTAGTTATGGCGTTCAAAGCTCTGTAATCTCCGCAAGGTCGTAATTGCCCGTCCTTCTTAGGAACGACGTGCAAGGGGCTCGCCCACGCACTTTTCGACGGTCTACAAATACCCAGTTCCTGCATGAGTTTAAATTCTTCCCTTACCTTAGCGTATCTTTGAGGTGGCAACGGTCTTGCCTTTGCATGCACCGGTAGACCATTTGTCTCAATATGGTGATAAACGGAATGTTTAGGCGTTTCTTTAAACGAAACAGGTTTGGTAATATCAGGATACTGCGCTAATATATCAAAAAATGGATGACATTTATCAATGGTTTTAACTGATTGTTCATTAGTGTAAACAATAGAAGCTAAAACATTTAAATTTGTAACTTCGTCGATTAACCTACGCGAACTGACGTCGACCAATAATTTATAATAAGCTAAAAAATCGGCTCCTAATATTGGTTGACGTACGTCCGCGATAATAAAGTTCCATTTCAATGCTTTACGTAAACCTAAATCTAAAATTAAAGTTTTAATGCCATATGTATCTATTTTAGTTCCATTTGCGGCATACAAATTATAGTCTAAACACTTGTCACTACAACTAGTTAAACGTACTTTGTTTCTCGGAAGCACAGAAACATTAGCCCCGGTGTCTACTAAAAAAAATAAACTACTAGACTTATCTTTGATACACAGGCGATGATTAACAACTCCTATACAGCTGGTCACCGCTGCTTGCTGCACAGTAGCTAGTTTCCCTGCTGCGGAGCAGCAGGTGCATGTGCGGGTGGAGAACTACCTTTCCACGCACACGGCTGTACACACTTATGTGCATTGCTCTTGTATCGGTAGTGATAGAAGCACATCCAATCGTCTCGTGCTGCAGCGCGGCGAGGCGTATAGCTGCGACGATTTAGAGATCGCGTACGGCTTCGGTGTTTCTCCGGTCGTCGGGACTTCGATCGAGATCTGTAAATAGACATCTTGTCAAGCCGCTTATTAATTTTGGCTATTTCGGCTATAATCGATGTTGCGCTGGATGAGGCGGTTTGTACCTCTGCGATACTGACAGGTCTAATCGTCTCCATTACTTTATCGGCGACGGAAGCAAGGATATTTAGGTCCTTTGAATCAGTTACGACGAGCACTGCACGTACAGAAGGTGGCAAGTGGTTCTGCCCCATAATGTTAAGTGTCTCATTGTTTACCTTGTCTCTTGCCAGTTCCTTCATCCGGCGTAGAAGCTGCGACGGCCGTTGGTCCCCGAGATCCATTTCTCCAATCAATTTTTGCACTTGCCGTGACTCCGACTCTTCATATATGGCAAGCAAGGTCGACTTGAGTAAATCGTATTTGCCCTCGGCTGGAGGCTTGACCAGAATGTCGGTAATCTGTTGAACGACATTCTTCCCCAGCTTTGCTATCACCAAATGGTACTTTGCTGCATCTGATAGCTTTTGGTTGTACAGCACGGACTCAGCTTGGATAAACCAGGTGCGAGGCTGGTCCTCCCAAAAGTCCGGTATGCGCGAGGATACAGTGATCTGCGCCACTTCAGAGTCCTGACTTGGTTGCATTCTGGAAGCTGTAGTAGTGTCCTTTTGCTCGGTCATTTATAAAGTAATTCACTGATAATAATTTTAAGTTTATTTTTTATTTTTAGATTTACGCGCAATATTAATAACGCAATACGGCGTGGCACTGTTTTTTAAATGTCGGAAGGTCACCAATGTACTAGTTATATATGTTAGAGTTATGATTTTGAATAAAAATACTATTAGTTTTTAGATACCTTATATTGGTAATAAATGATAGCGCGTGTTTACAGTGCCTGCCAGCGCATTACTGGCGAGGAGCGTTCACACAAAGCAGGACCGAGTGTCCTGTTACATTGCATGTATTATGTAGTTACAGGTATATTTCAAATTTCATTCAATTTGAACCAGTAGTTTAAGAATTATAACTAGTCAAATTTCTTAATTTGTTACTTACTGACTGACCGATCATCAAAACTCTAAAGCACTTCTAGCAGACATAAAAGCTTCGAATTTAGAATACAATTAGTGTTTAGTGTATTAATCAAGGACAAACTAAAATATTTTGCAATTTCGGTCCAGTTTTCTAGATACATGAACTGCAAAAATAACTTTGTAATCCTATATAAGTGTATAGGATTACAAAGTTACATTTGCAGTTAATGAATCAGTGTACCTGTTTCTATATACATAATATAATGGAATAATAAGTGTAGATTGGTAGGTACCTACCATACTACCATCTATGTAGATGGTACCGGAAAGTATAAAAAGTAGTACTATCTACAAAAAGACATAAGATGCCATCAAAAACAAACTTGTAAAAAAACCAAGTCTCGCAATTCAGTTCTTCTACCGTAAAAAGTTGTGAGATCCATGTAATACCAAGTCGGTTAATTTATCCAGACCCTACTTAAAGGACCTTCTGTCTTAAGTTATTACGTAATTAGTTAACCTAACAACATCTTATAGTGAACATATCAATATTAAAAATCTTTTAAGTTTTAAATAAATAGATTGACTTGGCAATCGCACTCAACAATCTAATTTAATATAATATTATGTATTATATTACTTGTGAGATACATTGTGTTTTCATGCGATGGCCAGGTCAATCTATTTGTTTAAAACATAAAAGATTTTTGATATTAATATGGTCACTGTAAGATGTTGTTAAGGTTAACTAATTACGTAATAACTTAAGACAGAAGGTCCCTAAAGTAGGTCCCTAAGAGATTACATGGATCTCACAACTTTTCACGGTATGAGAACTGAGTTGTGAGACTTGGTTTTTTTACAAGTTTGTTTTTGATGTCATTTAATTTTCCAATACAAAATGATTTGTTTGTTTTGTTGTCATGGAAACCATTGATAATATTTAACTCAATGATGGAAACTGTCAAAGCGGTACAAAGCCGCCAGGTCAGCTAGTGTGGAACGGAAGTAATGAACTAATTGGTTGATTGATTAGAGGCCACCACGGCATACGTTGAATTCGTGTAACTTAAAAACTATGTTTTTTTTTTAAAATTTAATAACAATTTTAATCTAACACTTGTCATACGTACTTGTATCATGGCAACTTAGCACTACAACTTTCCATCCCCGGCCTAGGATATAGGTAGACCCAAGATAATATGAGAGATGTAGTGTTAACGGATATGAAAGAGTGAAAAGATTTTTTGGAGAGAGTTTGTAAATTATGTCAGGTGGCACTTTAAGCTTCACCATCATTTTTTGAGACAGTGAGAAACTTAAAGGGTTCCTTAAGCCGTGTGAAACGAAACACCGTCAGAGGTTTTCTAGATACTCTACTAGATTCTACGAGGGTACGGCACGGATCGAAAATGCCAAGATGAAGATGAAGACGTCTAGGGCAGAGCGTAGTGGAGGCGGAAGACAAGGAAAGCTAACCATAAGTTTTAAAAAAAGGAAGAGAGTAAGTTTTACATTGACCTGGCAAAAGAGCATGCGAGCCTTTTTATGGGAAGCAATCGCCGTCACCCATGAACACCCACACCACGAGAGGAATTGATAAGGAAATGATGATAGTATATCACCATAAAATTAATGAGAATGAATTATGTAAGAAATCTTTATTAGTAAATCTATATCTATATTGTGTGTCGAGCGACCGGCCACCGGCGGATAACAATTAAAATTCTATTATGTCTGGTATTCACGCAGACGAACTCATAATAGTATTCTCGCAAACCTCTTGAGTTTCAGTAAAGATGGGGGCTAACGGGATAAAGATGGGGCTCTAATGAGATCTCAAGTGGACTTCTTGAGCCAACTTAAAAAGTAGCGTTTGAGCTTTTTGGTTTTAATTGACATCATTCATGATGACGCACGTTCACGAACACTAATCCACTAATATTACAATTGAAATCAATATCACAAATTATAGATAATAAATAAAAATGCATAGCTCTTTATTTTTCTGCCAAGAAATCGATTAAACGTTCTAAATAGCACTTTTTAAAAACCAATGTTTGTATTTTTCCAGCGACTAATTAATTATTATTTACCAAATACGACAGTTTAAAATAAACTCTGCGCCATAAAGTCTACAATTAAATAGCTGTTTATGCCGTATTAGGATTTTTTTTCAGTTCTTATTTTGCATTAAACTTCATTGCTATAGAAATAAATATATTTAGAGGACTGCGAAAGGTCGTGAGTTCGAGTCCTACCTGAAGTAAGCAAGTCACTTTTTGTCTAGTGCTATTTTCAGTCGTAGGTAGGTTATATCGAGATCAAGGCCAATTACAATTAATCCACAGTGTCTTTCGTTGAGCAATTAAAGTGACTCCAACACTTGTTAAACACTAAATAAAATACTTTGTAATTTGGTTTACAAACAACTATATTTCTTTTTCAAGTTACCGAGCGATCACCATCTTATCTTCCCTCGTTCAACCAATCACATTTCGGATAGCACTTTTTAACATGAAAAATAATGGCTTCGGTCTCTTTGGTCAATTGCGCCTCATCTGTAATATGATTAGAATTGATAATGTGTCATTTCTTGGCTATATGGTCTAAGGTCATTTCTAATCTAAGAGCTGGAGCTATTATTAATATAATAAGTATATAATATTTTCTGTCTATGACAACATTACATATTTAATATCGAAATCAGAATAAAAGATCTAACACACTGTATCCATATGATGTTTTACAGGAAATTATTTTTAACAGCGTTTCGTGTTTGAGATGATCTTGACATGACCAGTCACGCATTTGTTTACCTACTTGTGATGGTATTTGTCCTACTTATGCATTTAATGTGATGGCGGTAATTTGTTCCACTGAAGGCTACTTGTCGTCTATGAGATTAGTGCATATTGTCATTAGATTATTGTTAACACTTTATTAGTACTTACGTATAAAGCGCTCAAATAAATGCCCAGTCCAGAAAGGACGATAGGACAGCTCTTTGTGGTTGTTCCCAGAAAGACACAAAATAACTTGGGCAACTTACGGTCGTTTTTTAACATTCCCATCCTGTTTAGATTTATTCGCAGTCGACATCGATTTTGTATGTCTCAAAAATATATCTCTTATAAAAGTCAATCACATAATCTTAACAAAACAATGATCTAACAGTATTTGTAAAATAAGATATTTTTTTTATGGACCTATCATATTTTTATGTATATGTATACAGCACGTAAGATTTGAACCAAAACTGTCTGAATCTCGTGTTACCTTAAGTGCATTCAGCTTTACATATGATATGAGTCAGTAAATCAATCAATCAAGATTTATTGTACAATTTATTAACATTAGTAGCTACCTAGCTACAAACGGAAGATTTTTTGTTAATTAATGAACAAACATTGAAAAATATAGTTACACAAAAGATGCCACAAACAAAGTGTCGTGGATTTCAATAGGCAAAGCATTCTACAATCTGATAGCAGAAATTAGAAATTCGATCAATAATAGCAGGATTACTTATTATAAAAGACATCATAAACACAAATGAATAGGTCAGTCAGCTTCGTGACGAATATATGAAAATGGTAAAGATATAGATCTTTACCTTTATCTTTGTTACGCGTGCTTACTTATTCCCCAGGGGGCGACGACCAGTTGGACGCCCCAAGTACTGCTGGATGGACGAAGTCGCCAAGAGCTCCAGAAACCAGCGACTGGCCAGAGATCGCGCAAATCAGGGAGCAGTGGCGTCACCTTGTGTTGGAGGTCGACTTACTTTGGGACGCTAGTAGCTCACAGGAGCTGTGACTGTAAGTCACAGAAATATTTTAAAAGTTCGCCTCTGTGTTCGAGTGGCGAAACGGTCGGCACAATACACGATGGTTCTAAGTTCAATTCTCAAGTCGGGCAATGTGTTTTGGATAATTTCGATGTATAACTCGGGTTTGTGATTACCAACCCGTATTTGGCGAGCGTGTTGATTAAGCCAATCAATTGTAGTGATGGCATGATTGTAATGATGAAGGCGTTTTCCCAGCAGTAGCAGTAAAGTGGCTTATTCCTTTCAATCAAGTTGAAGTTACTATCAATCATTTTGACTCATACTCGGTCCAAGGGAGAGGATAACAGATTATGCTATAACGATTGGTTTGTGGCACTGGCTTGACCGAAGGTGATGGACGAATGACACTTGTTTGTACATGGGAAATACCTTTGATGGAACATCTAGCAGTCTCTACGTAATCAAGGCTTGTTTTAATTAAGTTGGATGTCCTAGGCATATAGCATTAGGTTTTTCTGAACTAAAGCTATTCAGTCAAGTGTATTATATGTAGGTATTTAAAGTTTACTTGCAAATTAAGCGTACCTAAAAATAAGATAATGTTCCTAAATTTAATTTTGTTAACTTAATTGGCACTGTCCTTGCACGCTTCTTGTTTGTACATATAACAAGAATAGCCAATCAAATATTTGAGTATTGTTTAAATTATCTTTGTCCTTAAAAAAACGGCGTTTCATTGTACGCTCTGATGAACGTCTGATAATTATCTAAAAGCAAATCCAATTAAACAACAGCGTTTAGGTACAATCCTAGAATTAGATAAACTAGATAAATAAAATTTTAACGTGCTGCAAGTAATCAAATTTAACTTGGGGTAAATAACTATGAAGATATTAATATACACCGCAAGATTAATGTCGTTTGTACTCGCAGTACAAAAGAATAGCTTTTTAATTAACTTTAATTTGCTTTTAATTTACGTACACAAAATACAAATACAAAATACAAAAAAGTTTATTTCAGCAACTTAGTCTAATACAGTCATAATGTGGTTGGTGCTCCCATTTGAGCTAAAATAACTTGTTGTAGGCAGCACCGCTCTTCCATAGCATGATTACAAATAGACTAAACCACTTTACACGTACACGTACTGAACAAGCTCTGAAATCTTTTGAAAAATCAGCTGATCCATCACTTTTTTGTGATTTGGTATTATTGTGATGTTTAAAACAGCTGATTATTAAAGATTTCCGAGATGGCCTTACCTTAAGTCCGTAAAGCCGTTGGTTTCGGCTGCATAAGCAGTCCGCACTGTGCCGCCGTGGTGGTTTAAGGCCTGTTCTCCATGGGATGTTTCCAGCTATAGGGAACCCTCGAGCCCCAGCAGTGGGGACATGAAATGAGCTGACTATGATGATGATGGTGATAATGACAGCAATTGGTAGGTATGCAAAATTATAATATAGTACTCACCCAATCCATAAACATCAAGTAACAGACAAGTATTCTAAAACATCAATGAATATTCAATGAATGTTTAATAGGGAATAAAAAATATCTTGTAAAGACATAAGAATTTATAAACGACCTTGAGTTACGCCTACGGACTACGATGGATACGTTAATTAACATCTAAGTGGATTAAATTCTTTTTTTCTTTGATTTTATTGATTTACATATTGTCATTTTCACTGTTTCCGCGTTTCTAAGAACTGAGCAAAAAGGTTTTATTATTTGTATTGCTAATCTCAAATTTTACGGTAAATTTTAAGCGATTTTCTTAGTGATCCTTGTTGGGTGAATAGAGCTATACAGGGTGTTTGGTAATACCTGTATCATCCCGAATATGGCAGATAGGGCACAGGTCGTAGGACCCCGAAAAATTAGAAACATTGTTACTAGAAAAGCACCATATGGCCGAGATACTAAGGTTGTTGGTTACTAAGTAAAATTGTAAAGTGACAACCCTAGGTCCAGCTGATACATTGTTCTTGTTCGTCAAACTCATGATCCAAACTAAACAGAAGTCAAAACATGTCTGGGTTGAACAAAAATAATGTAATAAAATAAATTTGAGTTTTTGTATGGAAAAGAAAATCTTCATAAATATGATTTTGCATGTTACCACGGTGTTATTTATACATGGTTGCATGGCCATGTTTCAGGATTATACACATATTACCGAACAACCTGTAGAAGGTCCTCGGGTTTTTAAAAAAATTAAATGAAATATACAATTATATTTATTAGAACACATAGTACAAACTTATGTACCTGTAATAAAAAAACAAAAATTCAAAAAGAGTCGACACGCTTGCAAATTGTTGAGATTATTTGTCACCTATGATATTTTTTATTTTCTTCTACTTCTTTTATTTTCTTATTCTTATTTGTTTTTCACATGGAATCGTCAAAAACTGATGAGGCACTGTAAGTATGTATAACTATAAATAAAACTACTACTTAGATGATAAGGCCTTTATCAAGCAGTAGTGTATGTAGGCTAATAACTTTACTTTGCTATAAGCGGATGAACTCTCGAAGGATTATATATTTTATGAGCAAATCGCCGTACTTTACCCACTATGGTGTATTCCATACATAATTAAAGGAGCTGGTATGTATGAGGTTCCATTAATTGTTCTGTTTTAGGAGTTCTCGTAGTTTAATTATATAGGGTAAAGCCACCAAAGAGTACCTACTCATTACCCGAAAATACGAATTATAATATAATTATAATAGACGTCTTTAGACTGTGGGCTCCTAAGTCAAGGTCCTAGGTTATTTTTTATACTGCCGATCATAACTCATAATCATAAGTACGAGTATCCTATCTATTACTAAGGAGCTTTTTTTATTTCGTAATTAAATTATAAGACATTATAACATTTCTGACTTTACTGCCAATTAAGCAGTCGTTTCAGCATTGTTGTTAACTGCTTTGTCAGTTGCATAAGTATTATTGTCTATCTTATTTTATTCCACAACAAGGACCGCACTTGACCGTCATCTCATTTGATAGTAAGCCGGGCTTTATATAACATTAAACGTATGGTAACGTTCAAGGGCGTAGCCAGGATTTAGTTCAGGGGAGGGGGGGCAGGCAAGTAAAACTAATACGTTCTCTACAAAAATATTTATTTACGCAGCTACAAAAGCAACCTTCTCGGTTCTTTGCAGAACCGTTTCAAGACTTCACTTGAAATTGCGTGTACATTTTCTTGCACCATCTTTCGGTGTACACTTAATACACACAGGCCATTTAAGCGGTTCTCGAGCATCGTCGACCTCAACCACGTTTTGACACGCCGCAGTGTAGAAAGGACCTCTCTATGTTGCTCCTGTTTGTTGCTATTAGTCCAGTAAAAGTTTTAAATGTCACTTTCGATCAATAACTTGAATTTTTGAATATAAGTTCACTTTTTAACTTGTATTCGAAAGAACGTATAACTTATATTATTATCGAAAGGGACATTTAAAACTTTTCTTTAGTGAACTAAGTACTCGTATATGCGCGCTCGTCTCACCTCGCGTAGTATCGAGATTCGAGATTTATGTAGGTATAATAGTGCACGAGACTAATGTGTGAGTGACGCACGAATTTCTTTATACTGTGATTATAAACACCATTATTTTATTTTATTTTATTTTCGGTTCGGAAGCACCTCGGTCCTTGACCTAGGGCACACCTCTATCATACGGAAACCACGATAAGCTTGGTACCGTAACCTGGGTGGCATTCTTACCGGTAAATTACCTGACCGCTCTATGCGCATTGGCTAAAGCGCATTACGTGAAAAAAAGTAACTATAGTTTACTAAATAACGATATCTGCATTAGCGCTACCAATTTAACTTTATGAAATAACGTTGCTTAACGATACTTATATTGTGCATTTGGTAACGTTATCAAGCCTTGATAGTAAGTGACGATAAAGCCGGAAGTAAGTATTTTTCATCAAACTCTAGGGAATCATCAACTAATAAAGAATTGGCGTATCTCTTAACTGTTGGAAGGCAGGGCTGTTGGTGCAATGAGGTGACGGTTAAGGATGGGGGATCCATGGCCCACCATTTACGGGCACTCCACTCCAGTCTCCATCACTCCAATCTTAATCATATTAGACCATACTCAAGGGCACTGCACTCTATCGCTTTACTACGTCACTCCAAATTTAATTATATTACTACTTGGATTTGGAGAGTTGGATTTCCAAACATTTCAAAAACCATCTCTAGTTTGGAATGATGGAGTGGCGCGAATGGAGTTCCCATCCATACGTCTGGAGCATGCCCAAGCTTCCGCGGGCCGCTGTTAGGGTTAGCTCCGGTGATTGCCTAGTACTATCTCGGATAACCCTGTTGGCGGATAGTGGAAGTCATAGAGGAGAGTAATAGGTTAGGGTACCGGTGGAAGTACTGGAGTTTTTTGTGCCCCCATGCCCTGCCGAGAGCTTAGGGACTGAGTGGGGCGATAGGGGTTCGGGAGGAGAGTCTCACATAGCCATCCGCGTCTCCCCAGACGCAGAAGCACAGAGTAAATATAGAAGAAGTACGCGCACGGCGTTTTCTCCAGTAAAAAGGGCTGCTAGAGTAACCTAATAAATTAAGTAAATAATTTTTTATTGTTTTCTAAAGTTTGCGAACACTATACATTTAAATAATATAAATTTTACGGAACCACTCGCGTTTATTTCACACATTAATTTAGATTGTTATATCCTGACGTTTTGAACCCTTTGCAGGGACCGTGATCGTGAATAGAACGCATCCAATTAGATTGAAATGAGGGTATGCAAGTTACTTATCAATTATGAGACGAACATCACCCCAATCTCACTGTAACCATGGACCATGCAAAGGGTTAAAAACGTCAGGATAAAAATCTAAAATAAACGCGAGTAGGTCATAAAAGTTTATTTAATCTTTAATCTAATCTTTCTTGTCTCTTGAAAACTTCAACCTAGGCATTTGTAACAACAGAACAGCCGAGCGGGTTAATCTTTGAAACACGAATGCTCAGCTTATTGTGCAACATCTGGAATAGATGAACGAGGCTTATAGCAACTGTGAAGTGGAGCGGAGGCGTTCTTGACCGCGGGGTGGTGTCTGAGGCCTTAGCCTGAATGTGCATCGGGCATCGGCAATACGTGCATAACTCGATTTTTATGCGGTATAACCTGATATTAGTATACTGCCCAAATGCACCTGTAAGGAGAAGTACGCAAATGTTCTTACATTCCTTTTGATAGGAACATTGGTTTCGTACGACGGTTTGTAGGTACATGATATCGCTATTATGATAAGTACTCGTCAAACTGTAATTTAAGAGATAAGAAAGATTTTCTATTCAAAAATAAAGAAAAAATAGTTTGTAACATCCCGGGTGAATGCATAACACATAATTTACCTAGTTAAAAAAATATATGGTAATTTCTAAAGATGGGATTTTTATTTAAGAGTTATATGAAGTTGCTTCAGTGTTTACGCAGAGACAAACCGATAGCATAGTAGAATCCGATAGTATAAACTGCAGGCGTCTACTAGTCTACAGATGATTATTACCGCTGTGAACGTTCGATGCGCTGCGGCTTACTGGTTCAACTTGTGATCTTACAAGTTAAGCAACTTTCGCAATTGTTGGTCATCGGTTGGATAATATCCATGCTTAGGGAGGCACGTTAAACCTTTTGTCCTGTAATTGTGGCATAATATTTTCAATATTGACCATTCATCGTCCCACCTTTTAACATAATCGGCCATCTTACGATAACAACCTAGACTTAATGCTTAACGAGCCTTCCAAACCAAGGAGTACCTTGAGAAATTTTTGTTCGGTTTCCCATCCAATGATCCGGTAAGTATAGCGAAAGTTGCTAAATCCGAACGAGCAACTGTTGCGCCGTCGAGCTCCTCAAAAACGAGATATCTATACTAATATTATAAAGAGGAAACCTTTGTATATTTGTATGTATGTATGTTTGCAACGAATAAACTCAAAAACTACTGGACCGATTTAAAAAAATCTTTCACCATTAGAATGCTACATTAGCGCTGAGTAACATAGGCTATATTTAAAAAAATAATAATATATATGTATAAAATACTAAAAACGGCAATTTAATTTTCCAATACAAAATGATTTGGTTGTTTTGTTGTCATGGAAACCATTGATAATATTAATTTAACTCAATGATGGAAACTCAAAATGGTGCGAAGTCCGCCGGGTCAGCTAGTTATTTATAAACATAAACGGCTAATCAGCGCGACGCCTAGCATACCATGACTCCCGCGCACTTGACATTGAAATTATTCAATGGATTACGCCGTTTATGCAATACCGATCGGCCTTAAGTTAATTAAAAACAATAGATTATTTGCTCAGCGTCAACCGGCGGGTTGCGTGACGGTGGATCGTCGCCTGCACATATAAGCCTTGATCCGTTTGCCCTGCTTCGAGGCAAAGAGGACGAGGCTACACTTTTCAGTCCATGCGCCTGCACCCATTGTCATCCGAATCGATTTGCGGCGGTGTAATAAGCTGGCGTGATAAAAAAAACCGACTCCATAAAATTTTACTGGAAAAATTGCACTAAAAAGTAAAAAATAATTACGTAGTTTAGTTTGTTCAATTTACTTGCTATTACTTAACTTATATTATACTCAATCTTATATTCTTTCTTAGGAAAATATATAGATACAATTATTGTTATTTTTGGAGCCGGTGCCAGCCAACGAAATTGTTGGAGTCGGTGCCAGTTCGCGTTTTTAGTCAAAATTTCATGCATAAGATTGGATGTACTATTGTGATTATATTATAATTATGTCGTGTGCAATTCTTAACCCCCGTGTGGTGCCGGGTGTAAAGAAGTGGACGTCTTTTTGGCTGACATGATGATGATGATGATGTCGTTAAATGTTAATGTTAAAGTAACCTTGCCTGGCACCGACTCCAAAAATAACAATAATTTTACCTATATATTTTCCTAAGAAAGAATATAAGATTGAGTATAATATAAGTTAATTGCAAGTAATTTAAATAAACTAAACTACGCAATTATTTTTTACTTTTTAGTGCAATTTTTCCGGTAAAATTTTAGGTGTCGGTTTTTTTTGTTAAAATTTTGTTTATTTCTCGCTTTTTAGTGATTTGTTTTTTTTCGATCTATTTAAAAGATCTAATATGGGAAGACAACTGGATTTTGATAAAAATGGGACCAATCTGGTAGTATATCCTTTCAAATGAAAAAATAATTTTCCAAATCGGTGTATAAATGACGGAGTCATGAGATCATGAAACTCCGTCTATGACAAAATACTTGATCACATATAGCAAATTCTTTATATCCCACACTCCGCTGAGCGAACAGGTAAGCGAAGTGATATCGTTAATTCGATGGTTTAAAGGCATGAGCCAAATTCCAAACGTTGTTAGCTCATATAAGGAGCTAGGCTGACAGACAAACTGACTGGATAAGATCATTTTTAATAGCTAGGTCATTACGGGTACCTTGAAGAGTTTCTATGGAATCAACACTCTTAACAACATAAGCTAAACTATTTTATAATAACATTGATTAACGAAACAAATTTACAAGGCGAGGGTGGATGGAGCTGTTGGAAAGGGTAGGCCTAGACGGACGTACTTAGGACAAGTCCAAGACGTACTAAGAAAAGGTCAGGTCAGGAGTACCCATAACCGACGAGCATGTATGAAAGGAGTAATGAGAGTGGAGGAGGCGCAAGAGGTGTGTCAGGACCGTAGCAAGTGGAAGGATGTGGTCTCTGCCTACCCCGTTGGGAAAAAGGCGTGATGGTATGTATGTATGTATGTATTGATTAACAACTCTAGTAATCTAGATACCCTACGGTTGATTAATATTAAAAGGTTTAACATAATCTAGACTGAATCTAACAAAATAAGGATGATTTTGCCGGAAATCTTTTCAGTAAGTGATAATATCGATAAAAACTCAAAAAGTCTTTATGCTGTATTTTTTTAAATGGCTTCTGGAAGGTCTACCAAAAGCTATTGACATAAATTTCTTAATAAAGTTAAAACTTTTGTGTTCAATGAGCAGTTTTCAATAGTCAAAACAATGCTAGGTTTTTTGATAAAAAAATTTTGCTGATATTTATTGTGTCAGTCATTTGCAAGTGCTTAGTCTCAACCATAATAATAATGAAAAACTCCCCATGTGCAATCGTTCATGTGAGAAGGCTTGGGCCTAACAGAAAGGCGTTTATTATTTTACTTAGACTAGAAATTGAAAAAACCGGCCAAGTGCGAGTTGGACCTGTAACTTTTAGAAGTTACAGGGGGGGGGGACACATTTTACCACTTTGGAAGTGTCTCTCGCACAAACTTAGAGTTTAGAAAAAATATATATTAAAAACCTCAATATCATTTTTGAAGACCTATCCATAGATACTCCACACGTATGGGTATGAAGAAAACATTTTTTTTGAGTTTCAGTTCTAAGTATGGGAACCCCCAAAATTTATTGTTTTTTTTCTATTTTTGTGTGAATATCCTAATGCGGTTCACAGAATACATCTACTTACCAAGTTTCAACAGTATAGTTTTAATAGTTTCAGAAAATAGTGGCTGTGACATACGGACCGACAGACAGACAGACATGACGAATCCATAAGGGTTCCGTTTTTTGCCATTTGGCTACGGAACCCTAAAAAGACAAAGTGTTGAAATAAAATATGAATAGGGCTCCTTTGGCTTACAGAGTAAGAGTAGATAGTATTGATTAATTTCAGGGAGTTTCGGTGACACCAGTGTCGACACTTTAAGCCCAGTGTCCGACAGTTTTCGTCGTCAAAAATAACATAGATTTTTATATTGTTTTCTAAAGTTTACGCGAACACTACACATTGAAATGAAACAACTTTTACGGATCTACTCGCGTTTATTTACCACCAGCCTGGGATCCCATCATACAAAATATTAAATTCCAGGTCCCAACACCATACTGGCAGCCCAAAAGATACTGTAAGCTCTTTCTGCGTAAAACGGAACGCACCTGAATAAATTTAAATGAGCATACAAGCTACTAACTAATTATGAGACGGCCAACACCTCAGTCTCCCTGTGACCACGGACCCTGCAAAGGGTTCGAAACGTCAGGATAAACATTAACTGAAAGTAATGTGTAAAATAAACGCGAGTAGATCCGTAAAAGTTGTTTCATTTCAATAGAGTTTTATTAAAATTTTACCGGAAGGCAGCTAAGAAGCCGCTGGTCTGTATGAAGACTAAAATCTATTGCTGAACCCTAAGTATTTACAATGGTTAAAAGAAAAATAACGATGATAATAAATAACGAATAAATAACAGAGCCCGTAGCCAAAGTAACATTACAAAAACGATAGCGAAACGATAGCGAAGTTAGAAAAGAATAAATGTATGGGATTGACATGACGTTGACCACGTGATTTAGCGCGGCTTATCTCAATCCCATACATTTTGTTATTTTCTGGCTGGCTCTATGGCTTTAATGGCTGGTTCCTATCGGCTGGCACTATTCTACCCTAATATATTTTATTTTACAAAAACACAAATGTTGAAAAAAATTCCACGAGCAGGATTTGAACCTGCACCCTTTTGACATAACGGGTCATTTTTTCAAAATATTTGTAAAAATATTATGATCGTATATGACGGTAGTTGTTGACACTGAATGGGCGCCTTTGGCTTTCAAAGTAAAAAGTATATAGTGTTGAATAATTTCGGCGAGCTGGTTAGAACCGCGATAGCTCAATCGGGAGAGCACCTCATCCGGTATGTCAGAAGGGTGCAGGTTCAAATCCTGCTCGTGGAAATATTTTCAACATTTGTGTTTTTGTAATCTTTTAACTACATAAAGCATTGTAATATTAAATAACATTGCAGTAATACTGCTATAACAGCTCTTGGATAGGGCCCAGGACTTATAAGGCCGCCTGTACTGAGTCATGAATGAAGGGTGCAGGTTCAAATCCAGCTCGTGGAATTTTTTTTCAACATTTGTATATTCTAATTTGTTTTTCAACAAAATTTGCGTTAAAAATTATTTAAACATTTTTTTTTAATTAAAAAAAATACTTATACTAATAATGAAAAATATAACCTGCTTTAATTTTATTTAAATATTAATTGTTACTCGTACAAACCTATAAAGTTATAACGTCCATATGTATGTGTAAAAATGGATGTAAATATCATATCCAAGCCGGTTAATTAATGTGCGTTCGCTGAGTGTTTAACACTTTACCAGTGAAATCGTAAAACTATGTAAATTTTATTTTAATGCAAGATTTCTTACATTGATAAAGTAACTGTGCTATAAAAAATATAAATGGCCACTTGTACCGTCGCGTACGTTTTGGTATAACATATAATTCCAGACGGTCTATAAAGAATTGTATTTTCTTTAGATTTAAATATCTGTTAAAACAAAACAATAGATATTATTACATTAATAATAATATTCTTTTCTCGACCAAAATATTTCGTAGATTTTTGTCAAAGATTCGTATAAAATATATTTTAAGTATTGTTTTATATATATTTAATTCAGCTTTGTTGTCACTGTGTTATTTATTATACATAGGTGTAAGTTATCATTCTACTTTCTCCTAGAAGAGTATTAAAATATAAACTATTTATAAAAAAAATAGACAAAATAAAAAAATAAGCTTATTTTTTATTATTTTGTATTTTGCATTTATAATGATATTAGTTACAAGATAACATTTTAGGAGAAATTAACCAGCCTCAGGAAGCTCGAGTGGGAATCGAACCCACGACCTTAGGATAACCGGTCTAATGCTCTGACCGCTAAGCTAACGAGACCCCAGTTTTTTTTTCTAGTAAAATCTCATCTTTTGAAAAAGCGTTATCAAAAAACGTGACTATGACGCGTTGGCAACTTGGAGACCTCGACATTGTCCGGTATGGCTGCCGAGCCCATAACAGCAGCAGACATGATCGCGCCGACATGCACTTGAAAGGATCACATTCTAAAGGACAATTCAGGTTAAAACGAGCCGCACCGATCACTCACTGAGAAGTGTTTCCGTGGCGAGGGTAAACAGTGGCTTACCCTCGCTATTGTAGCTATACCTACCGTGTCAATATTTTACGATAGGTGTAGTAAATATATGTTTGGGACGATAAATTCGAATAAGCTTTAAAAATAAAATAAATTTATCGATACTAACTATTTTAAATTGGAGGACCTGAGGACTGTTCTAATACTTGTATCCAGGGATTGTTTTTTATGTACTCTAGATCTAAAAGACGCCTATGTCTTAATTAAAATACATGAAGATTTCCGAAAATACCTCAAGATTCAAATTTGAGAATTCTTTATATGAATTTAACGTTTCACCGTTTGGCTTAAATACTGCTCCTCACGTTAAGCTGCTTTTATTGGCCTTAAAATATTTACAAGAAATGTTGTAAATTCTCAGATTCTTCTTCGTATAGACAATCACGGATCAAAACGAATATGGCAGTGGTGCCAACACAAAAAAATATTTTTGTTTGCATCATTTATTCGTTCATCAGAGAACAAAATTGCTGATGAAGAATCAAGACGTACACATCAGGATATTGAATGGCAGCTTGCGGACTATGCTTACAGAACAATAGTTGCAAAATTAGGTATACCAAATATAGATTTATTCGCAAGTCGAACTAATACAAAGTGCCCTACCTATGTTTCGTGGCATAGACATCCAGATGCATACGCTATAAATGCCTTTACCATTTCATGGACAAATTTTAATTTTTATGCCTTCCCTTCTTTTACCATGATATTAAAGTCATTAAGGCGAAGGACACCAAGGTAAGGTGTGCCTTACCCTTCGCCTTAAAGAAAATAATCACTGATAAAGCCGAGGTGGTGCCTCAGTGGCCCACACAACCGTGGTATCCTATTTTTAAGAAGTTACTTAAATCCGAACTGGTTGTATTTCAAGCTGAAGAGAATTTAATTGTATCCTCTCATACCAGTCGCCGCCACATGGCGGCAGGAATAATGTCCGTTAAGCGATAATAAGAAGAGGTATTCCACACGAATCCATAGCTATACTATTGAGTTCTCTCTCTGATAATTCGTACAAACAATTCGAAGGGTGCTATAAAAAGTGGTTCACTTATTAAAAAAACACAAATGTTGAAAAAATTTCCACGAGCTGGATTTGAACCTGCACCCTTCTGTCATTCCGGGTCAGGTGCTCTTCCAATTGAACTATCGTGGTTCTAACCGGCCCGCCGAAATTATTCAACACTTTAACACTTTACTATGAAAGCCAAATGTTGAAGCCTTTGGCTTCAACATTTGTGTTTTTGTAATTTGTTCGCAACAAAATTTGCGTTAAAAATGCTTAGGTACTTCTTAATTGGTCTATAATATTTGTAAAAATATTATGATCGGATGTTAGTGACGGTAGTTGTTGACATTGAATGGGCACCTTTGGCTTTCAAAGTAAAAAGTGTTGTATAATTTCGGCGGGCTGATTAGAACCACGATAGCTCAATTGGAAGAGCACCTGACCCGGAATGTCAGAAGGGTGCAGGTTCAAATCCTGCTCGTGGAAATTTTTCAACATTTGTTTTTTGTAATCTTTTAACTACATAAAGCATTGTAATATTAAATAACATTGCAGTAATACTGCTATAACAGCTCTTGGATAGGGCCCAGGACTTATAAGGCCTCCTGTACTGAGTCATGAATGTAAATTTTCCTATTTACGTATGTTTGTGAGTTATCTAACAGTCATAGTAAAGTTTTTGGTTAGCTTGTATTAGATAACTGATGTGATACAAACATACTAATCATATATATTAGTGTTTAATTTTGAGGAGATGGTTAGGGCAAAATCACAATTGCAAGTTAAAGTAACTTTCGCTAAGCCACGTCATCGGATGGCTGATCAAATTGTTATATCTCATGCTCATCTCATGATGACATCAAGCTCTTCTTTACGCATTAAAAAAACGAATTATGAGTAACGTGGTTGTTCTGTAACATACTGTATGAGGTCCGGTCACCCATCTTTTGACAGTCTTTCGAGAATGTTGCTTAGCTTTCACGATTGTTCACCCAACGAGCCAGCCGTATCGGCATCGAGCTCCTCTCTATACGTTAGTGAACCAATTACCAGTTACGTGCTCGTTCTGTTACATAATGTATGATATACATTATATCAGTGTCTGTAGGTATCATTAAGTCAGTGACCTTGACTTTCGCCTTCGGCATTGACGGCCCAGCCGGCTTTGCACCAAGAGTTTCTATTAATTTAGGTTTCCTGTCATTCGTTCAAACAACGTATCGCATATGTTTATACAACATAAACTGTAAGAAGTAAATATCTCATTTTGACAAATCCAATTTCATCAAAAGCACGTTCAAAAGTATTTTCATTCCAAAACCTAACGGTTAACATTAGAGATAGGCATTTTGTAATTCTTTCAATTACTCGAAGCACTAGTCTGTATTGTTATTTTTTGTAAATCTACTATGTCTTAAATGTTTGTTTTTTTGACCTGATCTTAACACAAACAATTAAAGATTGAATAACTTTTCCGACAAATTTATTAGACTTACTGTTGCTATAAAATTAAAGGTAGTTAAAAACAAAACGGTATTTGTTTGATCCATTTTTTTTTAATTTACTTAAGATAAATATTCATATGTTTTTTTAATATAGTGTTATGTTAATAGTGATTATATTAATAAAATCAAACGTCTTTTGACGTTCTCAAACCAATTAGAGATTTATAGAAATTAAATAGAGAATTAATTACAAAAATATTGTTAGTGTAATGAATGTTTTAAAACAAAACTTTTGCGAATATTAAAGTTTGAACAATAAACATTGTATTTGTTTAGGCTTTAGCGAAATTTACACTTCATATTATTTTAATGGCATTTTTGTGTATGATTTTCCGTAAAAGATTAGTGAACCATTAATTGGACCACAATAATGGTCTATTATTTTCAGTACTTTTTTATTTTCTTGTCTAAAGAGGAATTGTATTTTTGGTTTACGGCACTTCCTGAAGTACATTTATATCTTAGGGTACATTATTTATTCTCCGTCATTTCATTATATTTTCACGTTTTTTTTTCCATATATATATATATATATATATATATATATATATATATATATATATATATATATATATGGAAAAAAAAACGTGGTTGGAGGAAAAGTACCCTTAATATTGATGATGGCAAATTTTACTGAAAGGAAACATTCCTTTATTTTCAAAAATAATTAAAACTGATTTTAAAGATTTTTGAAAAATCACCTCTTTGAGCCGGGAATCGAAAGTGCCCACTAAGTGTAAAAATATATTTGTTTGTCTTTCTTTAATTTAAGATACTATGTTGCTAAAAAGGAATAAATCCTTATGAATGACTCTTTCGGTTGGTATCATAAAATACAGGTGTTTTTTTTTCACATTTCACCGGTTTGATTCAAGCAGGTAATTTTTCAAAAATCTTTAAATGCAGTTTTAATTATTTTTGAAAATAAAGAAATGTTTTCTTTCAGTAAAATTTGCCATCATCAATATTAAGGGTACTTTTCCTCGGTCTTTTTTTTCATCCTGTATAATACAAATTTTGTCAAAAACAAACAGAATGTTTGCAACCTCTTTTCAAGTTCAATTTGCGGTTGGCCAGTTTTTTTTCGTGTTGGTCATTCGGAAATAGTGTCATTGACCATTTTAAGTTTCCGGATTACTGGTAAACTTACTTACACCCACTTGCAAGAAGCTTCACATTAAACCTTCTTTAGTTAATGCCACTTTATCACTAATGAAATCATTAAAATAATGATTTCATTAGTTTGTTGCATCAAACTACTTTAGGCTAAAAACTTGATCCTTTAACTAATGAGAGCATTATACATTGTTGCCAATAATAAATTTTAAAAATGAATGAAATGAACGAGTGGTTGCGTTTTGCTTTGAAAAGTATTTAATAATTGTGTTTAAATTTGCCGAAAACAAGCCGTGTCTGACACATAGATGGTTTGATAACTTTGATATTGTTCTTTCAAATACTTTGGACGTGAAAGTCGCGTTAAACTTTTATTGTTTTGGTATTATTTTGTTAGTGAAAATGTCTAAAAAACGGAATAAAAAAACGAGAACGAGGTGCAAACTATACTTCTGGCTGCCTAGTGTGAGTTTTGTTTACTATCCGTATTCATTCGATTACGTTTACGAAAACGAAAATTAGTATGGCATTGAAGCAGCCCCTCCTGGCGGCATACGAGAAGAGTTACCATTTTGCCATACAAATTCTCGTTTTCGTTTACGTGATCGAATGGCGAATGAAACTCGCACATGGCACCCTGAAGAAAAAGCACTATTGGCTGATCTCATAAAACAGTAAGTTTTATATTTTTGTACTCATTTACTTTGTTTTCTAGATATAAGTATAAAAAAAAAAGGGTGCAGGTTCAAATCCTGCTCGTGGAAATTTTTTCAACATATTTTGTGTTTTTGTAATTTGTTCGCAACAAAATTTGCGTTAAAAAAATTTTAAACATTTTATAAGTAAGTATGTTATTGAAAATAAAAGAACGGAGACAATATTTATCAACAAAAAGAAAGAGGCCTGGATTGAAATTACTAGGAAATTCAACAGCAACTCTAAACCAGGGAGCAGAGGGACAGAACAATTAAAATCTCTATATGATAACATAAAGCAGAAAGCTCGTAAAAACGTGCACCGAGCCAGGCCAGCGTGCTATAATATCCCTTATTTTTAGTGATGCATTATTGAACATTGATGGAAAAATATCCTTTTCTGCAGCGGAACATTTCAGCTAATGAGCCCCCAATGCTATTGATCTTCACATGGGTGCAGTCAAGAGCTCCTGCCACACGTGAAAACCCATCAATGGCGCGTCGCGAAGAACCGCAAACAGATCAGAAGCTGTGTAAGACCACAAATGACCTTACTCCTCAAGGTCTGTGGCTCCAAATTGAGGCGGCCTCGAAGCTGCAGCGCTGCCTTTAAAATTCGGTAGCACAGCCGGAATTCTTCTCCGTCAAGTTTTTCGAATAAATTTAACCTGTCTGGGATCTGGCGGCGAGGAACATCTTCTGGTTCCGATAACGACGATAGGCTGGTCAACGACATATTCAGCAAAAATACAAAATAAACACGACGTCAAATTAGTTTAATGGCCCGTCGTCGACCCATTAAAAATTTTAACCTCTAAAATGTAATTTAATGAGGTCTGATGCGCTAAAGTCGCTTCGTGCAATACAAAATACCGTTAATGGGTGGTTTGACACTTCATTAGATAAATTTGACATTTCCATATTTAAATTTTAAAGGAGCTTTAAAATGCATCATAATTTCTTTCTTGCAATGCTTTAATGAAACATTAAGGTTTAAAGTGGCATTAAAAAGATAAAAATCTTTCTTGCAAGTGAGTGTTAGACGTGTTTCATTGAATGACAAAATTAAATAACCTCAACTGGTGTTCCTGGATTGATCGGAAAGTCATCGACGAATATTGATTTAAATAGGCAGTTCAATGTCACTTCCTAAACGGAATTAGTTATTTGCACCAAGAGATCTATTGATCAACTAACTAAAATTTATGAAATTAATTATAACTTCTACTTATAAACAGCAGAATAAAGGCATTAATTAAATCAAGCCATCGATACATTTGATTTGTATTTGGCAAGCGTGGAGATTATACATGTAATAGCTTAGTCTTTGCGAGTTGGGTATTAAAAAATCCGAAACACGCTTTGCTCGCCTGGGAATTGAACCCGGGATCTCCGGATATCGAGAGTGCTTTGCCACTCGGCAACAGTAGCGTATTATTTTATTTGATTTATACTTTAACTACATTACACATTGTTTTTTACTTGAACGCCAACACCCATTGAAATAAAACACTTTATACGGAACTTCTCGCGTAAACATTTCACACAAGGTCCGGGGTAACAGGTACCAAGTAAATGCCAGATTGCCAAAATGTGCCAAGCGTCAGAATAAAATCATAATTACGCTAATATTATAAATGCGAAAGTTTGTGTGTATATGTGTATGTTTGTTGCTTCTTCACGCTGCAACGAATGGATGGAGTGGGATGAAATTCGGCATACTGATAGTCTATAACCTGGATTAACACATAGGATAGTTTTTATCCCGATATTCCCACGGGAAATAATGGAAACTGTCAAAGCGGTACGAAGTCTGCTGGGTCAACTAGTATGTAAAATAAATGCAAGTAGTTACATAAATTTTTCATTTCATGTTTTTTTTATAATGCTGATTTTCCAACCTAATCAGTAGAGTCGGAAAACTAGTTTTCTTTTAATAAAAAAATAAACAATATTTCATTCCTGATATACCCTCCAAGCTTTTAGTATCTCAGTAAAAATGTGGGGCTTTGCTAAGTCCTCGGGCGGACTTCTTGAGAGAACTTGAAAAGTGACGTTGCACTGTTTTGTTTTATTTTCATCAACACAATAACACTCATGCACACTCACGAACACTTAACGGTTAATAATCCACCATTATTTTACATTAATATTCGACATAGCACAAATTTTAGAAAATAAAACAAAAACGCAGACATGACTTCACTTTCCCGCCAAGAAGTCCCTTATAGAAATACTTAGCGTGCACATAGAACGCCAAGTTTCACAAGTATTCTCGTCTCGTTGGTACGGAAAGGGTTAAAAGTTAGTAGGTAACCTTGGAGTTGGTGACCAAGTTGATTTTTTTATAATTTCGGTTGTTTAATTGCGTTAATTGATCCACATTCATCGCTTAATTGGATTTATTTAACTTTATTACTTAATTAATACATACAAAACCGCTTCGTTTACTTTAGCGAACATTAGCATATGGTAATTAGTCGATTTAAGCATAATTGGTAATCCGTTCATAAGCTCGATGGTGCAGTGGCTTGTGCGTTCGGGTGGAGATCTTAGAAGTTAAGCAACTTTCCCAATGTTGGGTTGATCTAATTAGAAAAAAACAATGTATTTAAATTTTAAAACCGCTTCTGTGATCTAGTGGTTAAACCGCAGGTGTAGATCTTTGTGTACTCGGATTGGTTGGTTGTAGGACTTGTTCGTCCACCTGGCTAGCTACCACCATTTTATCTAAATATGTCGCCATAACATCATTGTTTGCAGCATTGTTGTGTTCCGGCAGCATAGAGAATCATATTCAATAACTCAATACTTGAGGATTCCCTGTAAAGTGCGCTCACACTTTCGGCCTCATCATCACTTAACATCAGGTGAGATGAAGGGCAAGTTTTTACAAAAAATCGCCTGTATACTTTTACGTATTTTTATATACTTAACGATGAAACAACTTGTACAACGATTCGACGTTACACAAAACTAGATCTAGGGTTCTACCTGATATGTTTAAAACTGTATTGTGCTGTTTTAACTTATTGACACTCAAGAAATCCATAAGTTTGTAAGCCATACTAGACACCGGGTGCATCACAGATGACTCGCTCAACAGATTCCAATTTATATTACCGAGGTTTAAGTCACCAATCAAACAAATATCATTACAAGACTGCTCAAATACTAAATTACAGTTATCAAAGTAGTGGTCCAGTACAGTATTATTCATAGGTGGTGGTAAATAAACTGCGCAGAGAGCTATTTGACGGACAGAATTGTAATTTGGGATATTTTACACGTTTTGAAGGTATCTTTTTAGATACAGCCACTAAAACACCACCACCATCCTTTTTGCGATTTAAAGACGAAACATTTCAAGTTTTTTGATTGAGGTTGTTGAGCTTTAAAGTGCATAATTTTGTAAGATTTTGTTTGGAACCCTACACTGCGCGTGGCCCGACACGCACTTGGCCGGTTATTACAACTGCAACAACGCTGCTACAATTTTGCTTCTGGGGCTCTAGGAATCACAGTCGCTGCCTGTCAATGCGCTTTAACGAAATTATCTCATAACTGTCTCACAATGAAGCGGTATCATTACCTTGATGGCGACGACACGTCCGACCCAATTACAACGGATACATAACTCAGTTCAGCGACGTCGGTAACTACCTTTTGTTAAGCATTCAACTTGTCATATCCTAAATGCATGAAGTGACACGGTAATGGAAATCTTTGTGCTTATATCATTAGTGTCGCCGAGTATCCCGGCGCTTTGGTAATCAGCAAATACAATTATACTTTTTATTACTTTTGCCATTGTTGAGGAAGGTTGAAATAAAATTATTTTATTTCCTTTCGATTTTTCGATTATATCAAATAATAAAAAAGTAAAAATTGATAATACAGCAAAAAGGATAGTGCATCGTATATCATCAACAGTCTTAGCAATTAATGAAACTAACAGACGCTTTTCCATCGATAATGGCGTTGTTACGACGTGGCGCTAAAGTCTGAACGATTATTATTATTTAGCTGCCTGTGCTCATATGTGTACGCAGCTATCAAAATGCAAGGCAAAGAAATAATGTATGGCTTGCGGAAATCAAAGTGTATTTAAATTAAAACAAGTTTTAAAACCTGCATAATTATTTACCTAAATAATGAAAATGTCATTAGTACGTACAAATCTTGAAAAAAAAATATTTAGACTGTCTGTGTAATTATAGTAACATACAATTAGGAAGAATATGAATAGTAAAACTATTAGATGTATAAAGATATTATACATTTGTTCTTAAAATTAAGACTGATTCTGGACCATGGCGCAGTGGTTAACGCGCCCGTTCTGTGAGTGCTTAGGTTAAGCAACTTTCGCAAGGGCCCGTCGGATAGGTGATCAAAAATGAATCATCTCGAGCTTCTCCGTGCTTCGGAACGCACGTAAAGCCGTTGGTTGTGCTGCATTACCAGTCGTTAACAACCACCAATCCACACTGGACCTGCGTAGTGAATTATGGCCCGTTCTCCCTATCCATCCATAAGGAGTGGAGACATAAAAATGAGCTGATGATGATCATGATGAATGTAATATATTTATGTTGTCTTCAAAACCGCGTTTTTATGTTGACCGTCTATACGCAGTTTAAAAGACCTACTTACCTATAACTTTTCAAAATTAATATAAAATTATCATTTAGGGCTACGCAATGAACTTATTATATCAACAAAACTGCTCTGATATGAATAAAAACAATACGAATGATGTTTGCTTTGAAAAAAAAAAGTAGTATAAATCAAATTGAGACCATCCTTTACACAGTATAAGCCTGTAGTACATTTTGTAGAATTGGGCATATTTTAAATAGGCTAGCTAGGTGTTTATCTGCTTGTGATAGACAAGTGAAATAAGAAACATAAATGGAGGAGTTTCACCCGAGTTCTGAGACAACAACACGTGTTGTGAGACTCCATTTTAAATTCTATCTACCGCAGTTCTACCCTTCTACTTATTACAAACACTTGAAATTGCATTAATGATAAACGCAAAGTCATTCTTAACATAAGTGTCACATCTAAGCCAGCGTGAACAACTGTGTCCACTATATGCTGCGATTTCTCGTATTTCACCCTACCTACCATCTATGGCAGTAGTTCCCAACTGGTGGTTGGCGGACCACAGATGGTCGGTGAGAGCATCGGTAATGGTCAGCGGGACAAAACATAATTAAATCCACTGAACAATTTTTAAAAAGACAGTAGGCAGTTTTTTTTATAATTCTGCACTGTCACCTACTCTATCTATTTGCTAATTCCTAAGTCTCAGGGTGGAACAATATGTATATGGCGCTCCTAGAGGAGTACCACTAGGTGCCGAATGTTTGGCATTAGCATTTTTGGTAGCATGAAGTGTGTAAAGATAACCTGTCACTACTGGACTTACGCTACAAATACTTTTTAAGTTTTGAATAAAGATTAAACTTTATTTTTAAGTACAGTTTATGTGGTCCACGCTAACAAAAAAATAGAATAAGGTCCATGGTTGGAGAAAAGTTAAGACCCCTGATCTATAGCATATACACCATCTATATGTAGATATTTAAGGATATCCTTCAATATCTACATATAGTTACTGATTCTGTAAAATGGTCAAACTTGCCCTAGTCAATGTGCTCTCTTTAACCAGCATGTCTAAATGTTTGTCCTTCCGCCAAACTAAAGCTATTTATTAACAGCTTTGACTTAACCTAGGCGTTGACCTTAGGACATATCCATCTTTAAAAGAATGGCAAATAAAAACCACAGGTAATTTGTTCTCCTCAACTACAGTGTTGTGAATACTTTACATTGCCATTTCTACCTGCCCAAACGCTTGTCCGTCTGACGATGGACTCAAATCTTGACGATGACCTAAGGACATGTCCATCTATTCGCTTGGATACAGACGACAAAGAAGCCAAAGAAAGAGAACTAAAACGGAGGACAGATCGTGAGAGACGATTGACGACAGAGATTGTCGATTTTAACTTTTGCCTATCTGAACTCTTGTCCATCCGCCAAGCCAAAGCAAACCTTGACTTTAATCTTGGCATGGGCCTTAGGACGTCTCCATCTATCCGTTCAGCTATAAACGTTACAAAATGGCAAAAGAATGGCAAATAAACTAGAACTAAGCGGTCTGTCCTCCGTAACTCCGCTGTTGTGACTACTTTCACTTTTGCCATTGCTACCTGTCTGAACGCTTGTCCAATGGTCCATCCGCCAAGTACCAATACACGAACAGCCTTGACTTTAACCATGGCTACCTTGGCGTTGACCTCAGGACATGAGTAGTAGCTGTCCAACTTTGTCGGCTGCAAAAAGTCACATCTGCCACTTTTGACACGAACTTGACTGACTTTTTATGGTCAATCAATGTACCTATTACACCTGTATGGTACTCGATGTCGCTATGTTACATAACTGGTCGTACTTATAGACGTTTTTGTTATTGATTTGATATATATGGTTCGTTTATGTATAGGTATGATGAGAGAGGAGATGAAACGCATGTAAATAAAAGTGACATGAATATAATGTTGTTGGATGGAAGGTGAGAGGGAGGCTATCGAAAAAAATGGTTGAATTGTTTATAGGATGATAAGAGTAAAAAGGGAGTGACCGTTCGGATAACGACTGATAGAGGATAATGGGAGAAAAAAGGAAAAAGGAAAATAAGGAAAAAGGAGAGAGAAAAGGAAAAATCAATGCAAGCAGAAGAAGAACTGTTTATGTGGTATATTATGGTTAGGCCAAGTTCGATTCCCAGCGAGAAATATTTATTATACTATATTTATTATACTTATTCATTTGATTGTGAGGCTAGTTCTAAGTCTCCAGGCTAGCTACCACTATCTTAACTTGTAGACTGTCGCCATAATGTTTATATTATTGCTGTTATCTAACAGGTAGAGATATGATAGCCAGTTTCGTATAGGTTGAGGATCCATCTTCAGCTCTATTATTATTTGCCATCAGGTGAGATGAAGGCAAAAAGTGTTTCAGCATTATGGTAAAAAAAAAAATTATTTCATTACTTATTCATTAGTTTCTTATCCCGTTAATTGTTAAGTTATTGACATTATTGATATACAAATTAAATCCTGTCTGTGATTTTTAAACGCTGTGTTCAGAAGTAACATTTGAAAAAGGAAATACTTACAGTCGATATAGTAATTATAATTTTCGATATGTTTAAAAAAATATATGCTTCTAATTTTGCTCACGATTGCCACAAAACTGCAACGATACCTAAAACTTAAAATAAAACAAACAAACGAGCATTTTAATCAGAAATAATTGTTTAAAATAAAAAAAGGTGCATTATAATGTCTACAGACAAAGAACATTCCTCGAAAAGCTGGTTATGTAAATGGTAAGTGTAATTAGTAAATTAAAATTGTTTTAAATGAATTTATATGACTTATTTAGAATAACGTAACACATGCGTGCGCCACAAAAAAAACTATTAGTTAAATAAAAACATCGGATTTAGGCATGACTTGTTCCAGTCACACTTTTTTGTGGATCTCAATTAACACGTTATTTATAACGTACAAAAAAATTAATGAGACGGAGTGGATAATTGTTAATCATAATGAATTTTATCACTCACGTATTTTTTTTCAGTCTTATTTTACAATGTCTGTGTTGAAAAGTACACTCTCTATAATAGAAGGACACTTACCAATATATTTATACAAGAAACAAAACAAAACGCAATAAGCATTAAAAATGTTTCTTAGTTTTAAACACTTTGCTGGTTACGTAGTGACGAAAAATGTGAGTAAATATGAATACTTACGAGTATACAGATCTACTCACGTATTAGCAAGAGCTTTATCGGAGGCGCGCTGGTTTATTAATTGAAGAATCACTTCCGATGAAATAAAATATCGGGCTCCTGAGCATTGGGTAATGTAAACAATATTAACTTTAAAAAGATTTCTCAAAGAAGTTCGTGAACCTTATCTATAGATTGTTCTTACTGCTCGTTTTTGTCAAATGAATATAGTTTCAATATCAGCCGCTGTTCCCCACAGTAAGAGGCCATACGACATGACACTATGAAAATAACTAAAGTAAACTGTTCTACCAGTTTCAACGTCTCTTAACTGGCTTATTATTCTAATGACAAAAGCAGCAGAACTGAGTTTGCCGGCCAATTTCGATATATGAGGATTGCAGTTTTGAGTCAAGGGTTATACCTAAGAAAACTGTTGAGTCTACCGAATCTAATCGATCACCGTTTATTTTAATATCGGTTGGTTCATTCTTGACATTTGGTAGTCTAAATTAAATACATTTTTTTAGCGTTAAGCTGCAAACTATTAACAGTATGTAAACCAGGGATGCACAGACTTATTAAGACCATGGGCCACTTGGGCAAAATGATGAACCAATGGCGCACCAACACAATTAAATAAAAAAAAGCGTGGCACTGCATTATGCTTACAATCTTTAATCTTCTTTCATTAATAATCTTTATTTTTAACATTTGGCTCAAATTTACCTGTAGCTACACGTAAAATGCTTCCAAACTTTCATTTGCAAGGCGGTTTCGATTTTTTGTTTTATTATTATTCAATACCGAAAAAGTTTGTTCACATATATAAGTAGAACCAAATAAACTGGCACATTTCAGGGCATAATTTTATCAATGCACACTTTATCAATGCACACTTTGTACATAATTTTATCAATGCAGCGGTAAAAATTCAGCAAGTCCCCTTTAATGAATTTGTTGCGAAAATCATCCATCCCTGATGTAAACCAACTGAGTCTGAGAGAGCTTTTTTACATCGTCGTAATTATTTTTACACCTAGTTACGTTAAAAATGAGTGAAGTATCATCGGCAAATAATACGATTTCACAGAAATTCTCTACAAAGAAAGGCAAGTCATAAATATAAATAAAAAATAGAAAGGGACCAAGAATGGACCCTTGTGGAACTCCCATTTATACATACATGAGAACCAGATGATTTAGTTCCATCAATATCGACAGTCTGTGTTCTAGAGCTGTGAAACGATTGGATTCAATTTTGGGCGAAATCTTTGAGACCGTAGTAATGTAATAATGTTGATTCAATATGTAGTAATGTTGCAAATAATAGTCTAATAAAACATTTATTACGTAGTATATTTTTCTTTGCGTTGTATGTTGTATATTTTTTATACAAACCACATGCATAAATGAAGCACATTTTATAGTAGTTAGCGCCTTAACCATTTATACAGACAATACATAATCTAAAACCGCCGCAAAGAAAGTCGAGGTATAAAAAAATAAAATAATAGATCGTTTATTTCTCAGATAATAATAATATTCGCTAATATCTTATAACCATCGGAACGAGATGTCAGCCTCAATCGAGGTTCGCAACAAGGACCCCGTGCTTTCCGGTCACGAAGATATATAACTTCATTTCCGACTGAGCTATTGGCCATTTATTACGTTTATCGACATTGCTCGTTGTTCTAGAGAATCTAACTGATATACTACATGTCACGCAGCGTTTAACTATGTTGTAACTATGCATAATGTTATGTGTTGTTAGATTAACGCTATGTTGAGAATGATGGCCGGTGGCTAGGGTTCACACGGAACCTGTTTGGACCCACCTTCTTGAACTCGCTGGTTGTTTTGTTGGAGAGAGTTTGCTAGACGGCATTTTCAGCGTTACCGGACTTTTTGGGGACGGCGAGAAACTTAAAGAATTCCTCAAGCCGTGTGAAACAAAGCACCGTCAGAGGTTTTCTAGAGGGTACGGCATCACGCACTAGTGCGTGTCCCCGTACCCTACCACCGATGGGTTCGGATAGGATCGGAATGGTAGTGGTAGTCCGTAGTCAGTGCCCACCTCTGTGGGTTAGGGAGCTAGGGTTTTAGTTGGTATACTTCTAATGTACGAGTATGGTCTAAAGCTGGGCTTGTGATGAGCAGAAGAGTCTCACGAAAAGCGAGATGACAAACAACTGTACAAACAAATGTTTTACTACGTATTTAAATCAATTTAGACTATTGCTGAAACTCTAATATTTCAATAAATATATTATTTAGTATTTCCACTAAATTTCTAGTGAATAAAGGCAAATATCCCATAATTGAAATCCCTATTTTATTTACCATCAAATGATTTCTTATTGCTCGCCTTGTCTACTTAAGAAATCTTCTGTTTATTGTATAATGGTAATTACAGCTTCACTAGTTCTAACTCTACGTTGAAGAGCCCATAGTATAAATGTATTGTTTTCTAAAGTTTACGCGAACACTACACATTGAAATGAAACAACTTTTACGGATCTACTCGCGTTTATTTTATACATTAATTTAATTAATGTATATCCTGACGTTTCGAACCCTTTGCAGGGTCCGTGGTCACAGGGTTCTCAACGTCAGGAAAGTATAAACGTAAGTCAGAACAAACAAAAGCATAACAAACGATTTAAGTTACTTTGAATAACTGTTCTAAAAATAAGACAATTATTATAATCCTTTTGTTCTAGCAACTATTAGTTCATGAGAATATAAAAAATACAAAAATCCAGATAAGCAATCAATAACACAAAAGCATGGCATAATTGATCAGTTTTACATAACACCTGATCGATCTCGTAATTATTCAAATTAACAGACAAGAATCGTATAAAGATTAATCGATAATAAACTCCATGACAACGACGGTATCATATAGCATCAATGCTGTACTCGGACATCAATTAACATAATTAATCAACGAATAGTTATTTATTAGGTATTATACAAGCGGGACGGATTTCTGAAGCACAAAAGCTTATCTTGAAAAATCTTTATTTATTAGTTTTATTGTTTGACATCGTATATTGAGAGTTATTGTTACCGGTTCTAAAGCCGCATCCCTTGTCAGCAGTCCTATCTTTGCAATCCCATTCGTCATCATCATCATCATTATCATCATCATCATCATCATCATCATCATCATCATCAGCTCATTTTATGTCCCCATTGCTGGGGCACGAGCCTTCCCTATGGATGGATAGGGAGAACGGGCCATAAACCACCACGCGGGCCCAGTGCGGATTGGTGGTTGTTAACGACTGCTAATGCAGCCGAGACCAACGGCTTTACGTGCCTTCCGAAGCACGGAGGAGCTTGAGATGATACATTTTTGGTCACCCATCCGATGACCGGCCTCTTCGAAAGTTGCTTAACCTCAGCGCTCGCAGACCGGGCGCGTTAACCACTGCGCCATCGAGCTCCTCATCGCATCTCCTCCTCTTTCCTCATCGCAGAGCAATCCCATTAAAGCTAAACTAATAACTTAAATCTAAGGGGAAAATAATTATTCACTGCAAAACTTTATTAAACTACACAATTTGTGTTACATAAAATGCTTTGAATAATGACAACATCTATACGGTTAATGTTAAATTTGTTAATGACTGATTCCCTCTCCCTTTGATTCCTGTCCTTAAAGCAATATACCAACTTTCTGACACATAGGGTAAAGCCACCAAAGAGCACGCACTACCAAAGAGAACCGCAGTACTACTAATTGAATAATTTTAAATTTGTTAGATACTACTTGCCTGTGACCTGACGTGTGCATGGAGTCAATATGGTACGTAGTAAGTATTTATTAATCCCATGAATGTGTGTTTGCCAATAGGAAAAATTGAATTTTGTATATGAATACGTACTCTTTGGTAATGTATACTTCTTTTCTTCTTCATTCAATACGCGAACTTCTTCAATGAATAGAGACCGGATTTAATTCTAAAAAGTAACTTAATGTCACTTCTATTATACACTTGAGGTGCAAAAGCGCTTGCGCAAGCACATGTTCATCATCACTCACTTCTGGATCCAGAGGTACGAAGCGCCTGCACTGCCCGAGAAGGCATTACATGCTCCAAAATGAATTTTCATGTTGAATTTTTGTAGTTTTGAAATTAGGAAACGTGATTTTCTCTTTCTTTCAAAGGCACGCCTAATTGGATCACTAACATTCCAATCCACTCTGAGGATGTTTGATCACTACGTTCGAACCTGTCATCTACATATAAAACTACTAAATGAATCTGTTGGCTACACTAGAGACACCTAAAACGCTTGCAATACCTTATTCAGCAGTAACTTTTAAATCTATGCATGTGATCAATGTCACAATTGTTTTAAAATATCATAGCAAACAATATTCACTCCCTATATATAACTAGGTCAAAACGTACTACAATAAAATTAGGCCATTAGCCATTTACACTCAGAGCGCAAAACGTTATGAAGGCTGTCTTTGTCACAACGCGTAACGTCAGCTACGACTTAATTTTGTCGGAACATGGGTAAGGTGTATATTTTGATGTACTTGTCAATGTCAAAAGTAAAATTGTTTATTGTTGTTTTACTCACTATTGCGATCGATCGGTCCGTTTTCGGTCGATCATGGAATTTTGATTTTTTTTTTTGGTTTTTCCTATTTTAAATAATTTTTGAATATGGCGTTAAGGGAATAAAGTTAACTATGAGAGGGCAAAATTGGATTGATACACATAAAGAGGGGAAATAGATTTAAATATGTGCACAAGTATGTAAGTGTAACAAGGCAATTCAATGTGGTATACTTAAAATTTGCGTGTTAATATTATATCGGCACCACATAGGCCTTCATCAGTTAGGAAGGAAACGTGATTCTAGGATAAGGTTCGCCGGTTCAGAATCACGACTTGCGATCTGATATTTCCGATAGTAGGATGACGTTCTATAAGAGACTTATGTTATAATTTTAGTTTTGCTACATTCAATTTTAATTGATGTGTTTTTTTGGCGGACAAACAATGAGCCAAGTACTTAATGTTTTTTTATTATTAACATACAACCTTTACAGATATAATAAAATACATTTTTATTATATTTGAAATAGTCAAAATGAAATATTTTAGCTCTTTCTATTATAAAAAAGAATTTGGTAATTTTCGAAATTTTAGTATATAGAGTGGTATTAAATTCGGTATTGTTTTGTCCCATCGTAATGTTTAGAAAAATATAGTCTATCTCTATTTCTCTCTCTTCCTCCTTATAAGGCAAAGCCTTCCTTTCACTCCTTTCCTTTCATTCCTTTCCTTTCATTCCTTTTATTGCCCAAAGGCATGATATGATATATATATGATATGATCCACCTCAGTCGATCTGGTGTGCGTTCAAGTGATCACACTACCTCTTCTGGGCCGATATCGGCTTTGTCTACCTCCAGGAACCCATTGACCAACTTTGACCTTCACCTTACTACTTAACCTACAAAATGCAATTATATCTCCACAAAATACACGTAGTACGAAAAGAATAAAAATATTCGATTTTAATTATAATAAATTTGACAACGTTAAAATGCCAAAGATAACGTGAAAGTACCTCAAGGTGGCTTACCCCTGAAGTGAGGTCATTAAGTGACTATGTTTTTACGCCGCTACATTATGTTTTTGTTACTATTTTAAATTAAGTGGCAACTCTGGTATGTTTTTTAACTATAATGTTAATGTTTTCTTTGTCGTTGGTCCTGCAAATTTTTTTTGGTTTTTATTTGATTGTTGGTGTTTATTTGCAGGTAAAGAAACATAGGCTAGGTAATTACGTAGAGTTTAAATACAAGAAAATCCCTAGTTGATAATGCAAAGGTCAACTCTACAAAAATATCACTTTTAGAAATGTTTGTCTACCCATTCTCATTATTATTATTGTTATTATTATATCAGCCATAACTGTCCTACTCTTGGGTAAAGGAGTCCCACCTTATTACTACCTTCCGTTCCCCTGCAACTTTTAGTCTTGAACCTATCAGGTTGTCCCGCTGTCTTCGTCTCGGTCTACGCTGGACATATCTACCGCATGCCGAACGAGACGTGGGCGAAGATCTCAAGGAAGTGGACCCCGCATAATGCGAAAAGGGATCTATTGACTTAAAGAAAAAAGTTTTGAAGTAAAAGTTTATTTTTTTCTTTTTAGCGCATTTAAATAAAAGCTTGTTTTTTAAAAAGATTTTACTTTTAATTTATATT
The DNA here is from genome assembly GCA_963082485.1 of Eudonia mercurella. Taxonomy (NCBI): domain Eukaryota; kingdom Metazoa; phylum Arthropoda; class Insecta; order Lepidoptera; family Crambidae; genus Eudonia; species Eudonia mercurella. The sequence continues at coordinate 14,438,844 of OY720022.1, read as the reverse complement.
TTACTTTTTAGTTATTGCTGGACACGGTTCTCAGTCTGTTCATCAGATTCCTTTCATTTGATACCCATATTGTAGACAAGCATTAAAAACTTACTCCACCATATTGGATTTAGAGTGACGTCACTTTATTTTTCGAGTTATTCTCAGCAAGCCCTTTCATTTCATACCCATATTGTAGGATTGCATTAAAAATAAATAGTACGCCATCTTGGGTGTGCCGCCATCTAGGATTTAGAATGACGTCACACAATTAACCATGCATTGTCATCCGAACTAATCATGCATGTAAAATTTCAGCTCAATCGGTTGAATATATATATTTCAAAATAGACTTGCAAGATTCCATCCGAACAAATATACATACATACATTGCAAGTTAAATAAAAGCCTGTAACATACAAAATTTCAGCTTAATCGGTTGAATATATCTGCTTGAAAATTGAGTTGCAAGATTCCACCCGAACAAAAATACATACATACATTGCAAGTTAAATAAAAGCCTGTAATAAAAATGATAAAACCTATGATTAATACAACCTACCTTTAGTATTTGTGAAACGCATAGATACCTAGGTGCTCACATAAAACTTTTTGCCATGCCAAAAACTAAAGAGCTTGACACTGTACATAAAAAACGCATGACTGTAATCCTACAGTAGTCAATGAGAGTACCATGAGTCAAAAGACACTAAGACGTTAACGTAAATAATTACATAGTACATACATTTTACCATTGAAAATGGTTATCAGATGCAAATAGCTTGAGACGTATTTTTGGCCATAGCTCCGAGGATTTTGGGAGAATCGAGATAGAAATAGTATCAAGAGTTGAGGAATTTATCGAGACACGTGTGAGCTTTGAATTTTAAAAATCGGCTAGAATTTTTTTTGAAATTTTGAATAATGTAAAAAAAATCGGGGTAGTTTTAATCATGCAGAAACGCTACGGTAGGAAGTTTTACAAATGTGCATTGTAATGCACGTAATGAAATGTACTTCAAAAGCAGTATATCGAACTAGCGCATGATAAACATATCATGTAATAGAACACTATTACATGATCGAACACTTGATAATGACTCCGCACGACAGCCACCTTAACCTCTAACCGCAAAACAACTCGGTAGCGTTCAACTAATCACATCACAATACAACGTGTACAAGGTGGTATGAACTTTACCACCTCTAGCAACGACCGTAGACAGTAATGCTGCTATCGAGTACTCTTTACTTATCGAGTCGATCGAATTTTGGTATGGATTTGAGGGTGCACCACCTAGTGGACCGATCCGATCCGAATGCCTCGGAGAATCTAGTAGGGCACGGGGTCACGCGCTAGTGCGTGATGCAGTTCCCTCTAGAAAACCTCCGAAGGTGATTCGTTTCACACGGCTTGAAAAACCCTTTAAGTTTCTAACCGCCCCCAAAAAAAGCCCTGGTGAAGTTGAAAATGCCATCTCTGAGGCAATCAGCAAACTATATAGAAACCACCTAGTAACTGATCCGATTCGAACCCCTCAACAATCTAGAAGGAAAAAGGGGAGACGTCAATTTTTTAGACGCATTTTTTTAAAAGTTCACTGTAGAGATTGGGAATCTTGTGTGTAACGCAACAAGAATTTGCTGTAAGTATAATAATAATAATAATACTTATAGTCATATATCTTATGATTAAGTGCTAACTACATAGTAGATAAGACTACCCTAAATATGGGTGTGTATTGTGTGTGTGAGTGTGTGTAAATGTGAGTGTGTGTGAAAGCGTGTGTGTGTGTGAAAGCGTGTGTGTGTGAATGTGTGTGTGTGAGTGGGTGTATGTGTCCCAATTAAGACTGATTGTCATAAGGTTATTACACTTTCCGTGCTATACGTATATAACTGAAAGCTTTTTTGCAATGATATTACTGCCGGCCGCCTTCTTTTATGTTACTAAGCCGGCAAATGAGCATACGGCCGGCCTGATGGAAAGCAGCCATCGCAACCCATGAAACCCGATCCTATCGGACTCCTTGGAGAAGTCTAGTAGGAAACGGGGATACGATTGCGTGATGCCATTCACTCTAGAAACCCCTGATGTTTTCGATCACACAACTTTAGAAACCCTTTCAGTTTTTCGCAGCTCCCCAAAAAAGTCCGGTGACGCTGTAAAGGTCATCTGAAACCGACATTACTGTGCACTATCAACTACGAGCACGAGCCGCGATAGCATAGTTGGTAGTGCACCTGACCTGGCATGTCATGGGGTGCGGGTTCGAATCCTCCGCTCGTGGAATTTTTTCAACACTTTGTCTTTTTTCAAATATTTTTTTTCAAATTGCAATTTTTTTATTGTTTGAGCCAGTTTAACTGAACTACAACTCGTATGAGATGGAGCAGTACCAATTTGCTACATGTTGGTTTGTAGACACTTGACAAATCTGGCACTGCTTCGATGCCATACGAATTCTCGTTTACATTAACGTGATCGAATAACGAATAAAACACGCACTGGTCGAAAGTATTGGTTGTCACAAAAGATCTCGTACTGTCGGCGACAATAAAAACTGGACAATGTTTTTATCTGGCAGACCAAGGGCCTTAACTGTAGCCACCGGGGTTATTATACTGAGAGGTTTGTGGCCAATATCACTTGCATAACGCTTTCTGATAGGGTTGGCGATTGGTGCTACCTCCAGAAGCTGTTTTTTTTCAACCACACAATACAAAACGGTGTTCAGTTATTTCCCAAAAAGTTTAAAAAAGTAATTTAGCTGTAACTACCTTTCGTATATTTTTAAATAATACTCATTTTTATTTTATTAGAATGCATGCGTGAAATAAGTTGGCAGGTGTATATGTTTTTTAATTAATTTGATTTGTTTACAAAAAAAATAGCAGAGAGGAGCTCGATGGTGCAGTGGTTAACACGTCCGGTCTGCGATTGCTGAGGTTAAGCAAATTACGCAAAAGCCAGTCATCGGATGGGTCACCAAAAATTAACCATCTCGAGCTCCTCCGTGCTTCGGAAGGCACGTAAAGCCGTAGGTCCCGGTTGCATTAGCAGTCAATCCGCACTGGGCCCGCGTGGTGGTTTATGGCCCGTTCTCCCTATCCATCCATAGAGAAGACTCGTGCCCCAGCAGTGGGGACATTATGAGCTGACGATGATGATGATCATGAATTAAATATACACTATACAAAATGTTTGCAATAATATAATACAAACAAAATTAAAAAATATATATTTATTTAATACGTGGAGGTTTGTTCCAACCCTAGCTGCCTGATTTATACTCGAAGGGCGCGTGCAGCTGTAGAGCGCACGAGCAAGCGGAACTCGGAAATAATGCAATTTGTGACGTGGTCAGGCACTCCGCTCCAATTACCAACCTCACAACGCAAAGATGAAAAATTCAATGCGAAAGACCTAAAGGGCACATCAAAACCAACAGTAACAGAAATTTATTATAAAAAATATGCCCTTGCAAAGAATTCAAGTAAATTTAAATAGTTTGCACCTACGATTTTAATTTAAATAAAAAAAAAATTAAAAACCTTCTAATTATTTCTATGTTCAATGTTAACTTTTATGGTGTTGAACAAAAAATTCTCTTACTACCTATCTATAATATCTTCATAATTTTAGCCGCATCTGCTATCAAGTGATTTACCCGCGACTTCGACCCAGAGATCACAGGTTCGATTATCAAAAACACGTATTCTTCTTCATGTATCCAGCAGCAATTAAGTTTTTTACTCTATTTACTTTTACTTACTACATAAAGCTTGTGTAAGTACTAACTAATTAACTATTTGTGACATAGGGTTAAAATCTTGCATTTAAAAATTAAATGCTTTGAAGTAATTATAATAAGTATTGTCTCGAGCTCCTTCGTGCTTCGGAACCGAATCAGGTTATCACATTGGTCTCATTTTGTAACGTAAGATGGCCATCGTTAATACCCACAAGCCCGCATGGGGACAGCCCCAAGTTCTAGCTATTTATGTTCATATCACACAGTACCTTTTAGTAAAGATAAAAGAAAGGTTTTTTATGTTTTATACGTACTTTCTTGTACTCCTATACCTACTTTTATTCACAATAAAATACTACTTCTAAACGCATGACCCCTGTGTGGTGCCGGGGGTAAAGTATTGCACCACCCCATCTCTTCCCGTGGGTGTCGTAGAAGGCGACTATGGGACCATTCCAGAGGATGGGCAGCAGCGTCTCTCTGTGATTATTCTCACCTTACTGCGATCGCCAACCCGCCTGCCAAGCGTGGCGATTATGGCAAATTCCCCTCAAAATGATTAATCCTTGAGGGAGGCCTTTGTCCAGCAGTGGACGTCTTTTTGGCTGAGATGATGATGATGATGATGATGAAACGCATGACAACATGGCCATTGCAGTATGAAAAAATGCTTATTATCTATTACTCATAAATAACAAGTACCAATGGATGTTTAGCCATTACTGAAAATTATTGTGATAGGTTTTTGCGAGCCCGTTAACGACCTATTACAGTATAGGAAAACCTGGTATGACAGCATTAGGATAAAGCCCCCGAAGAGCATGCACTACCAAAGAGTACGCAGTGCTACTTATTTATAATATTATATCGGTAAGCAAAACTTAACGCTTCGGTGACCGAGTGCTCGGCCCGATACCAGACGGTCTTGGGTTCAATTCCCAGGTCGGGCGAAATGTATTTCGGATTTTTCGATGCATAGCCCGGGTTTGTTATCACCAACCCGCATTTGGCAAGCGTGGTGATTAAGCCATTACCCATCAATTGTAGCGATGACTCGATTTCAATGATGAAGGCCTTTGCCCAGCAGTGGGACAGTTTAGGCTGTTTACTACTACTAGGCAAAAGTTGACGTTTTTTTTAAAAGTGGTGAAATTTCCACGAGCGGGATTAGAACTCGCAGCCCATGAGATGCCGGGTCAGGTGCACAACCAAATATGTTAGCGTGGCTAACTTTTGTTGCGAACAAATTACATTTTGAAGAATGGTTTTTGTCTGTTAGCTTAATAAAGTTGTACGTGCTTCTACGTAGTACAATATTATGTCTACCAATTCTATACGTACTCGTCGGTGGCTGTACTCTATCGCTAGCGATTCTTACTTCACCTGTTCAAAGTCACCTTAGACTGTCAGTTAGCCAGCAAATATAAAAACCTAAAAAACTTTGGTAAACCAATTATATTCTTATCGTTTTGTAGATAAAAGTAACTTAGTTGAATGATTACGTGAAATGAACGCGAGTAGAACCTTAAAAAATTATTCTCTTTGACGGTAAGTAGTTTTCGCGTTTGACAGGATCTACCGCCAGAGTGCTAGGCTTCTACCCAATCGTGTGTTGATAGATTTCTATACTTGTCTCATAGTTTTAACGTCAAAATCAGATTATCGACATATCGCAAGTTATTCTTCTGAGCCTGCACACATTGAGACCTTATGGTATCAACAGAATTTTTACCATTTCTCAATAAGTAAGTGTCAGAGTGTCTTTCTAATTGTCTGCTGCTGATTGCCTCTGACGGCATTTTCAGCTTAATTTATATAATCAATTTATTTATTTATTTCATTAATTTTTTTTTTATTTGTTTTTTCAGCTTTACCGAGCTTTTTTGGGGACGGGCTAGAAACTGTGTGAAACGAATCACTGTCTGGTTTTCTAGATTCTCCGAGGTTCGGATCGGATCAGGGAGGTTAGGAAGTGCTGCTCCAATGCCATTCAAACTTTTGTTTTCCTGTACATGATCGAACGGTTGATAAAAGTCGTACGAGTACTCTATGGTAGAACAAATTGAGAGGTACTTGAACCGAGAAGAAGTAGCAAGTAACTCGTAGCGGTTTACGGTTCTTCTTTCTATACTTCTTCTTTTCATAAAGTATGTCGCCACTAGTGTAAGTTACTAAATAAGGATAATAACTGACGGCTATATCTTTCGGGCTGTGTCAATAGTATAGCTGGGAAAAAAACCGTTTTAAACCAAAATCTGTGACTTAAAACTCGTTTTAAATTTGTTTAAAATGATTAAAATCATGACCCACGTCGTAGTGTAGTAATTACTAACTACTACACTATGACGTGGTCGTGATTTTAAACCGTTTTATCATTTTGATTCAAAACGGTTTTTTTGCAACTATAGTCAAGAGGTCATGATTGTAACGAAGTAAAAAAATAATTAATACTTTACCTGAGAACTACCTCACCATAGATTGATCGGTAAACATAAAATTGATGTATTTATTTTTTTATAATGTTGTTTAAGAAAATGTCTGAGCCGTTGAAATATCCTTTAAAGGAATGTCTTAATTAATAAAACAATTTAACTTTCGAGTGCAAGTTAGAATTTCTCTAAAGATTCATATTTATCAGCTGTGATAACAGCTCCATTTTTATTTATCGGTTCGGACTAATTAACAGTCGTTAATTTATACATGTTAAGTGCTATTCAGTAACGAGATATTAATTGTGGCACAAATCAAACTATTAAAATGATGATTGAGATGTCGTATGTGCGATAACTGATAACCCTTACTTCTTGTACTGCATTGTCATCATTGTCTCACCTAAAGGACGTTCACAGCTCAACATAGGACCAAATCAAGGATTTCCACTATGGCTGTTCACGCGCTATGGGTATTCAAAGACTTCCCGCTACTTTAACCAAAGAGTCGGTTTTTTACACATTACAGGTAAGCACTTGATCTTTATCTCATCTGATGTTAACTGATGATAACGCCAAAGGTGGAAGCGCACATCACCCGGAATCCTCAACTACTGAGGCCCTGGCTATCTTATCTCTAGCTGCCGGAACACAACAATGCTACAGACATAGATGTTATGGCGACATATCTAGATGGTAGCTAGCCAGGCGTGCAAACAAGCCCTCATCATCATCATCATCATCATCAGCTCATTTTATGTCCCCACTGCTGGGGCACAAGCCTTCCCTATGGATGGATAGAGAGAAGGGGCAATAAACCACCACGCGGGCCCAGTGCGGCCCGCGAGGTGGTTTATTGCCTATTGAATATTGGTGGTTATTAACGACTGCTAATGCAGCCGGGACCAACGGCTTTACGTGCCTTCCTTTGGTTCTAAGGATCAATATTCATTGGAGAAATTTGACAGGTTTGGGTAGGTTGATCTGCCGCTGACTGTACCCCCCGCTGGGAATCAAACCCGGGACCTCTGGGTTTAAACCGGTGGCCTTAACCACTAGACAACATAGGTGTTTTTTAATATAAATTTCTATTTTATTTTTAAAATTTGTGTGTTTCGATAACACATTAAATACATTTCTACATCTGAGTAGTAACGCCACGCTGCGCTGCAGCAGGAAATGGGCCGGCTCGCCCGGCGTAATACCACCCTCTCACAGAATATTGGCGTGTTAAAAGTGTGTGTGAGTGTTTAAAAGTGATACCAACATTTTCCACTTTCCATCGAAAATCGAAGAGATTATGTAATCTGTATTAATCTGTATTAAGCTATAAGCGGAAACTTGTAATTGGCTGTATTTAATTTATAAACGCTTTTAATTTATGTATTAGCTGTAAGTTTTCCAAAAAAAATAAAAATAAAAAATAAAATAAAAATAAAATGAAACAATAGCACTCGTTGCTGTTGTTTATCGTCCGGTGATTGAAAGTACCGAAGGCCCATCTCTCACCCCTCCCCCTCCCAATTCCTACTCCCTCCTCTAGATCCAACTCCTTCCTCAAGGCCGGCAACGCATCTGCGATTACTTTGATTTTGCGGGTGTCCATGGGCGGCGGTGATTACTTTCCATCAGGTGACCCGCCTGCTCGTTTGCCTCCTTTTAACATAAAAAAAAACATCTTAACCCCTCCTTAAAGCTAATACTTACATTCATGTTAGGAATGAGGTTACATTAGTAGCTTACGTATAGCTTCGGGGCGGTGCTTGAACCATGAATTCTTACAAACAAACCGAGCATCGAGTTCGACAATCGATAGCTACAAAGTTGCCTATTGTCGAAATTCATTATAACGATTTACCTATTTACAATAACAAGTGGTTAATACCAGTTTGATACCAATCCTTCAGAGAGTCGAGCTTCTGTCAAACATACCTACACAGTTCAATTTGCGTTCTGTTACATGCTACCTTACTTATCGGGTGCCGTTTTGTTATTCGGTATATAAGTAATTGGATACATACCACTCCAACTCCAAAGAAGCTAAGGTTCTAACAAGACTACGTTCATGATTGAGGTCATTTACGACTCGGAGGTCAAAAGTCACTAACAACAGGCTATTTACAGGTAGATTATTGTTATCAAAGCAAATAAATAATATCGATAATGACATGATTTGTTCGAAATTCAAAGGTTAAATTTATATTGTTTTTTTTTCAGCATGCAATCTTAGTAGTGGCCAGTGTATCCGTAATAAAAACTCTTGTTAAGTATTCATTAGCAAAAGCCTATAATTGTACTACCGTTGGGCAAAGGCCTCCATCATTGAAATCTCCTTTATTATTATTAATATATATTTACCTGTAAAAAAAAAGTCATCGCTACAATTCATGGGTAATGGCATAATCACCACGCTTGCCAAATGCGGGTTGGTGATCACAAACCTGGGCTATGCATCGAAAAATCAAAAATACATTTTGCCCGACCTGGGAATTGAACCCTGGACCTTTGAGTATTGGGCCGAGCGCTTAGCCACTCGGCCACCGAGGCGTTCAGTATTCATTAGTTGAACTTCTATTTTGTACAAAGAAAATTTAATAAGTTTTAGTGACTTCTGACATTTTTAGTTAAGTTGATCTTTTGATCCTGAAAACAAACATCATTGCTAGTCATCATCAGCGCTCAGCGATTATGGAAAACGTAATAAAAACACAACGCAATGCTTAAATAAAAATTTACATAAATACCTTACGACACGTGTGCCGGTGTGTAGCGCTTCAATACAAAAATACAACTAAGTACTAAACAATGGCTCTATAATCTTACCGCCAGAGACAATGACGCGCTAGATAATTTTTTAATTAAAGCGGTTTTATTCCAACGTTTATTTATTGGCAAGTAGGTACAAGGCATTCGCCTGCCGCAGCTTTACGTTAAAATGTCGAACGAACCGAGCGAAATGAGTCAGCAGAAGAAATTTCACGGACCACTTCCCGATAACCTTGTAGTATTACTAATTTAGATACGAACCTTTTTGAAGGTATAGTTCTAATAATTATTAGGTCCGGTTGTTGCCTGCTAGGACAGAATGATAGTAGAATTGCAAATAGCTTCTACCTATATAGCTATCTAGCTAGAGCTAGATAAAACGCATCTAATTTTATAATATTCTAAAATGCCGTGCTTACCGTTAACGTACCGTTTCAAAGATGATAAATATTTATATTATTTTTTTATTTTTTTTCACTAAAGATGATAAATATTTTCTGAGCTATGACAACGGTTCTAAGTAAGATTTTCTCAACTCGGTTTCAGATTGGTTATTGCTGGTTGAATTTATTAATCGGGAACTTTTATTTGCTTCACCTTAGAGGCTCCGCAGACAGAGCAACCTTAGTGGCAGAAACTATCAACTTAGTTGAATGAACTGTCAACTTTTTAAAAGTTTTCGTAAGTTTACCAGTTGCAGCAGCTGCAACAGTATACCGTTGCCGTAATTTTAAATAATTTTTTTAAATCCCTTATCAACAATCAGTGACTGGCGCAGTTGGGGAAAACAGCAACTTGACCCAACTAGTATACATTTGACAGTTGCTAATTGCGGCACTTTAAAACTGATTCAATCATCGATTGCAGTATCATAACTGTGGTCGATCATCGAAACTCGCAACAAGAGTTGCTATGTCTGCGCAGTTTTTTAGGTTATATGGAAACAGCTAGTTACGAGTAGTCTGGGTTGCCGCAATCATAAATCAAAATGGCCCTGTCTGCGGAGTGCCTCAGCTGTTGATCCCGGTTGTCTATAAAGTGAAATGAGCCATTTCATTTCATACTAGGGCACGAGCCTTCCCTATGGATGGGTAGGCAGAATAGGCCGTAAACCACCACGCGGGCCCAGTGCGGCTTTGTGATTCTAACGACTGCTAATGCAGCGGGACCATTGGCTTCCAAACGTGGCTACGTGCCTTTCGAAGCACGGAGGAGCTCCAGATGATAAATTTTTGGTCACTCATCCGATTACTGACCTTTACGTAAGTTGCTTAACCTTAGCGCAGAAAGCAGAAGCTCAGCGTTTAAACTACTGCGCCTTCGAGCCCCTCAGCCCGTTATCTTTTACACTCATCAACCCACATTGAGCTAATAGTGGTTTATTACCAAAACCCAGTATTGGGACTTTAAAGACATATTGACGACAATGACTCCTCCGCATCATTGCGTCACTCCTCTATACCGGGAGTCGTTAACTCATAGCTACGTCATGGCAAATAAGTAGGTGCATTAACCAAACCACAAAAAAGATCACAAATTGTCTAGTCAAATGGGAATCAAAAAGTACCTATCACTTTATTACTATTATTATTTTAGCATTAACAACTCTCTTTATTAATAACTAGCTGACCCGGCGGACTTCGTACCGCTTTGACAGTTTCCATCATTGAGTTAAATATATATCAATGGTTTCCATGACAACAAAACAAACAAATCAATTTGTATTGGAAAATTAAATTGTCGTTTTTAGTAGGTATTTTATATATATATATTTTTTAATATAGCCTATGTTACCCAGCGCTAATGTAGCATTCTAATGGTGAAAGAATTTTTTAAATCGGTCCAGTAGTTTTTGAGTTTATTCGTTGCAAACATACATGCATACAACAATACAAAGGTTTCCTCTTTATCATATTAGTATAGAAGTATAGATTATATCGTCTGATCATTGCTTGAGGTTTGTAATCATAATATTATTGTATTTCAGACCATAGCTTGTTGGTTGATTTATTATTAATAATTGTTATCTTAACAAAAATTATGCTGACATGTAATTATCAAACAGTTATTAAAATAAAGTGATTCTTACAGGACCATCCAGATGTACGAACTATGGAATTAGCGATGTATAGTCAAACTATTAATATAGTTCTGTGGGCCTATGTTTGTAAATGTCGTATTTCTTAAAGTTTTAATAAAGAATTTAATTCATTCGTTTATTCAGCAGTTTCATCTGAACCCATCAAATCCAGCACCCTATGAACCCAGACACAGACACTGCTAACGGAAAAATACGATCAGCGTCCCAGTTAGCACCTTTACACCTGAAGACTTACTCCACCCACGCACAATCGTTTTGAAGAATCGTTTAAAACCGAAGATATTTCCATGGAATATTTTCTTAACAGTCCTATAGTACATCGATGTTCATTCGTTTTGCGGCTTGTGACCGCAAATCCTTGAGGCTTTTGACACAAGTGGTTTTTTTCTGTGACAAATCAGTAACTGAAGTGGCTGATTTTAATTTTACTATGTCCCTTGGTAGGAAAGTGAAGAGTTTGTAGAGTAACTGTCATCAATATGCCACATCATGGTTACATTACTTATTATTTAAGAAACTTCTATAATTATAGCAGAGCTGCTGTTTCTAAACAGCCTGTCGTCTACGAAGAACATTGTTGCTTCTGTTACTTCCGTGGGACTTTTCGTTTGTGTACTCTTAATTTGCAGTTCGTTAGCTAGCAATAAATAATAATCTCCTATACATCAAATAAATTAACACCGTTGGCTCACACTCATCAATTGTGAAAATCCAAAACTACGAGTTAATTGCAGCAGCAGCTCAATCTGCTTATTTAATAACTTCATCTCAATAGTGTGTCAGCAGCTCGATTTTGATTTAATGTTCTATGAAAAAGTAGTCGAATTCAACTCACTGACACACGATTGTGGACGTTATTTAATAACAGAATCTATCGAGACACAGGTATGATAAATAAAATTATGGACCTTAGCAGTCAAATCAGCATTTATGACACAGAAGATAAATATTGACCCCCTTTGAGTCATTTACCAATACATGTCACTTGAAGCTGCATCGTTATTCATACTACAAAGTTATTATGACGCAGTGTTCAGTGCGTGTCAGTCAGCATTCCGTTTCCTCACCTGTACAAAATGAAAGGTACGTAATACTTCCGTATGGCTTTATCGGCACACAACAACGTTATCATAGTGAAATTAGTTCGAAACACAACGAGGCATTGACCATAATCTCCCTTTTCAATCTGTCTTTTATTCATAATCGTTATTCTTTAAACTTCTCACCGCTGCTGGGCTCAAGTCGTCCCATGTGACCGTAGCATAAGCAGAGATTGGGCCATAATCTTCTGTTCGGAAAAGACTATGGCCAAAAGGCCAATGAGTGCGTTGCAGTAAAATTAAAAACGAATTGGCAATTGGATGATGAAATGTCACATCACTATTGAGATGACAATCACTATCGAACTGTTATGGCATTGCCGGCTTTTTGCTTTAACCTAAAAAAGTCACAAGATTTATCAAAAGTAATTTTTATTACTAATAAAAATTACTTTTGATAAATCTTGTGACTATTAATCTCTGGCGAGAGTGAATTGTACATTTTTTGGCTTTTGAATGTAATGTCCTGCCGAGGACAGAGCTAGTGTTGTTGTGCAAGTAAAAACTTGGGTGTGAAAAGAGCAAGTGAACACGCGGTGTAAGCGCGTGGAAGCGTGAATCGAAATACGATCAGCATCGGCGCCCTGAAGTATATAACATAAATATATAAGTGTAACATAGTGTAGGACAAAGAGTTCCAATATCTTGTAGTTAGTTTGTTAGTATTTGTAGGCATAATAGTTTTGTGGCTTTGTTAAATATTGTTGGCAAGTAAAAATTTGCATTGTCATTGTCAATGTTGAAAGTTGTAAATGTAAATAATCAGTAGGTATTGATTATTTATCAACATATTGGAGTTTCCTTGTCCAATACTGGAAAACATTATTGAAAAAATTGCCATTATTTGTGTGTTTTAGTTTGTATAAATAAAATAAAATACAGTGAAAAAATTAAACGCCCACCCGGCCCAGCCAGGAATCGAACCTGGGTCTTCCGCAATCCGAGCGGCTGCACTGAACGTATGCTACCGTGAAGGCTGATGTAAGTGTAGCAATTAACACTTAAAATAAAAAGTAAAAATTTGTTTTAATTTGGATAATTTAACATTTTATTTCATTTATTTTATTATGGTTTTGGTTATTTTATTATTCTAGTTTGTTAACATTCTAGATTAAATCGTAAGTTGTTTAATTCTAGATTTAATTGTAAGATTGTGTACCAATAAGTGTTATAGTGCTTTGCAAATAGTGAAGTTGAGCTATTATCCGGAACACTTAGTATTGGTTTTAAATTAATTTTAGATATTAATTTGGACTTAATTAAAACTTTTATTAATTAAAACTTAATATGAATTTTCTTAGTAAGTATTGATTATGAATTGGGTGAGAGTGTGATTGAGTGATTTATAACTAATTACTGGTGATTGTGGTTCTGTCAATTTATTTTTAAGTAAAAACTTATAAGTTTGAAATGGTTTTATTATTTTATCCTATTCTATTACATGTACACTTTATGTATCTTATTAATCGAAAAAAAATCTATAATATTAGATAACAAAATAAAAATAAAATAATTTAACTCTTCTACTTAATTTTATTGGAACAACGTGTCTAAGCATTTAAACGTTTGTGCAAAACACTACATTTTAGGAGAATAAAGCCACAATATCATTTAATAGTTTAAGTGTTTATGTCAAGCGTTCACGAATACCAGTCGTAATAAACTGTTGCGCATACATGACGCTGGCTTCTACAAGTGAACATCGTAATTTAATATGTTATCGTTGGTATTTCTAATTTTATTTGATATTTCCCATAATAAAAAAATTGCTTTTAATAATATTCTAACCATCGTAATACACCATCAATAAATAAAGTTATTGACCAAAATGGTTTTTTATTTTGCCTGTGAAATTCATGTTTTGTTCGGTGGGAAGTGCGATATGTAACGCGCCATTATGTAGCGGCAGTCATTTTGGATTTGAATGAATGTCTTGAATTATACTGTCATCAAAACTAAAGGTGTGTACCAAATTTCAGATCAATCCGTCAATAGGAAGGGGGTCAAATTTCAATTACTAGATTTGACCCAAACCAATAAACAAATATACGAGTATAAACAGGGCGAGCTAAATAAAACCGTTTAAAGATGGTGGTAGCTCAACCAAGAAAACAAATATGAACACTTCGTTGGTAATCGAACCCGCGACCGAGTCATTTGGGTCTGAGACCGGTGGGTGATCTCAACCATTAGACCACGAAGGCGGTTCATTTGGTTTTATTCGTCACCCTTTCAATGATCTAACTTGCTCAGCTCAAATCTTAGAGTTGGTTTAATGCTCTAAGGCTCAAATAGGTTTACTTGCAAGATCACAATTCCCGATCCAAACGCGCATACCGCTGCGCACCGAGCTCCGTTCTCCGACAGCGCATAATGTTATTACTATATCAACAAATTAAAGTGTTCTTATAACTTAAAGTGTTGAATTTAATGAGGTTGAGCTCGTTAAAATTGAGATTTGTATGAAAATACAGGACGTACACGTCTACGCTCGATGTAATGATAAATTCAATAAATAGGTATTGCAACGGGCTCGTCGAAGCGGATGTTGGTCTAAGGTTGAAACAAAAAAGGCAATGTCAGAATGGTTCAAGAAATAAACAAAGCATCGCATGACAGATTCGATGGCCACACCGTAGAAAATTTGGGTTTAATTATAAATTAAGAAAAACAAAACACACACTTTTTCAGTGTCAGAAAAAGCTTAAGCTATTTTTGGGAACTGTTACGGTACTATGTTTTGTTATTAGTCCTTTGAAAATGACGACTATAGCATAGTGTGAACTTGTGACAAGTAAGAATTCGTAGGTTCTACTACATGGATTTAAATTGCGAATTTTAAATAGAAGAGCTCTGCAAAATATACGATAGTTGCTCCATTCACATAGATATTTTTTGTCGAAGTCGATATAGACGGTTACGTTATCTATTTATTTATACTATTAATAAAGAGGTAAAGTTTGTAACTTTGTTTGTTTGTTTGTTTCTTTGTTTGTTAGTTTGTTACGCGCCGATGTCACATAGACCGCTGTATAAATCGCTGATCATCCAATAACCTAGATTGCTCAACAACAATAGCGAACGACACGAAGCGCCGACGCAGCAGAATATGAAGCGCACCGGACACCGCATCGTGTTGCGACAGAAGACCGGCACTTTTGATTCTACCATCGACCACTAGACATCTATTTTTAGACATAGTAACAATTGAAATTTCTTTTATTATAATTAATTAAATAATTTTTGTTTTTTTTTTGCATCCTTCGGCTGTAGTCTTCGTAATTAGTTTGCGGAGGGTAATCTCTGGAACTATTGGTCCAATTTCTAGAATAAGAAGATTGGGGATTTATGGTACATTTGCCACAAAGTAAGTTTGAAACATTTTTGTAAACTCCATACATTGAAAATAAATTTGTCACATGCATTAAA
Organism: Eudonia mercurella; assembly: GCA_963082485.1. Lineage (NCBI taxonomy): Eukaryota > Metazoa > Arthropoda > Insecta > Lepidoptera > Crambidae > Eudonia > Eudonia mercurella. Next base: position 14,423,285 of record OY720022.1, on the reverse strand, counting down.
AATATGGTGTAAGTTCGTTACAGGTCCAAATCAAAATATGACAAATTTACTACATAAAAATAGAAGTTTGGCAAATTTACACATTTTTATTTCTGTGACGAATTTACTTTATGGCAAATGTACACAAACCCGAAGATGGCATCTGGCGGAAAGTTGCAGGGGCGAACTCAGTGCTTGCTGTACGTGGAGGTCCAAATCCAGAGTCATCCCCGTGGCAGAAAGGGATGGTACTAGGAATTTGTAGTAAGGAAGGCTTCCCTTCCCTCCGTAAAGCTTTTCGTCTCTGGACTATGGAAGAACAAAAATAAAAAGAAGACCCCCACATAACCCGGGGTCGCCCCTAGCCCCGGTGTATACGTAAGACAGCATTTTACCTAATTACAAAAAATATAAGAGATAACGTAAGTTCCACGTGACAAATGATAAAAACAGTTAGGTATTAGGATTTTAAACTTTCATGGTCACTACCAACGCTGTCAGTTAAAAATAGAGTGACTATAACATTTAGATTTCACAGTGAATTTGCAAGCAATTGCGCCTGTTATACGAGACTAGAATTTTGTTTTGCTATAAAATCTGTTATTAAGAACTTCTTAGAACCATTGAATTAGTGTGAATACTAGTACTAGTTACACTGTTACACATATAAGGTCACTTTTTATCAACTGCAAATATTTTGACAAAACATCTAATTATATCAAAGAAATAAGGCCCGGCCCTAGCATTAACAAAAAATTCAGGCTAGTTTTTTTTACTTTTCCTGACACAAAAATTGTAATATTTTTAAGAGCGGCCTCTCTGTCGGCTTTTTTGAATGAAACTAGGTGCACGTGTAAGCGGTGAAGGCATTGCGGCCTCTCTGTTTCGGCTCTTTTGACTTGAAACTACCGAAAGTGCCTTATTTTTCTTTTTAATCAACATGTCTTTTGGCGTTTTTCTTGAAAACTAGCGTATAAAAATTTAAGGTTTTTTCATAAAAATAGTTTATATAATATATTGTTGAATTTATCCTCAAAATATTTGCAGTTGATAAAATGTGACCTTATATATTAATATACAATGCTCTTGATATTGGCCTATAATTAAAAAAAAGAGAAGCTCGGACTGTCTGAATCAAGAAGGATCAACATTGCAAACTTCACTGCCCAAATCGCTGAACCTTAATCGCTAATACCAACCGCCTGTGGGCTAGTGGTAAAGACCCAGAGGACCCGGTTACGATTCCCATCGGGAGAACATGTTTGTGTTCTCGGTTTGGTTGGCGATAGGGCTTGTTTGTCCGCCTGGCTAGCTACCACCATCTTAATCTGAATATGTCGCCATAACATCAATGTTTGTAGCATGGTCGTGTTTCGGCAGCTAGAGATAAGTTAGCCAGTGCCTCAGTAGCAGTTGAGAATTCCGGGTGAAGAGCGCTTCCAACTTCGGCTTTATCATCACTTAATATCAAGTGAGATTAAAGCCAAGTGCTTATCCGTATATTATATTTAAAAAACTTCGCAGCTAGTGGAAAGAGGTGGTCTCTGCCTACCCCTCCGGGAAAAAGGCGTGATGTATGTATGTATGTACATACTCGTATGTATGTAAAAACTTCGAAAGCTGAAATTTTACAGGTGGATCATTTTCATGATATAAGCAACAGAAAAGACGTGATTTTCCGAAATTCCATTGGGATCGCAGGACAACGTAGCAAAAAGCGATCGCTTGTCTTAAATATTCTAAAAATCAAGCTTTACTTTTAAAAACTATTCACATGACACGATAACAAGCAACTAAATACTACTTGCTTGTAATCATAGTAACCATAATCATGTAAGTCATGTGACTTTTTTGTGCTTGATCAATAAATAATTTTTCTTTCTTCCTTTTATTTGAATTTTTCATTGGTACTTGTGGAGTCCAGACAGAGATTGGAAAAAATTTGCAATAACTTTTTTGAAAATTTTTTTTTTCCAACGGGCATATATTCTTTCAAGTAATACCATGATAATTAAATAATTTAATAATAATTAATTTAATTAATTAGTTCAAATTTTTTAATTCATATTCCTTATCTTAAAATAGTTATTTGTTATACAAGAGTGCAAAGTTGCTTTTTAACCGCGTGCTCAATTTTGATGACCGAGCAAGCGAAGGATTCTAAAATTGAATCACGAGCGCAGCAAGTGATTCAAAAATTAGAATCCTGAGCGTTAGCGAGGGAATCAAAAGAGCACGAGGTGAAAAATCTTTGCACTCGAGTGCAACACGTAACTTTTCATCCCACCTCAGCGAGGAAATGACTCAATGCAAAAAAAAAACATTTACAATCACAAGATACTTTTATTTCAGTTTAGGTATTAAGTACTGCATTACGATAGGTAAGTATTACAGAATAATCTTTAAATTATAACAAATAATACTTAGATATAATTAAGAAAAATTGAAAGTAACGTTGCTACAGTTACTTAAGTTGAGTGTAATATTTTTGTTAGGTACTGTAATGTTGGTGTTATTCAACTTATACATTTTATCGCACTAAAACGAAATCGTGTGCCTCCACCACGGAGGCGTCACACACCGGGGGCCTAACCCACGAACCCATAAATTCGGCACCATGGAGGTAGAAGTAAATAGGTTTAATGATGTTTTGAATTCACAAACTTAGTGCACACAATGTTCTAAATTCAATTTACTTTATCCTTTAGCGGATAAAAACGGCTTTTGCACTCAGATATCGAAGAGCAAAAATACTCTTTCCGAGATGGGGGAATGAAAATAGTTATTTGTTATACAAGAGTGCAAAGTTGCTTTTTAACCGCGTGCTCAATTTTGATGACCGAGCAAGCGAAGGATTCTAAAATTGAATCACGAGCGCAGCAAGTGATTCAAAAATTAGAATCCTGAGCGTTAGCGAGGGAATCAAAAGAGCACGAGGTGAAAAATCTTTGCACTCGAGTGCAACACGTAACTTTTCATCCCACCTCAGCGAGGAAATGACTCAATGCAAAAAAAAAACATTTACAATCACAAGATACTTTTATTTCAGTTTAGGTATTAAGTACTGCATTATGATAGGTAAGTATTACAGAATAATCTTTAAATTATAACAAATAATACTTAGGTATAATTAAGAAAAATTAAAGGTAACGTTGCTACAGTTACTTAAGGGGGTGCAGCGCGGACGCAAAACTGCGAGTTTCAAGTTTCTTTATGCTAGCGAGCGAGCGGCGCGTGGCAGTGGTATGACAACGGCGCACGACCACAGATTAGGTAATAGTTACTTCGTAAGCACGACTACAACTAAGCACGCACACTAATATCTGTACAGAGTAGGCTGGTGATTTAATTAGAGCAATGTTTACTTTCGTAAAATCATAGGCGTTTGGGTAAAAAATAATAAAAGTCTTAATATTTTCATATTCATATTTTTTGATTGAAAAATAAAACAACAGTGGCCTGTGGAATATCAATACAAACATTTTGATGTCGGATCATTGTTTCATTTGTGCTATATTTACAAAGTTTCTGAAGAAATAAGTTTGTAGATATCATTACTTTTACGTATTGTTTATGCAGTTCCTGGGTATATGTTTCAAATTCCAAGACAACCATGGCCTTGTGAAAGGATCAAGCTAACCTACACTATTCCTTTTAATGTATCAAGGTGTTGCAAAATTACCCGTTATACGTAAAGGTTGTTAAAGTACATCCTATCAAGAGTCCTCTGTAAATTTCTTAAAACCTTTGCATTAAGATTTAGTTTTCAGTAAAAAGAGTTATTTTAATGATTAATAAAAATATCGACTATGTTAAGGCACATGACTATTTCAGGTTCATGACGTTATGTTACCTACCAGGAGTAACGACTCCTGTCTACTCTGTACCTCCCACAGAGTAGCCTATACCTAATCTTCAGACACTGTATTCTGTGCTCCTAGTACATACACACTGGATATTAATATCCCAGATTTGGTGAACGTTGCATCGTCCGTCCAAATGACCCGGTTCACATAGCTGCGGTCAGCTTCTAGCTGCCGCAGATACCACTCGCAGAAGTTTCTTCGGAGAGCGAAATCACCTGGTGTTAACTCCTGTGTACGCCGGTAGTGGTAAGGGTGTTGACCGTCAGCTCGAAAAATCCGCCAAACTGTGACATGGTTCATGCCAAACCTCGCCGCGGCACGCCTCGTCCTGATGGTTGGTTCGTCTTCGAAGATTTCCAGCACCTCTTCTTCTCGCCTTGCATCTAACGTATTCAGACGTCCACTGCCACGTGAACGATGAAAGGATCCCGTGGAATGCAAACGTGTTGTCATTTCACGAAAACATTGGTAAGATGGTAACCGTCGCTGGTCAGCAGGTGCTCTGCCTTCAATGAAACGTTCATGGTACAAGTCACGAGCGCGAGCTAAGTTTCCATCAGCTCGTCCCACGCACAACATCATCTCGTAGTAATCGGAATTGGAGAACATAGCCATTTTCGCAATTAAAGAAACACACGAAAAACACACATATGGACGACTGAATGAAATAAAAAGAAACTCAAAAATTATGACACCGGCCGGCCTGTCAAAATTCAAGTACTTTAGAAAAAACCATGGTACGCTTTGTTTTACACGGATAATATTTCGTCTGAGATGAGAGTTTTATTCTGAGGTTTTAATGCTAGATGTCAAAATTACGGTATTTTTGCGTATTATAATCTTCTTAGAGCATTAAACCAACATAATGGTACATGGTACGAAGGCCTGTTGAAAAGTTTCATATGTAATTAAATTAAAATCTTACAATTAAATAATAATAACAATAATAAAATTATGTGTTCAATCATCATCAACAAGGTTTTTACGTCTATTATAGACGATTCATGGCGTAGTAGTACATTACATAAAATTACAATTTACTTCATTGACAATCAAATTTTATTAATAACTAATTCACAACATCAGATAGTAATTTTTTATCGGATGTGTATTTATTTATCATTTTTAGTGTAAAACATAAAAAATACACATACACATTGATTTATGCGCGAATACCACTATGCAATTTCCTTCTGCCCGTCGCTCGGCGCGGCGGCAGGGGCGGCTAGGCGACAGCTCTCGAAAGAAGTGTCTATGCTTCTGACTAGTTCTGACCGCCTAGTAGTACGAGGTGGTCAACATTTTGTACGGATTTAATAATCTAATTTGGGTTTTTAATCTTAAAGGACACCGGCCTAATTAATCATAAAAGACTGATTACTATTTTGATATTGTTTAATTTTGATTATTGTTAGTTGTTTGTTTAGTGTAGGTAATCTACTTGTGTAAAAATAAAACATAATGTTTATTTCTGAGTTGGGCTTAAAATAAGTAAAATAGCAAACGAAAGATAAATCGGTGTGGTGTTTTGTATTATTTGTAATATTTCTAACCTGTAGTATTACACGGCTCAGCTTCAGCAGCTTGATCAAATTGATTTGTACAAAATAAAAAGCAAACTGCTTTCAAAGCACGTGTTAGAAAAAATGTTGTCAATCTATGCGGTAAAAATCTAAGTTTTCTGTATTTGGAGTTCCGTAAAAACATTGAAAAGCCAAAATCTGCAGTCACTGCTTTCCTAGTACTACTGCTGTGTAGTTTCTGTTTTTTGGGAAACCACTCCGCATTAAAATTAGGATACGATTTACATTTCCAGAATTAACTGTTTATGTGTTGTACGAGTAATAACTTGTTTTACATCCTAAACCTTAGTGTAAGTTTGTAAAAGCGCAAACGTTACTATCGCGTTTGCTTTAACAGATTAAATTCTCGATCTTATTTACATACCATTACGATCTATCTGTTAAAACTTAACTTAAACGCGATAGTAACGTTTGCACATTTTTACAAACTTACATCCTAATGTTATGATAGATAGAACCCCTAGGTACTGACGTCTGTTGAAGGCGGCACAATACGACACGTGATCGGTAGCCGATTATTGAAATGAAACCTTTTGCATGGATCTACTCGCGTTTATTGTTACTTGGTTTACAAAAAATATTTCATTTCAATGTGTAGTGTTCGCGTAAACTTTAGAAAACAATGTCAGGTAATCAAAAGAAAGGAACAAACAAGTGCGAAAAGGCAACTCCTCTCTCTTGCATCTTGGGATGATCCTACTGTTAGCATGGTAAGTGAAAACTCACCCACATATCCCATCTATCAACCGATATGTTGCGACGCTATAAAAGACTGTGTAATAATAAATAGCTATCCATCTTTTGTTCCGTTAGAGTAAAATGATTTAATTTCAATTATTATTATGCGGAACCCACTAAATAAATATTACCAAAAGTACCAGGTCAACATGATTTCTAAAAAAAGGAGGTGGGAAAATTCAATTTCAAAGATCAAACTACAGAAAGGTTTTGCGCATAAGTTATGTAAGTACCTACTTAGCTAACAGCTACGATTCTTGTTCCCGTACCTACCTATTAAACTCTCTTTTACTTCTTAGGTCGGCTTGCACCAAAACTCACTAAATACGTTTAGCGCTAAACATGTTTAGAGTATCATTCTGTCTCTTTCAACTTCCAACAGACGTCAGAAATGTAATGATATTTTAAACGTGTTTAGCGCTAAATGTATTTAGGGTAGATTTTACCAAAATCCAATTTATACGAGAATATCTACTATACGAGAGCTATCCCAGTATAACTTTCCTCTTATGATTTAATCTATGGATAAGTTACTCTCGCTTAGTTACTCTGTGCTGTGACGGAAACGGAAACGAACGAAAATATTAAATTAACCACCAAGCATAAAAGCACATTCATACCATGCGTGAGCAATGGCGCTGCGTATTTTTAATTAACCAGGGTAATATGTCTGCTTGACGTTTTGAATAACTTCAATCAAATATTCTGTCTGTTGTGTTGATTGTTTGTTGACAGATAATATTGTAAAAATAAGAAGTCATGAATAGCGTAATTCTTTAATACATACAAGCTCGTAAATACAACGAGCGCATACCTACAACTCACCTACCTATTTGTTGCATACTCCAGACGATGCTCAATTTTTGTCAGCAAATTATACACAGATGCTTTTGACAAACGGAATCTTATATGGCGAAGTCGTAGACGTCGTTATCTTCAAAGTAAGTACTATGTCCTTTCTTTAAACCATGTAGGGCGAGAGCCAAAATATTCTTTATCGTCATTAGTCAATAAATTGATTCAAACGTAACGACATTTTGTTAGGTTATCTATAAAATTTGTAACAGACAGCTGTTATTGTGAATTATAAAGCAAATCTGAATAAGTATAAATTTAACTATCAAGTATTTAATTTGGAAAATCTTTTAAAAGGGACTTTAACTAGATTAAAGGTCCCTGTACTGTTACACACACAATGCACAAATACCGATAGATGACTAGTCTGAAAAAAATAATAATCTTTGATTTAGAAGCTAATGACTTCAACAGCTGATCAGTAGTGTTGGGGATCTCTTAAAAATCTTAGCGATGTTTTTGCTGAACTTCGATATTGTTTTTTTCGGAAACTACTGTGCCTACAACTTAAAGAACAGCACCCACCACTTCAGTTTTATGTATAGCTACTGACATTTCAGGCCTAACGGGTTTTTTTGAAACAAGTTGTATTATTATGATCTATTCAGCGCCTAGCACCAGTGATTTAAAAACACGTAAATTTTCGAAATTCCGCGCGGCACCCCCTTAAGTTGAGTGTAATATTTTTGTTAGGTACTGTAATGTTGGTGTTAGTGACTTGTGTACTGTAACACCCCGTTGGGTCGTTACTTAAGGTACCGGGGGTTGTATCGAATAATAACACTTTAAAAGCTTTAAATATCTATATTGCTTTCAACATGAAATCATAACAATCAAATCGTCTTCGCGGCCCGTCACCGAGTCCGCGATGTTCTTCTTTTTTCTTCCATCCCTTTTTCTTCTACTACGTTTGAATTCAGGCCACGGCGGCTGCCAGTAAGTATGCCCGAGCAAGGAGTCCCGGTTGCTACAGTACTGATAAATTCGGCACCATGGAGGTAGAAGAAGTAACTATTACCTAATCTGTGGTAGAAGTAAACAGGTTTGATGATGTTTTGAATTCACAAACTTAGTGCACACGATGTTCTAAATTCAATTTACTTTATCCTCTAGCGGATAAAAACGGCTTTTGCACTCAGATATCGAAGAGCAAAAATACTCTTTCCGAGATGGGGGGATGAAAAATATTTTATTTGGTACGCTGTCTTTAGCGGCAGTGCACCCATGCCGTAATTTTTCTGCGCGGAGTCCTATTTTCAGAGTTAAATTAAGTAATATTATTAATAATAAAGGTAGAGTTCGGGGAGCTGGTACTTTCTGTTCAAAAATTTCCTCCTCTCTAAGAATTTTTTTTCAAAATATCTTAAATATTAATAGTTTTTGAGTTATTAACAAAAAACTAAATTCCTTTTTTTAAAACTTATTTTGTTTGCAAACAGGTCGATCAAAGTGTGTTTCGGATACATTTCGATGCATTGCCGTTTGTGGTCACCAACACGCATTAGAACTCGCTAGAGTTAATGAGAAATATTTATGATGAATTGTTACAGTACCACAACGTGTATAACATTTGACAGAAGTCATTTCATAGAATGTAAGGCCTTAACGAATTCGATAGAAGCTTCTGCTAGTGCTAGTTCTACATTTCTACACTGCACCGGCCCGATCCTCTAAATGCCACTACACATTTTGATACACTAAACATGCACAATCGCAAGACACCGTACTCGTAGAATAAGGGTACGTCGACGACCAGGTTCACACGCGCTCTATACGAGGCACCGACATATACCTGGGCGCTTCTCCCCACCCGACCCGGTCAACCCGAGCCAAGGGGAGAGGCACCCTCAGGTAGTTCCAATCCCAATCCGATTCGATCCCTTCGGAGAATCTAGTGTGGAATGGGGACACGTACTTAGTGCTTGATGCCATTCCCTCTAGAAAACCTCTGACGGTGTTTCGATTACACGGCTTGAAAAACCCTTTAAGTTTCTGGTCACACCTAAAAAAGTCTAGTAACGCTGAAAATTCCGCCTGAGGCAATCGGCAAACTTTGTCCAAAAAAAGACCTACACTGGTAACCCCTTTTTTATAAAGGAGAATTGTATTAAGCATACCACTGCGTCCGGAGTGACGCAGTTGCTTATGTGGGACTCTCCCCCTGACCCTCTTAAGGCACTTCGGCGCGCCCTGATCTGGCGTTATGACCTGACGCAGATGGTCCCTTATGCGAGTTAATTTTCTAGCGCAAGGTTGTCTGACACCTACTTTATGACCTGACGGTTGGTGAGGGGGGTCAGTATAAACTTTAAAGTTGTGCATAGAAGGAGGAGGAGGATAGGAGGAGGGTATATATAACCATCAAAAAATCCTGTACGTTCATGCCGCTAGGATGATCCGGTACCGTTTTAAACAGTCACCGGAATACACTGGCAACCCTGGACTTTACGATTCGCTAGGAACGCGAACATCAAACGTGCATTATTTTGATGGCTTCCCGCCAGTGTTAGACTAAGGTTACCTACATCAGAAAGCTTTAAGAAAACTTAAATGGAGCTATCGTTGTTGCACCAGTATCCGATATTGTAAACCAAGTGTTCGATACAGTTTTCGACGCCAAAAATGACATAAATACTCATTGAAATTTACGGGATGACAGCTGCTAGGAAGCAGGTGCTCTGTATTCGATAGTTGCTAAAAACTTAAATCAGATGCTGATCCTATTTTTGGTGATGGAAGGAAAAAATTTTCATAACTGGTTCCTGTCAAACACTAGTGTCACTACCCTGGTTTTGTTACCTACAAGTCGTCGTTTTTATATTAAGCACTAATTATTTTACTATCAGATATGACGTCACAGATTTTTTTGCTCATCACGAATTGTATAGAAACCTCTGTGTACTAATGATAATAATTATGATTGTCTATTCTGTTTATCATTTGTTATTTTATAGATTTTGATATTTTTTTTATATTTACGGGTAAGCAAGCCTTGATCTCTCTCCCCTGATGTTAAGTGATGATAAGGCCATTTGGTGGAAGCACACTTCACCCGGGATCCTCAACTAGTGAGGCACTGGCTATCTTATCTCTAGCTGCCGGAACACAACAATGCTACAAACATTGATGTTATGGCGACATATTTAGATAAGATGGTGGCAGCTAGCCAGGCGGACAAACAAGTCCTACCACCAACCAAACCATGTACACAAAGATGTACCCCCCGCTGGGAATCGAACCCGGGACCTCTAGGTCTAAGCCGGTGGTCTTAACCACTATACCATAGAGGCGTTTAAGTATTTCTAGCATTATAAAATATTTAATGCAGATTAAGGTCTATTAAACCTTAAAGGTGCGCCCGGTGCGCCGTCCGTACTTGACATGTGTCATATATTTTATTTGAAATGACTTCGTCCATTTATTTGATAGCGTGCGGCCATACTAATTTTATATGGGGAATTTAAGGTGATTAATAAAAAGTATTAATTGAAATAACCGCTTGATAAATCGAAAAAGTGAGACGGACGATTTGTAGTTTAGACATTGGTGATTGTTTAGACAACATCAGAGGGACAATAATTTAAATTTACTATAAGATATCAACTAAACGCCGCCACTCGGTTTCATGACTTTTGCCCAGCTTTAAATGATATTGTAGAAAAAACTAATAGTGTGTTATGAATTTATGGATCGGACTAATAAAATTGTAAACACGTTCTCTTTGATACTAAATATATTTTTGTTTATTTAATACGATAGTATTTTAATTATATCGTCTTAACTGTGACTGCATTTGTGGCTTTTTTTGGGTCGGCGCACCCTTACTAATGTAAATGCTCTTAATAGAACATTTGCATACAAAAATTTTATGCAATGACTCATATCTGCTCTATCTCAATACAAAAGGAGATTTTCATCCTCAATATTAAAATTTGTAGATAGGTACCTTGTGGAATTCCCTGTGAAACACGACCACAACAAAACGTCATGTTAATAATTATTATTATTATGCTACAAATTACATAACAACTTGTTTACATCAAATCAGTGAAATTTTATTAAGGGGGTGCAGCGCGGAATTTGAAAATTTACGTGTTTTTAAGTCACCGATGCTAGGCGCTGAATAGGTCTTATACATTAAAAGGACTAGTGTAGGTTAGCTTGATCCTTTCACAAGGTCATGGTTGTCTTGGAATTTGAAACAAATACCCAGAAACTGCATAAGCATTACGTAAAATAATGATATCTAAAAACTTATTTCTTCAGAAACTTTGTAAATATAGCCCAAATGAAACAATGATCTGATATCAAAATGTTTGTATTGATATTCCGCAGGTCACTGTTGTCTTATTTTTCCATTAAAAAACATGAATATGAAAATATGAAGACTTTTCTTATTTTTTACCCAAACGCCTATGATTTTACGAAAGTAAACATTGCTCTAATTAAATCACCAGCCTATTCTGTACAGATATTAGTGTGCGTGCGTGTTCGTAGTCGTGCGCCGTTGTCACACCACTGCCATGCGCCGCTCGCTCGCTATCATAAAGAAACTTGAAACTCGCAGTTTTGCGTCCGCGCTGCACCCCCTTAACTAATAGGACATTTACAGTCACTGTCGGCTTTAACATGACGTTTTGTTGCGGTCGTGTTCCACAGGGAATTCCACAAGGCACCTATCTACAAATTTTAATACTCATAGTGTTATGATTTGTCAAGTCAAGGTAATTAGTACAGGGAATCTTATTGTTATGGTCAAAGGTCTTATACGTACGAGGAATCGATTACCGAGTTCCATCAACAATGAGTTATTTTGTATGCTAGAGAATTGGGAACGTAGTTTAGATTACAGTGGTACAGACGCCGGCACAACAACCTATACAAAACTGTCATAAATAATCAACATCTATATACATAATGACTTGGCCTGACTGACTCATGGAGGTAATTAGATGAAATTTGGACGGTAGGTTAATTGAGTGACGTGACCAGCCACTAGGAAAGGATTTTACGGAAATCATACCCTAAGGGGGTCAAATAGGGAGTGAAAGTTTGTATGAAAGTCCGTCAGTTTTTAAGTAAAATACTTACATGGAAATTGGTATTTGGCTTTTTGAGAAATAAAGAATGACGTGTTTCAGGAATTTTGTTTATTTTCCTTCAGAGGAGTAAAAAAGGGAAAAGTTTTTATGGAAATCTGTCATTCCTTAAATTTTGGTATTTGGTCTGGTTAGAAATTATGAAGTGTTTCAGGATTTTTGGAAAATGATCCCTTAAGTAGGGGATGACAAAACGGACCAAAATTATTTTATACAGAGCGATCTTTATTACGTTGTTTTTTGTTAGACACTTTTTACTAATTCTAGCTCGCATGGATGGGCTTTTTAATGATAAAAAAATCTTAATGTTGAAATGTCGTGACATGTTTAGTTGTCTAACTCTAATCACTTACTCCCATATTTACCTTTAATAAGTTTGGCTTTTATTACGAATAAACACAAGTCATGAAGCCCACGTGAGCAAAGCCGCGAATGACAGTTTGTAGTAGTGTGACGTGCAGGCGATGTACGATAAACAGGGGTTACTTTTGAATCAATTGTAACATTAACAACAACTTCTGATCTTTCATAATAGGTATGTAAGCCTACGGCCTACGGTTACCAGTAGTGTGTATTCGGGAGTTCTGGCCCACTTGTATGAATAAAATCATCGCGTCCCCAACCCTGTTCTGGTGTGTCGGAAAGTCGTTTCAAGGGTCGACCAAACCTAAAAAAAAAAAAAAAAAAAAAAAAAAAAAAAAAAAAAAAAGGAAAACCCCCCCATTTGAATCGATTGCGCTGGGTCCCAGAGCGATATCTCTTGCCGTTTCCGAGTTACGTTACTCACGGATGGTCCTTCTTCGTTATCTAATTACCTCTATTGTTAACAATAAGACGACCCTTGCTCCTTATCTAATTGCCTCTATTGTTAACTATCACTGTGTTTTGGCGATTACACCGTCGGACCGTCCACAATTCTTTCTCATTATCTAATCACCTCCATTGTTCGTTAACAATTGACATTGAGGAGCTCGATGGCGCAGCGGCTAGCGCGTTCGGCTTGCGATCTTGCCCGCTAAGCAACTTTCGCAATGCCGGGTCGCCTGATGGGTGACCAATTCAAAAACATCTCGAGCTCCTCCGTGCTTCGGAAGGCACGTTAAGCCGTTGGTCCCGGTTGATGTCGTAAGATGGCAGTCGTTAAAACCCACCAACCCGCATTGGGCCAGCGTGGTGGGTTATGGCCCAATATCCCCACGTGCTATTGTTCACGTGGGAGGCCTGTGCCCAGCAGTGGGACGTTTATAGGCTGTTGATGATGAATTGACATTACTTTCCGATATCTTAATGTATTTGGTCGTTTAGGCAAGTTGTTGCAAGAAACATTTCTAAGGATCTCAACTAATATAAAACGCATGCGCATTATTGTGTTCTTACGAAGTCGTGCTTCAACCATTCACAAAACGGAGAACCGTTGCTAACATAGAAATAATTTAAAGATATAGCACCTCTGTTTATAGTTGACTGCTGCAGACAAACAGATAATCTGAAAACAGTTCCTATTTACCAGATAAGACTACAGCATACTGTCTTATTCTCAACGATTGCATTGTTGAATACAAACCACTAAGTAACATCGTAAAGAAGATATCATGAACGTAGATACACTTATAGTGGATGTTCAAGGATTTAAAGATATAAATAACAATTTTATTGTAAAAGAAGTAGCCATTGCGAGCCAGGAACATACACAAACTTTTTTGGTAAAGCCACCATACTCATTTCATCATCTCACAGAAGTAGAAAAGAAACGAGTCAGATGGTTAGAAAGAAACCGAGGAATTAGCTGATGTGAGGGCTACATAGACTACAAGGAGTTTCATCGTGTTATCATACCTCATCTGAAGAATAAAAAAGTTATTGCAAAGGGTTTTGAAAAAATTAAGTGGATCAAAGATTTATGTGCAAACTGTGTGGTAATCGATATTGGTGAAAAGGGATGTCCTAATTTTTCAATGTTACAAAGTAAATTTTGTAAAAATAAAACGGACTTTAGTTGTGTAAATCATAAAATAAACTGTGCATTAAATAATGCTGTGTGTATTAGAAAATGGTATTATGATAATAACATGTCTAAATTTAATTTATTTTGATTTTTATATTATTATCAATAAACTGATTCTTTGTGTTATTTACATGGTTATTTTATTTGTCATACTTATGCTTCCCTGTTTTACTGACTTTGAACTAACTAGATGCAGCAGAATGAAATTGAGTTTTAATCGAACTACAAATATATTTTTTCTATCATATTTATTATTTAACTTAACATAGCTACTATTACTTAAATATTTGTTATGACTTAACTTTGAATTCCTAATGCTATGAGTCTATGACATATAGGTTTTTTTTTTTTTTTTTTCTGTGGTAGGGGATTAAAGTAAAAGGCATTTTATTTTTGTGTACAGTTTTATTTCATTTTTTTACTTACAAATTTTTTGCTTACCTTTAAACTATGAAAGTCTTAAACATTTGCTTTAACATTATATCATTTTGAAAAGTATCATCAGTAAACATATCAATAAAATCTGTCATACACATACCTCTAAGTTTGAAATACAAATAAAGTAAACAATATTCACCACAAACAGACGAAAATACACTTTGAATAACTTTATGATTATAAATCCATCTATTGGTGTTTTTCCTTAAAAATGATAAATGATAACTTTCAGGTTTACGACCAAAAGTATCAAAGTATTCGCCAACTCCTTTATTGTTGATATATAATGCTATCCAATGTGATCCAGGTCTAGTATCAGGATCAAGATTACTAATCATATAGAAAGGTTGTGTAACATGTATAGGAATGCGATTAGCCGCATAAACATTGAATTCCAGCAAATGACATAATTTTTTTAAACATTTTGTTATTTCTAAGGTATTCATAATAACATGAAAACATGTGTCTTCATACACAATTAGGACTTAACTACTAAAATCTACACTTATGTTCCTATTTTTATCTATTTCTATAATGTTATCAAACTCAGCATAAACAATACAATTAACAGTTTGTGTTAGAGCTGTCTCAAATCTAACTTCTAACCGAACACTTCCATGTCGAATAAGATTCCAATGAGCTGTTGAATTGGCAGATAAATCTGGAGTTAAGTCAAACGCCATTAGACAGTATCCATTAGCGTAATCAGCTCTAGAAATACCGTTACCCTCATTTAGGAAATGAATTCCTGTTCCAGAGAACAAAGTATGATAAGTTGATGTAAACAAGTTGTTGCTAAAAACAGGTTGTAGAGCTTTGGAAGGAATCTGTGTTCCATCGATGTATAAACAAAAAGAACTAATACCATAATGATCGAAATCAAAAGGATTTTTTGTAAGACATCCATTAAACGCTGTATTATCTACAAATCCTACTATACATCTCTTTGGTACTTGACCAAGGAAAATATTATCAAGAGTTTTTCCCTGAATACCTGCTGGAATGGTTAGAACTTTTACTTCAGCCCTAGTAATAGGATATTTAGCTGAGGTTGATAATAAAACCTTTTGATGGGCGAGCAGAACAGTAGGGTTTACACGAGCTTTTCGAATCATAAGTGTGGCATCAATAATGGAAACTTTTAATTTTACATCATTAGACGAACACATTAAATTAAATGTATCTCGAGAACGTACTAATTTCACACACATTTCAACACCATTAATTAAAAACTTTTCTTGGTTGAATATGTCTCCATGTAAATGTCCTATCATTTCGACCTCTTTACTTTCCTTTACCAATTTTTGTCTAATAGTAAATCCTTTATTTGACTCATCAGTTGAATTCATTTTTTCTGATGTGTCTTCATACCAGAGTCCACATGTTAGGTGTGATTGTTTTGCTGATGGAGCATAATTTAGTAGTGTTTCAATGTAAGCTCGATAGCCATAAGTATTGTTTGGAGGTGTTATCAGTTTTTGATTTAAATAAACATCTAACTGGCTAAAGAGTGAGTGTAGCCAATTATTAACCGGAGCCACAGTAGTTGTTGCTGTCAGAGGTGTTAAATCCTGATTTAGAATTTTTGCTTTTATGTGTATCAAAGTGTGTGATAAATCTATGTAGTCATCACCACTTCCAGGAATCTGAAATTCGATTGGTCCATCATCACTAAGCGATGAAATTGGTTTGTAGTGAACCCACTGACCACTTTCAATACTAGTCTGAGTTGACGGTAATGCAAATAAATCCAACTCGGACTTAACACATTCACATGAATGATTATGCAAAAAAGACATTATTACAATTATTATTATTATTATTATTTTTTTTTTTTTTACACTGAAAATATGTCGTTAGTTTTTAAATTATTGTTCTTCTTCTTCGTTTTTTTCAATGCTCTCCGTTTTGATTGCTGCGACTGACTGATACTTTGTAACTGTTGTCTTTTACTTTTATATCCCGAACCACTCATGACTTGATCTATCTTTTCATCTGATTTCCTTTTTAAATTTGAAGTTGCTTCCTTAACACGATTTCTTACGGATTCATTAAGCGGCCTTGTGTGTACCATGTCGGATAAAAGTCCTACACCAGCATTTAATGCTTCTTTACCGATAACTTTAGCCCCACTCGACAATAAAGGTAATACTGAACGGAATAGTCCACCTAAGAAGCTTCCAATACCGTGTCCACGTTGATGTGCTGCGCCCTTATAAATCACACCAACTCCGGAACCGGCTTGATGCGTATAGTAATGTTCATAAGGGCAGATATTATTGTATTTCGGATACATTATTATTTCCGCTTAAAGTGTAGTTTAACACAAGCCGTTCCAAATTGAAATGGTACGTTTTCTCCTGTGTCGGAAAGTCGTTTCAAGGGTCGACCAAACCTAAAAAAAAAAAAAAAAAAAAAAAAAAAAAAAAAAAAAAAAAAAAAAGGAAAACCCCCCCATTTGAATCGATTGCGCTGGGTCCCAGAGCGATATCTCTTGCCGTTTCCGAGTTACGTTACTCACGGATGGTCCTTCTTCGTTATCTAATTACCTCTATTGTTAACAATAAGACGACCCTTGCTCCTTATCTAATTGCCTCTATTGTTAACTATCACTGTGTTTTGGCGATTACACCGTCGGACCGTCCACAATTCTTTCTCATTATCTAATCACCTCCATTGTTCGTTAACAATTGACATTGAGGAGCTCGATGGCGCAGCGGCTAGCGCGTTCGGCTTGCGATCTTGCCCGCTAAGCAACTTTCGCAATGCCGGGTCGCCTGATGGGTGACCAATTCAAAAACATCTCGAGCTCCTCCGTGCTTCGGAAGGCACGTTAAGCCGTTGGTCCCGGTTGATGTCGTAAGATGGCAGTCGTTAAAACCCACCAACCCGCATTGGGCCAGCGTGGTGGGTTATGGCCCAATATCCCCACGTGCTATTGTTCACGTGGGAGGCCTGTGCCCAGCAGTGGGACGTTTATAGGCTGTTGATGATGAATTGACATTACTTTCCGATATCTTAATGTATTTGGTCGTTTAGGCAAGTTGTTGCAAGAAACATCATCGCGTCCCCAACCCTGTTCTGGTGTGTCGGAAAGTCGTTTCAAGGGTCGACCAAACCTAAAAAAAAAAAAAAAAAAAAAAAAAAAAAAAAAAGGAAAACCCCCCCATTTGAATCGATTGCGCTGGGTCCCAGAGCGATATCTCTTGCCGTTTCCGAGTTACGTTACTCACGGATGGTCCTTCTTCGTTATCTAATTACCTCTATTGTTAACAATAAGACGACCCTTGCTCCTTATCTAATTGCCTCTATTGTTAACTATCACTGTGTTTTGGCGATTACACCGTCGGACCGTCCACAATTCTTTCTCATTATCTAATCACCTCCATTGTTCGTTAACAATTGACATTGAGGAGCTCGATGGCGCAGCGGCTAGCGCGTTCGGCTTGCGATCTTGCCCGCTAAGCAACTTTCGCAATGCCGGGTCGCCTGATGGGTGACCACTTAAAAAACATCTCGAGCTCCTCCGTGCTTCGGAAGGCACGTTAAGCCGTTGGTCCCGGTTGATGTCGTAAGATGGCAGTCGTTAAAACCCACCAACCCGCATTGGGCCAGCGTGGCGGGTTATGGCCCAATATCCCCACGTGCTATTGTTCACGTGGGAGGCCTGTTCCCAGCAGTGGGACGTTTATAGGCTGTTGATGATGATGATGATGATTTGACATTACTTTCCGATATCTTAATGTATTTGGTCGTTTAGGCAAGTTGTTGCAAGAAACATTTCTAAGGATCTCAACTAATATAAAACGCATGCGCATTATTGTGTTCTTACGAAGTCGTGCTTCAACCATTCACAAAACGGAGAACCGTTGCTAACATAGAAATAATTTAAAGATATAGCACCTCTGTTTGTAGTTGACTGCTGCAGACAAACAGATAATCTGAAAACAGTTCCTATTTACCAGATAAGACTACAGCATACTGTCTTATTCTCAACGATTGCATTGTTGAATACAAACCACTAAGTAACATCGTAAAGAAGATATCATGAACGTAGATACACTTATAGTGGATGTTCAAGGATTTAAAGATATAAATAACAATTTTATTGTAAAAGAAGTAGCCATTGCGAGCCAGGAACATACACAAACTTTTTTGGTAAAGCCACCATACTCATTTCATCATCTCACAGAAGTAGAAAAGAAACGAGTCAGATGGTTAGAAAGAAACCGAGGAATTAGCTGATGTGAGGGCTACATAGACTACAAGGAGTTTCATCGTGTTATCATACCTCATCTGAAGAATAAAAAAGTTATTGCAAAGGGTTTTGAAAAAAATAAGTGGATCAAAGATTTATGTGCAAACTGTGTGGTAATCGATATTGGTGAAAAGGGATGTCCTAATTTTTCAATGTTACAAAGTAAATTTTGTAAAAATAAAACGGACTTTAGTTGTGTAAATCATAAAATAAACTGTGCATTAAATAATGCTGTGTGTATTAGAAAATGGTATTATGATAATAACATGTCTAAATTTAATTTATTTTGATTTTTATATTATTATCAATAAACTGATTCTTTGTGTTATTTACATGGTTATTTTATTTTTCATACTTATGCTTCCCTGTTTTACTGACTTTGAACTAACTAGATGCAGCAGAATGAAATTGAGTTTTAATCGAACTACAAATATATTTTTTCTATCATATTTATTATTTAACTTAACATAGCTACTATTACTTAAATATTTGTTATGACTTAACTTTGAATTCCTAATGCTATGAGTCTATGACACAAATGACAATAAACTCTTATCGATTGCACTGAGTCCCAGGTGGTCTTAATCACCTTTCTTAAATTCCTTTACAACATAACAAAGGGAATATCCAATTCTCCAAACTATCGGAAGTAAAAACTGATTGTCATTGTTATCAGTGACTACTCTTCGAAGTTGCAAGAAACATTTCTAAGGATCTCAACTAATATAAAACGCATGCGCATTATTGTGTTCTTACGAAGTCGTGCTTCAACCATTCACAAAGTATAATCCTAGCACTAGGTGTATAAATAGGACCTTCAACTCTAGAGTGATCATCACTTACAATTCAACGTTGTTGCTGCTACTTGCTGTTAAAATGGATCGTGAATGTGTTAGTGCTTTCTTCGTGAATCAGGCTGAGAACGAAATAAATTCGGAACTTATAGAAAGTTGTGAAAATGTAGACTTGATGGAGCTCTGTGAAGAAGTTGAACAAGCTGTAAAAATAGACGATGAGCTGTATCAAATATGTGTCATGGTTGAAAACAGTGTTAGGTGAGTACCTAAACATTAATTTTACTTCATCGAGCATAATCTCTGATTTTACAACTTCATGATATTAATGTTAATCGTGTCACGTAGCAGTGAAAGAATACTATCACCCCCTCTCTTTCCTTGGGTACCGTAAAAGGTGGCTAACGGATTAAAGACTACACATACGTCCAACAGCATAAAGCAACGATGGGTTCACCACCTATCACGATGAGCACATATGGTGGACTATGGTAGAGAACTACAAATTCAGTCAGTTTTTTTTTTCTCTTACAGTCAACAATCATCATCCTCATCACCATCATCAAAAGCACATCAAACGGGACATGGAGGAGTGCTCAAAAGAAGTACCGAAACTGGTGGTGAAAACGAAAATAATAGCAAAAGACCGCGAAATGAAGAAGATGCATTGACTTCAACGGCAAACAAGGTATATTGCGAAGCTTGTAATACACATGTTAGCAGAAGATATTTTTCTAATCATGCTAAGAGCAATATACATAAAAATAATGTTTTAAAATCGCACAACTCTCTAGATAATGTATGTGTTGTAGAGTCAGCTTTTGGTCAGCGTATTATTACATACAAAATTAAAAGTAAAGAACAGTCCTACTCCTTTCAAACACCGGAATCATTTCTGGAGTCAGTTAAAAATGATATGTTTTTCTTAATAAATGAGACCCTTAATCAACATGTAACTGTTAAAATAAATTGTGTTCTACATGCAGATTTTGTTCAACAAACTAAGAACTTATCTAATTCATTTGATTTTCAAACCAACAATTTTATAATTTCCCAAACCGATGATTTGAATATTTTCATGACATCCTTACGCGATACTCTAGCGAACAAAATAAGTGCTTTTGAAAGAAAGGATAGTGGATGGAGTCTTACTAAAATTATATGTATAGAATTGAACATAAACAAGTTTAACCCACTACGAGGTACCTCATTCATTGATTTACCTAAAGATATTAAAGATAAAAAAGCAGTTATTAACGTAAGAAACGCAGATAATTTATGTTTTAAATGGGCATTACTCTCAGCGTTATATCCTTCAAACAAACATGCAGAGCGAACATCCTCCTACAGTACCCATTTAAATAAGCTTAAATTTGTTGGTGTATCGTTTCAAATGGGGGGGTTTTCCTTTTTTTTTTTTTTTTTTTTTTTTTTTTTTTTTTTTTTTTTTTTTAGGTTTGGTCGACCCTTGAAACGACTTTCCGACACACCAGAACAGGGTTGGGGACGCGATGATTTTATTCATACAAGTGGGCCAGAACTCCCGAATACACACTACTGTTACCGCGCCGGTCTGTACTGAAGTAAAGCAACTTTCGCAAAGGTCGGTCATCGAATGGCAACGGAAAACTTATCACCTCGACCATCTCCGTGCTTCGGAAGATAGAATCTTATAAACTGTCGATAGTTGGGCTATACCTCGATAATTGGCGCATTTCTTACGCGAGCCTTTCTTATGTATCGAGCATATGACACCTAAATTCCATTGCTTCGTTATTGACTCTTGGTTCCAGATATTAACTAGCATCTCAAAGATTTTACTCTTAACTGTACCACCACCATACCTCCAAAGTTCTCCTGGTAGGTTATCTATTCTCGGTGCCTTATTATTTTTCAGCTTCATAATAGCGTCCCTGACTTCGTTGAAATTTAGTGGTGGCACCTCCTCAGAGTCTTCCTCTTTTGTCGCACTCTTAGGTGACACCTGGGCTTGCGGTGGCGAGCAGTTCAGGAGGTTTTGGAAGTGCTCTTTCCATATACCTTTGATTCTTTCTGCGTCGGTGACGAGATTCCTGTTATCATCTTCCAGTATGTGAAGCGTTGGCTGGTAACCTTTCTTTATGTTCTTGATTTCCTGATAAAACTTCCTAGTCTCATTTCACGACAACCTCCTTGATCGAGTGGCTTGCACACCGGTTTTCATGGTGTCGCCATCTCTGAGGTCCCGGGTTCGATCTTCGGTCGGATCAATTTAGAAATACCTGTTATTTTATATTGTTTCGGATCTGGGTGTTTCCTATGTATTATGTAATAAGTATGTATTTAAGTATATTAAGTATGTTTATCCGTTGTCTAGTTAACCTTTATCGAGTTTCTTAAGGAAGCTTTTCTTGGGGCTAGATAATTGGTGTGAGTGTGGGAAACAATTATTTGATTGCGTACTATACTTTCCATGTGCTTCCTTTTAGCGGTTCTTATAGCTTTCCTAGTTTCGTTACGTACCTCTTGATATGCTTCATTTACTCTTTCATCTTGTTCCGCTTGTATTTTGAGGATTCTTCTTCTCTCTATCAGATCGTCGCACGCCTGCGTTAGCCACTTTTTTCTCCGTTTTCGCTTCCTTTTCCCTAGTAAATTTGACACCGGCTAAATGTGCTAATCGCACGAAGCCATATCAACAAAAAGAAAAAAAAGTTATAAAATTGAACTATTTGAAGCTTATTCTTTTAGTTTTGGAATCCCGTGCATTTTTTCAATTACCTTTTACGATTAGCACTGATCTAATGTCGTTCTACTTATTTCGATAACTAACACTACTGCATAAAACTCCATGTTTAAATTTCTTACAAACATCAAGTACTAACCTCCTATAAACTAATCTATTCCGATAACTGACGATCAATCACGATTAAACAAAGTCAAGCCAATTGTATATTTTCGTATTCAATTATTATGAATTAATGTAGTCGAGACAAACAAATACAACTTAGTAGGTCAGGGGGTCGACCGCCTAACACTCTCGCCTTCGATCGCTTTGAAGGCGAGGCGAGGAGGAGGCGTCATCTTGTCATTTCGAAAGCAATATGAAAGCAATATCGAAAGCTATAGGCTATAGCTTTCGATATTATTCGATATTATATTTCGATATTATATTAGAAAGCGAGGTGAGGGCTTCGCCTACAAAGCGATCGAAAGCGAGAGTGTTACGCGGTTGGGGGGCAGTTTGTCGGCGAACAAACGTCGGTCAGTAGCATGCGAATAATACGTTCGTAACGTCTGTTATACGAATGTTTACTCACGCTTTCGGCTATTCATTGCACTTCCTACTCATATATCAGGCCCAAATCTCATCAGGCCATTGACCTGCGTCCCTCGAGTACACAAGTAAGAATAACACAAACATCATATTCGTTGAAGTACAGTCTTACGGAAAATAAATAATCTAAAACAGTTTTAACCGTCCTTCTTGTGCTCATTCTTTGAGGTGGTTATACTACCGCTGTCTGACCCAGAGGTCACGTCTATCAAGGGGTCAATGTAAGTGGGGGGTACTTACTATACTCGATTTAGTTAGCCTGATCCGATCCGAACCCCTCCGAGAATCTTGTGGGAAACGGGAACGCGCACTAGTGCGTGATGCCGTTCCCTCTAGAAAACCTCTGATGGTGTTTCGTTTCACACGGCTTGAGGAACCCATTAAATTTCTCGCCACCCCCAAAAAAGTCCGGTGGCGCTGAAAATGTCTAGAGGTGTCTAATGTATTTCTAAGTCCGCCTAGTACAGTGCGATTCAAATAGGATGGCGGCTGTGAAGTCTGCTGCGAGCAGGCTTGCCAACCCGCTTCTGGGTCAATTTTGGGCCGTCCCGCGCCGTGACCCCCTGCGGGACACTTTTTGTCCCGGAAATCAGTGATAATATGATATAAGTATCTTTCTCGTAACAACTACCCTCGGGTTAGGCAGTTGGCCCGAGTAATTTGTAACGCATTATTAAAATTTCTTAATATCTATTATGCTTTGCGTATTTCGCGTCAAGAGCGATCGGTGTTCGTTCACTGTGCGGGCAGGCGGGTGCGTTGCGCGGGGGTGGGTCCGCCCGAGTCGCCCCGTGTCCGCCCGCCTGCACATGCAGTCGATCGATCTCCGTTCGTGCGATAGATGCTACGCAGTTTAGTCACAGAGTAAATATATTGTAGGTATTTGGTGTGTTTGGGCACAGAGTAAATATATCTAAATTTACTCTGTGGTTTGGGTCTGCGGTTCGGCTTCTTTGCTTTGCTTGATTGTCAACCAAGCAAAGCAAAGACCAAAGACAGCAGAAAAAATTAATTTTGACCAAAAATGCAACGAATTTTATAACTACGTATTGCAAAACAAAAACTTGTTGAAATGCGCAAAATCGCAAAATAAGTACATTTTTAAAATTAAAAAATTAATTTAATTTAATAATTTAAAATGTTTGTCATACATTTGTATTGATTATTTTATTAAATGATAAAAGTGTTTACTTTTTATTTTTATTTTAAGTGCTAATTGCTACGCTTAAGCTGAATTAAATATTATAAAATACATTGAAAAAATTAAATGCTACCCGACCCAGCATGGAATCGAACCTGGGTCTTCAGCAATCCGGGCGGCTGCACTGACCGCTATGCTACCGGGAAGGCTGACGTAAGCACAATTTTTTTCACTGTTTTGATTTTTGAATGTTTTTTAGCGGCAGTATAACAACAACATCACATAAACAGTTACAGTAATATAAAGTTACAAAAAGAAGAAAAAAAAACCAGCTTTAAGTTAAAGTATGTCTATACCTCCTAGGTTAGGAAGAACTGTATTCTAGGAGACAGATCCTTCCTTTTCTTAATTTCTAAAATACTAATATTATCTCACAAACATAAAAGTGAATGGGAGGGTGTGTGTTGCCATCTACCCATTGATCATTGATTCATTCTAAATGATAAAAAGATATAATATTTAAGTAGTTTTTTTCT
Source organism: Eudonia mercurella (assembly GCA_963082485.1). NCBI lineage: Eukaryota > Metazoa > Arthropoda > Insecta > Lepidoptera > Crambidae > Eudonia > Eudonia mercurella. The sequence goes on along the minus strand of OY720022.1, from coordinate 14,398,677 downwards.
AACCATTTTATACGTGGTGTGTTGTGTCCCGCGTAATATACCAAAGTCCCGGATGTCGAGCTGGGTAACCCCGGGAATGCCTTTTTTGGAGATGGCAAGCCTAGCTGCGCGCAGTGTGTTGCCATCTATCCATTGATCATTGATTCATTCTAAATGATAAAAAGATATAATATTTAAGTAGTTTTTTTCTAACCATTTTATACGTGGTGTGTTGTGTCCCGCGTAAAATACCCAAGTCCCGGATGTCGAGCTGGGTAACCCCGGGAATGCCTTTTTTGTTGTTGGCAAGCCTAACTGCGAGCGCCACGTCACCTGCGCACACCGGTCGGCGCGCCGCCCCGGTGCGCGCAGGTCGATCAAAACTCACCTCCCTGTAAAGTCCCGCTGACACCTTAAATTCGCTACTGCGACGTGACTTGTGATTGACTGACTTCACAGTCGCCATCCTATTTAGGGACGCCCCACACTGGCGTCTTTCGAGCGTCAGCGTCGGGTCGGCGGCGGCGTCCGGCGGCGTCGGCGTTACATCATCGATCGCACTGTAGGCTACCAACACCTTATGCGATTTTGACGCCATAATAGCTATTGTTGACGATCTACACACCTTGAATTTTGTTGAAACACATGTTGAATTATAAACAATCAATTAATAACTTTTTTTTAGAATTACAATTATTCTTTATTTAAATCGTATGATACAAAATAATTGCTAATATTTACATACATATACGTACATACATTTACAATAAAAAGCAGTTGTGAATTTCCTTGAGATGAATGGCAACATTCATTATGAGACCAGAATAAATTACATTAAACGTCGTTTTACATAGGTTAATGTAGTTTGTGTTAATTTCAATTACATTAGGTAAACATACTTACCTACATACTTATATTAAACTACCAAAATGATTATCTACCTTTTTAACTACAATAAGTAATTTAAAAAACTCAAGGCAAGATGTCCACTCACTTTGCCGGTAATTGATTTAACAAACTTAACAGCTTTAAATTAAAGTGATAAACGGTGTATGTTATTTAAATTGCGAATAGATTAATACAATAAGAACAAACGATTTATTCAGTTTATATATTTTCAAGGTAATAAAATATTTATAAGTAACAACAAAGTTAATTACAAAAAATATAGCATAATAATGAATTACTATTATAATAAGTTAATTAAAATAATGATTTTTATCTTTGCAACACAGGGATGTAGTTGCGTAACTCATATAAATGTGATCAAGCTGTAGCTGAATATTACAGAGTGCAGATTGCCGAGTGAAGAATACTGAGTGCACTTCTCTTCACTGTTCGATCAAGTTAGATAACGATATTTTTTATGAGATCAAAGAAGATCCATCCAGTGACGAACTTGGGGAATGAACTTGTCATTAGTAGCGCTGCAGTCCCATACAAGTAATACTTCACTTCAACTCGATCGAATAGTGAAAAAGTAATGTAAAAAAAATCATCTAGCTTAAAAGTTAAGTTATCCGTTATAACAAGGGTAAGGTAAACTGTCTGTGCCAACTTAAGCGATATTTTCGTTGTGGAAGAGGTTATTTCAAAACAGTTAGGTCACTTTCTTGACGGACCGCACATACCACACAATTTGGTCTTTAACAAAGTGTTGAGCTATGCAAGTATTGTATTCTGATTTTCCCATAGTCCAAAATTATAAAATTATTCCACATTGTACACATTTTAAAACAGCAATATGTCAAATAAAGCTGCGAGGAACTAGGTCAATCCCTACACTCCATCACACTCCTGAGTGCAACACTGTAGAACGTGCACTATTTCGCATTAAATTTAATATAACCAATGCATTTTATACTACTTCAAACTTTATATATGCGGGTATAATATAGTATAGTATAGTCATTTTTTTTTCTGTGGTTTATTAAGACGTATGGTTTCTTCAAACATTAAATTTGACATAGGAATTCATTATTAAATCAAATTACATGGTAAATTGAACAAAATCATTATTATAATTTAAAAATAAATCTGAGTCGTAGAGTCACGCTGCGTTGCAGCACGAAATGGGCCGGCTCGCCCGGCGTAATACCACCCTCTCACAGAATATCAGCGTCAAACAATAGTACTCGTTGCTGTTGCGTTTCGTCCGGTGAGTGAAAGGAGGCCCATCTCTTACCCCCCTCTCCCAATTCCTACTCCCTCCTCAAGATCCAACTCCTTCCTCAAGGCCGGTAACGCATCTGCGATTACTTTGGTTTTGCGGGTGTCCATGGGCAGCGGTGATTACTTTTCATCAGGCAACCGCCTGCTCGTTTGACTCCTTTAAAAAATTAAAAAATGAATATATTATTGGATAAAAAATAAACTAACTTTTCCGAATACAAATCTCCGAATATAAGGGTGCGCCGACCAAAAAAAGCCAAAAGTGTAGTCACGGACATGTTGATATATGATAAAAAAACTATCGTATTACATAAACAAAATATATATTTAGTATCAAAGGGAACGTGTTTACAATTAGTCCGACCCATAAATTTATAACACACTATAGTTTTTTCAACAATATCATTTAAAGTTGGGCAAAAATCATGAAAACTATAAACTATAAGATATCAACTAAACTACAAATCGTCCGTCTCACATTTTCGATTTGTCGAGCAGTTTTTTAAATTATTATTTTTCAAATTAACACGTTAAATTCCCCATACAAAAATAGTATGGCCGCGCGGCATCAAATACTTAAATATGGACGAAGACATTTCAAATAAAATATATGACACTTGTCACTTACGGACGGCGCACCCTTAAACTACAGATTTTTTATCCAGAATAGAAACCTATTTCTGGCATTGTTTAAACCGTTTCTATGTACAGTCACGAGCATTAACATGACCACACTTTTGACTAGTTTTTACTCTTATTCCATTCTATTAAGAGCTACAGTGTTTATTAATGTTCGTGACTGTACTGTAATATTAATTACAACAAAATTTATATGATCTAATCTAAATCTAAATTTATAAATCTAATAATACAATTCGATTTTAAGATTCCTTAATAATGCGAGACCTAAATAAAGCAGCAGCAGGTGTTTAATAGCATAGACACAATTATTTATAGAATACACGACAAATCTATCTACAGCAGTAGTACCTACATGCTTTTTTGTTTATTTGTTTAAATGTAGCCCTCTACAGAACTAAAAAAACAATTGTATTTTTTTTAAATTAAAATAAAGCTATACATTTTATCTCGGTCAAATACAATAAAATCAAAGAAGAAAAGTAAAAGTCAACAAAAAGCGATAGTGGGAATCGTGCTCCACAATCATATAGTTTCATCATCAGCCTATAAACGTCCCACTGCTGGGCACAGGCCTCCCACATGATCAGTAGCACGTGGGGGTATTGGGCCATAACCCACCACGCTGTCCCAATGCGGGTTGGTGGGTTTTAACGACTGTCATCTTACGACAACAACCGGGACCAACGGCTTAACGTGCCTTCCGAAGCACGGAGGAGCTCGAGATGTTTTTAATTGGTCACCCATCAGGCGACCCGGCATTGCGAAAGTTGCTTAGCGGGCAAAATCGCAAGCCGAACGCGCTAGCCGCTGCGCCATCGAGCTCCTCCCTATATCCCTATCATATAGTTTCAATAAACATTTATTATATAAAAAAATCGAATTCCTAATCAGGGCCTGGATTGGACTTTTCAATGTAAAAGAAAACTGGTCCTCTCCGACAAACCTGGCGTCGTGAAGTGAGTAAGGTGAAGCGTAACTCAAGACCGATCACGGTGGAAGTCTACTGTGGACGCTTTGAATATTGGAAACTGGGTGGAGTACCCACCTAGCTATAGAAGGTTTATATGTAGATAAGTAGGCAAACCAGGGCCTGATGATGGAGATGGAGGATGGCCATAGGAACTCGGAAAAATAAGTTCGTTCGTTCGTTCGTTCGTTCCGTTTGTTATGAATGTGGATTCTGTCTTTGATTAGATGGATTAGATGGATGATGCCAAGGTGAGCACGTGCCGAGGGTTGAACGACGATATGAGGGTGTATAAACATGTCATATCGCTAACTTTTTTAAAACAAGCTTTTATTACTTGTTAATAAAAAAAAGAACCAAAAGTTAAAAATTATTTAAACTTGATAATAAGAAAAAAATACCTTTATATTGGTACCTACATTGCAACCTTTAACGATAATTAACCTTCTTCGTCTACGACACAATAATCCCATATCGTACATACCTAAATTACATATCAAACCCTAAAACTTAACACCTTGTATTAAATCTTTGCGTTTTTATCACAGACCCAATTGTTTTAGAAATAAATTTAGCGTGTTACATTGTGATTGCAAAAGCAAAATAATGAAGGTGTAATATGCCAAATGTTCTTTAATGTTCCATCAAAATGTAACACGCTTTTATTTATAAACTAGCTACCTAGTTTATTAATCCGCCGTATAAAAATCCGCCGGATCAACTGATCCGGCGGACTTTTTACGTCGTACCGCATTTCTTTTATTCTTTTTTCTTTTTTTAATATAGCCTATGTTCCTCAGAGCTAATGTAGCATTCTAATTGTGATAGAATTTTTTAAATCGGTCTAGTAGTTTTTGAGTTTATTTGTTGCAAACACACGTACAAAAATACAAAGCTTGCCTCAGCTGACCCGGCAGACTTCGTACCGCTTTGACAGTTTCCATCATTGAGTTAAATATATATCAATAGTTTCCATGACAACAAAACAAACAAATCATTTTATATTGGAAAATTAAATTGTCGTTTTTAGTATTTCATTTAATTTTTTTTTTAATATAGCCTATGTTACTCAGCGCTAATGTAGCATTCTAATGGTGAAAGAATTTTTTAAATCGGTCCAGTAGTTTTTGAGTTTGTTCGTTGCAAACATACATACATACCTACATACAAAAATACAAAGGTCTTTATAATATTAGTATAGTTTAGTATAGAAAATACTGGGTCTGTGATAAAAACGCAAAGATTTAATAAGCAGACAAGTGCCTTCCGAAGCATGGAGGAGCTCGAGATCATACATTTTTGGTCACCCATCCGATGACCGGCCTTTGCAAAAGTTGCTTAACCTCAGCTTTCGCAGACCGTCGCGTTAACCACTGCGCCATCGAGCTCCTCATGCTACATATAATTCCGGCAACATAGGAAGGCAAAACAGGAAGCACACCAAAAGACTTGTAAAAGACTTAGAACTCACACTCGCGAAGCCACGGTAGGATACCTACTAGTAACAATCATTTGATAATCGGTGACTTGTCTCATTGAGCTATTGGTATCGTTGCAATTACCTACTACAACTGCGGATAATATTAATCGATCATAAATTATTAATAGGAATAACTGTTGATGGCGATCGGCCTCGACTGGTCACAGCACATGTCCACGTACCCACGCAATTAATGTGACACTCTTGTGTGACAGCTAAATATTCATAGCTTTATCCGTTTCTGCAAGGATTTAAGACATTCTGACCGCAACTTGATCTAATTTCAATGTAGTCGGTGTAGTTCAAAACCAAAATTATACTCAGGGGCACATCTAACCGCCCACCCCGTTATTTTCTTACAAACATGCTCACTTTGCGACTCTATAGATAAAAATACAATTCTGCAAAGATCTATATGCTAATGTTTAGGTTAACATAGCTTTGAAATGTATACCTATCTATATATTAAAGTACGACTGTACTTAGTTCTTTTTACGAGGTCGCGGCCTGATGGTTCTTAGATGTTATAAACTTAGAATCAGGGCTTCGATTCTGATATTTAAAAAAGTCTACAATCGTGCGCCGCCAGTGGCCTGTATCTGACATTTTTTTCATAAACCGAATATCAAAATCAAGCTCTACGTTTTAAAATTCCAGAATGAGGCCCTGTGGTTTATAGTATATACCTACTTATTTTCTTTTTCTGTTTTTAACATAAAATAAACTATTTATATTTGGATTTTTTTGTACTTATATCTAAAAATAAACATTAAATTTTTTACAATATCCCTGAACTAAATAACTCCAATAAAAATACTAAGATATGAAAACTCGGAAAACAATACATTTAATTGACATAATTGTATGTTGTTATTAACTAGGTATATTGTTCATTTCAAACAAAAGGTATTGTCGCAACATTGCTGAATAAAAAACTATTCCAATTATCCGTAGACCTTAGAAGGAAGACTGAACGAGAAGGTCGTCAGGAAGCTGTGCCTCACCCTAAGGACAGTTAGATGCTGGTTCCGCAAAATAATCATTTGGAAATACACTGAAATTCATTTGCATTTTCTAACTTGATTAATGAGACTCTTGTAAGAAGTAAGATTTCTTGGAATAACATGTGCGTGAGTAAATAAACAGACTTTAAACTGTCCTTCTGCTGGATATCATCATCATCATCGTCATCAGCTCATTTTATGTCTCCAGGGGCACGAGCCTTCCCTATGGATGGATAGGGAGAATGAGCCATAAACCACCACGCGGGCCTAGTGCGGATTGGTGGTTTTTAACGACTGCTAACGCAGCCGGGACCAACGGCTTTACGTGCCTTCCGACGCGCGGAGGAGCTCGAGACTATAAATTTTTGGTAACCTATCCGTGACCGGCTTTGCGAAAGTTGCTTAATCTCAGCACTCGCAGACCGGGCGCGTTAACCACTGCCCCATCGAGCTCCTCCTCGAACATACATCAAACATTCAGTACCTATACGTATTTGTAATAGTTTTGTTAGAGTCGTTCTTGCCAACTTCAGTTGACAACTGAAGTCCTGGTCCACACGAAGGCGTGTGAGAGTCAGGATCGCCGTGTAGGCCGGCGGCCCAGTTACCTTGCCTTGTATTTAATTGTCATAGTTCTCCGTACAGTTTGTTTACGTTAGCGAGCTTATCGCTATGGATTGTTGAGACGCTACAGCTAAGTTCTCATTGTTTTAATGAAATGCGTACCACGGGAACGACGGTGACATCATCACATGCCGCCGGATGGTGTGGTGAGCCCGTTCAGTGAGAGATTGATTTTGTTACAATATTTAGAGGAACCCAGGGGGTCGACCGCCTAACTCTTTCGCTTTCGATCGCTTTGAAGGCGAGGTGAGAAGGAGGCGTCATCCTGTCATTTCGAAAGCAATATGAAAGCAATATCGAAAGCTATAGGCCATAGCTTTCGATATTATTCGATATTATATTAGAAAGCGAGGCGAGGACCCACCTTCAAAGCGATCGAAAGCGAGAGAGTTAGGCGGTTGGGGGGCAGATCTCGGCATTGAATTCCGGACACTGTGGTGACTGGTGACTGAGCGCGGCTCACGAATTCGTCACTTGCTCCCACTACCGCTTGTATTTTCTTCGTGTAAGATTCAGATTTTGTTTATGTTTAGTGCGGACACAAGTAATAATTACTTCGTATGAACAAAAACTACTAGTACTAGAGTAAAAGTATGAACTGTTTTCTTAGTGACATTTCTTATTAATTATACGGGTTTTAGATTGCATTCACTCGTGTTCAATTTACGTCCAAGTAGACAATGGACCCTCCTGATGCCGTCCTAGAGCCCGCCGCTCCGACATATATATACAATATGTAACCTAATATAATACTTTAAGAAGTAATTCTATTATTTAGGATTTTTCATTCACAAAACTGTTTACAGTTACAAGATAAAGTTTTACTTACTACAAAAAATCAACCAGTCTCAGGAAGCTCGAGTTGGAATCGAACCGACGACCTTTGGATTTCGGTTTAATGCTCTGACCGCTGAGCTACCGTGACCCCAGAAGACTTGTTGATTGTGTTTAGTACTTTGTGATTTAAATTTTATCTTTTTATTTCTTTTTTTTGATTTCTTAACTAATAAGAAACACCAAACAATCACTATAGCACTAGTTGTTAAATCGAAGTCGCTATTGCTCTCACGTCGCTGTCAAATTTCGTTCCGTAATACGAATAAACAATCGGTCGCTTTGTTTCAAAGTGTTTGACATGCAGTTTTAGTTAATTGATTGTTTGCTAGAGGCGCTGTTGGCGCTTGATCGCAGTTGTACGTTCCTTAATACGAATTTGCGTTTTGACAGCAGTAATCGTACAATTTCGCGATAACGACTGATCGCAAAAGATCGGTAATAAACCTGCGGGCGCGTTAACCACTGCGCCATCGAGCTCCTCTGGATATAGGCCGCTATAATTGTAATCAAGTCATTGCTTTATTGAATGGGTATTGACTTCATTGGAATAACCTAATAGCATATTGTTTTCCCAAGTTGTGCGAAATAAATTGCAAAAATGTAGAGGTATGAGCAGAATGTTCCGGGTCTTTTATCTAGTATCCTAGCATCCTACTTTTAATATTGATCGAAGATTGAAATGAATCAAAGGGCTCGTAGCATCAGTAGGTACCTACGTTAATTTTACTAGTTTTTAAAATAAACGCAAGCTGATTGGTATGACTTGTTTTATTTCAATGGAAACTATAAAATCTCTATTATTTTTTACATTTGATTTTCCAAATTTTTATGCTTCATTAACATTAAATGTATATTAACATTTAACTAATTAACATTACATATTAACGAACAACACTAAATGTATATTTTTTATTATTGTTTATTTATTTATTTTCAGCCTATATCGTCCCACTACTGGGCAAAGGCCTCCCTTCCCTTTTTCCAATATTCACAAAGGCTTGACAAAGGTGCGCTCTTTTACACGCCCTCGTGTTTGCAGTTTTAATTTTTATTTAATGTGTATTGTGTTGTGTTGTGCAGTTATATAATCATGAAAGTAGTTTAAGAGGTAAATAAAGTAAAATGTATATGAGTTAGGTTTAAAGCTCAATGTTTATTGATGAAATTTGATAGTTTGTTATAGGTCGGCTTGAACCACGATTTCTCACATTCAACCCTAGCATATCCGTTCAGCTACCGACGACAGACGCCTAAATTGAATGAAAGAAATAAACATCCGGTCCTTATGAATTTGCAACACAAGCTCAAACGTAACTACTTTGTATTCATAAATCTAATATACGAATACATTGTCTGAAAATTTTACAAGTTAATAAGTGAAATACTCATAATTTGTCATAGTTACATTTCACGCTTATCACATATACCTACAATCGAGTAAATAGTTTGTATGTTTCTATGGTAGCACACGCAACGCTATAAGGTAGCACACATAATTGACATAATCAATTTATCGTATCGGTAACCAAGTCTCAGGGGCATTTATTTATTAAAGTACAGTGCTTCTATTTTTTTAATGTCTCTTGGTAATCATCTTATTTCCGAATGCAACCGAATACTAATTTTCATTTACATTAATTATTAGATTTATCATGAATAATAAATTTAAATGCAGAACAACATACTTTATTGTTGTTTTGTGTTTGATTTTGCGTATGAACTATATGGAGCTGTAAAACTATAAATCGTAAATTAATTACTAATTATTCATAATTTGTTTTATGTTATGTTCAATGTTTGTTTTTGTGTTGCTGCACTTCATCTAATTGTGATTTAAAGTTTACGCAAAAAGTTTCCATTACACAAAAACCTTTTTGTTACTTCATACGAATCCTTTTATTTCACACTAGCTGACCCAGCGGACTTCGTACAGCATTTCTTTTTTTTTAATATAGCCTATGTTATTCAGCGCTAATGTAGCATTCTAATGGTGAAAGAGTTTTTTAAATTGGTCCAGTAGTTTTTGAGTTTATTTGTTGCAAACATACAAACAAAAATACTGCTAAATGAAAGACGTCGTATACCGCGCTTGATTTGTTGAGACTGGCTAGGCGTGCGTCGCAGCGCACGTAGCTTCACACATACAAACATAACACCTCCACCCTTATTAACTAATAGTCTTAAAGATAGTCTTACTTTAACACCACTTCAAGTTACAATTTGTAAAAAAAACAATCAATTAATGGTTACAGCCTAATGCAACTTACAATATGGACCAACAATTATGTCTTAACTGACGTCGTACTTAGGTATATTAATCAAATTCTTCAAACCCATAACGTTTCAAATTCGCAATATTTGGCCAATTACTTTAACTCCGTCACGTAGTCCGCGATCGATTCATCACCAAGTTGCCGCCGTTGCCTAAATTTGTACCTTTCGGCAAGCACTGACGGTTTTGGCTGCAGATGCGCTGACAATAACTCCACTGCTCGGTTAAACGTCAATTCGGATGGCTTCTGAGGACTAGCCAAAGTTGCTAGGTCTTACATACAAAATACAAGGCTTTCCTCTTTATAATATTAGTATAGATTTATTTATTACAAATACGCAGGTTCCTCCCTGCCTCGCCTCGCCTTGGTGGCCGAGTGACAAAGCGCTTGGCCCGATACCTTAAGGTCCCGGGTTCAATTCCCAGGTCGGGCAAAGTGTTTCGGAGTTTTCGATGCATAGCCCGGGTTTGTGATCTCCAACCCGCACTTGGCAAGCGTGGTGAGTAAGCCAATACCCATCAATTTTAGTGTTGATATGATTTCAATGATGGAGGCCTTTGCCCAGCAGTGGGACAGTATATAGGCTATTTTTTTTTTACTTTACTTACACGCAGGTTAACAGAAAAGATTTCCAAAACACCAGCAAGTTATAAAAACAACAAGTTAAATAGCCTAGTTACAGTTGGCGGGGTGCGGCAGACGCGTGAGAAGAGCCTACTTTGCACTGGACTAGCCGAAAAATGGATAGCGATCTATTCAAATCAACTTAATAAACCACTTACTACTTAACTCGCTTTTGCCGTTCAAACGACAATAACAACTTTACTCGCCGATGTCGTAAGTTAACTCGCTACTGTACTTATTGAAATGTAAATCGGGCTGTAAAGTAAGTAAGTGCTTCGGAAGGCAAGTAAAGCCGTTGGTCCCGGCCACATTAGCAGTCGTTAACAATCACGGGCCGGCCCGCGTGGTGGCTTATGGTCCGTTCGCCCTATCCATCCATAGGGAAGGCTCGTGCCCCAGCAGTGGGAACAGAAAATAAGCTGGTGTGATGTGATGATAAAAGTCCGAAACGTTTATTAAACCTTAACTTATAAATATGCAGCTAAATAATAAAAGCAAAAACTACGAAACCATTACATAACATTCACGATGTCGTGTTCCACAGAAACTGGCACGTTCTCCATAAAATTTTCTGGTCTCGCCAGTTTTTGTTGATCGATGCCTTATTAAAGTTGAGTTATTAAACGTCTCCAGACGCCATTTGCAAACTATAGCGTGATTAGTTCATTGAACGTGTACGAGGATCGAACTATTGTGCACCTGAATGGACGTGGCGTGACGATAAGAGAGGAATACACTAAGTGCTTGCTTATTATGTTGTTCCAAATTACTTTATTAACGAATATTTTTTACCAGGCAGCGTGACTTTTTTCAAAACATACAGATTTGTGTAATGTATCAGGAGATTTTGATTGTTGTCCGCTTATGGCTTTTACAGCGTAACTGGGCTTAGCTGCAACAAATGAAGCGGTTCAAACTTGAACTGTCGTCGGCTTGTGTGACTAAAGCTGTTGTCTCATAGAGAGTAAGTTGTTTGTGTAAGCGAAAAGGAATCTCAGAAAATCTAAAACCCATTTTTCCTTAAAAACATATAATCATCATCATACTTTTCCTTCACCTTTCTTAACGCACTACTGGGCATTGGCTTCTCTTCGCTTCGATTCTGTGCTAGTCTACCTTGCGTGCAACATGCAAAATTACATCAAAAAATCCCAAATTTTAAAAAGACACATAAAAATATTTACATACAAGTGTTAGGACGAAGGTACCTACTTAGTATAAAATATTACAAATGTTAACTGTTTATTTATTCGTATTGCCGTTTCCGATCTATATCTCATATAAATTAATGTGTTTGACCCCTAAGGCTACCAAACCCAGTAAGTACCGGATTTGCAAACATTGTAGACACAACTACTTTTATTTTTGTTAAGGTCAGCGAGGCTGGTCACCAGGTGAATTGGCGAAATCAAATAGACTAATACAGTTAACATGTACTTTGATGGATTGGTTTGCTGAAAGTGGGAAGTCGGTATGATAAAGCTTTAGTTAGTAGTTGACTTTATTAGGAACAATGTGTGTATGCTGTGATTAAAGGCTAAACATTATAGTATAATTAGTTAACATAGGTAATATATTATAGTTAACATGATGGTTGATGGATTAGTTTGTTGAAGGTGGGAAGTGGTAAAGTTTATATTCGATAAAGACTTTTATTAAAAATGGAAACCGATTAGAAAATAAACTGGTAGGAACCAAGATCCTTTATCACCAGTGTCCTACCGTTTACAAACAATATTTATGTTGCGTTAAACATTTCATTAAGTTTTTATTTAGAGCTCGAGTGTGGCATGCTCTCTTTATTGTCTCTGCGGTTGTGGCATGTGCGTCGGGTCGTTACATTCCCTAAGATATGGTTGAGTGAAGCGATGGCTGATTCATATGTCATACTCGTGAACGGGTGCCGCCTGTGGAGGCTGGTCTGCTCTTGCATACTAATATTATTTTTATTATTATTAACTATAGTTTAACTTTTATTTTTTTATTTTAACTGGTAACTGATGTAAATTTGCAAACTAAGATAGGTATTTCTTTTTTTTAACATGTTGTGATTGTCCTTAATATTTTGTGTTTTTATTTGTGATGGAAAGTGTCCTTTTACGATAGGGCATTTTCCAATATTATCGACACTGTAAGGGAGAAAAGAGCTTGACACTGGCTGAGTTTCTTGCCGGTTCTTCTCAGTACAAGGTCTCCCGCCCAGAGTAGACTTACGAACCAACGGCATGATGACGTTCATAAGAGCTATTTGTGAAGCTATTAAGCTATTAATTATAAGCTATATATTGTTTTTGAAAATTGACATTAAAAATAAAGCCATACAATCTAATATTACGTGCATGCAAATTGAAAAGCCAATAAGGAGAATAACCGTATCATAAATAAAAAGTACCCCAAATGTGTGGAGATTCGTGTATACATATTACAAAATATTAGGGATCCTATACTAAAACTAACATTTAAGTGTACACTTGCTTTAAACTTGATCCTCCGTCATTAATAATGCGTTATGTTAATGACAGCAGAAAGGGAGATCACCAGTCTTATTCACGTAAAACCTGATTTACAATGAAAAAACTTACTAAAATACTACCATGAAAGCGTACTAAGTACACAGTATATGTAGGTATATGAAATACCTCCTTATACTTTGCTAAGTATTACGAGTGTTGTAGCATCTTTCGAAACCATTCTAGAGCCATGACTTTGGCAGAAGAGATGTTTTGACGGCCGGGTTAGTCAAGCGGTTAGTGACCCTGACTGCGAAAATCACGGTCGCCGGTTCGACTCCCACAAGTTGCAAATCAGTTACGTTACAAAAAATTTGCTTATTAAAAATGTTAGTGGAAAGAACACAGACCAAATATCTAGATAGACGACGCATGTGTCACGATTTGTATGAAAACAAAGCGTGCCACATTTTTTTTGACATACTATGATTTGACAAGCACTATTTTGTGATGAAATCCACCTTACGCGCCAAATTGATTTAAAAATGCCGCGTTGCGAACGATTTTAATACATATTCGTTCATCGATTTTGTCATCGATTTATAACGAAAGCAAAGCAAATATAAATTATCTTATTTAGAAGTTTTACTTTATTATTAAAATTTTATTAAGAAATAATCAATAACACAATTTATGTGTGGTGATTGAACAAATTGTTGAAAGGAAACACTACCTAGATTCATGCAGCGCATATGCCGTCAAGTTGTTCAATAAAAAGAGAGAGATTTGAGGGCACTGGTAACTTATCTTCGACACCGAAAATTCTTGAACGGTATGTATCTTAGTAATCAAATTGTATATAATATAATGGAAAAATTATGGTATTTTATAACGTATTTAATTTTATTTATAATTCGAGATCACCAGTGAGATTAAAAATTACAGACATTTCGGTGTAAACAATGTGTTCAACGAAAATATATACAGCATTAGGAAATAATCACAAAACCGCCATTAGGCCAACGACCGACAAATTATAATGTCGATGCCAAAATAACTTCCCGATTTTAACTGTATATTTCTTGTGGAAATAAAACAGTTTTGATACGTAACGTGCTTTTAATTTACTTTATTTTTATTTCGATTTTTTACTTAAAATAAAACTTCAAGTCCTATGGAAAAAAAAATAGCAAAGTTGTGGGTAATTAAAAGATCTACAACTTTTGTATTTACAATTTGTTATGTCCCAAACACACTGTAATTTTTTTTATTTAAAATATTATTTTTTTCACCTTATTTTGACTTAATAAAGCTTAAAAAAGCACCCTAATTTTCAATAAAAAATTCTCGCGTCAAAATATCTGCTTTTTTAATAAGTCGGTGGGCTTTTTGTTCGTTAAAATCTCTACTTTCTGATGGTGTAAAAAATATATACATTACTATGGTAAATGTTCTCAGAAAATGTAAAAGTTATCGATACTAATATTATAAAACTGAAGAGTTTGTTTGTTTGGTTGAAATTATTTTTGTGTTGAATAGTCCATTTATTGAGGAAGGCTTTAGGCTATATTACATCATATGACTAATAAATAAGAGTGGAGCAGCAATGAAAAATGTTGCAATATTTAATAAGACATCTAATATTGTTATTTTGAGAAAGTTGTAGAATCTTCTTTAAGTTATATGCGTAGATACTTATTTATTACTATTGATAACTTATATACCTGAGTGATCTACGGAAAATTTTAGCCCATCAAAAGGTATTTCATTGAGAAGTGGGGAAGGGGCTATTGTAGAATATTGATAAATCCATAAATGACAAAAATATTCTTCTAAATAAGTGTCGAGGACAAGGATATGATGGTGCTAACAATGAAAGGCACTTAAGGTGGAGTTCAAAAACTCATAAAAGATATCGAGCCATATGGAGTATATGTTCACTGTGCTGCTCATAACTTAAATCTAGTACTTATTGATGCAGTCAGAGAAGTTACGGATATATAAATTTTTTGAAACAGTTCAACAAATTTATAATTTTTTGGGTATAGTATCAAAAGATTGAATATCTCATATTTTTTTTTACTGAGGGGCCCATCTAATGGATTTTCCACGGGCCTCAGATGGTATAGTCACGCCACTGCTTGCGTCCTAAGGGTTTCGCGCTATTACGTGTGTCACGCCCTAATTCCGCAAGGGATTTGACAGTTATGATTTATATATTATTAACTTGTGCCTAAAGACCACCCTTCTTGCCCACGTTTGTAGGTCAACGGCACGTGCTTCGGTTTTGATAATCAGTCAGAGAAAATGTGACGACTGTATCTTTTTATTGCGCTATTATTGCGTTGCTATTAAAGCGTTGGATGTAGGGCATGTGGAGAGGAAATGGAGTCAATGCAGCACCTACTGTGTGACTGCGACTCTCTGGCTAGGAAAAGAATGGGACTCCTGGGGTCGGCTTATCCGAGACCGGAGGACTTCAGGCTCTTCGCTCTTAAGGACGTGGTCAAACTTATGGCATCTATCTTTACAGAGGAAGAAGAGTGAAAGGACGGGGTTGCAAAAAAGATCCCGATGGGTCGAAGTGCTACTGCAAGAGGGAAACCTCACAGGCCCCACTAAGATAAGATAAGATAAAGCGTTGGAGGGACGATCCCGACTACTATAAAAGAGATTGGTGGGAGACCGCCAAAGAATATGGAGAGATTTGGGGGAGACCATTGCCTGGCAGGGGGAAAAGGGTTAATGAAAATAATAATAAATATACCGTTTGTTATTATTTATTTTCCGATGATTTGGTGAAGGTCGCGGGTAGCCGCTGGATGCGAGTAGCACAAAACCGGTCGTTGTGGAGATCCTTGGGGGTGACATTTGTTCAGCTGTGGACGTGTTTTAACTGAGACGATGATGATGATTATTTAATTTTTGGTTCGGACTTATTTATATTTGTAGCAATACTTTTTATGTATATTAGGAGATAAATGGCGGCACTTGCTAATCACAAAAACGTTAGAAGTTTCATACTAAGTATCAATTTAAAAAAAAAGCCAGTGTTGAAAATATTCCACAAGCGGAATTTGAACCCGCAACCCATGACATGCCGGGTCAGGTGCACTACCAACTATGCTATACTATGTAAGAACTCTGTAAGCCAAAGGAGCCCTAGTCTTTTTTTAGATTGTAATTTGTTCGCAACAATATTTGCGTAAAATTACATATAACCGTAATCATAAGTATCAGTTTCCTTGAATGAAGGAATAAATCTAAATCTGTCCTATTTATCTTTTACTCGGCTTACCATAACATTATAATAGTTATGTTAATTCTGATGTATTAGCAACTAGGTAATAAAAATAGGAAGTTATAAGACAGTACTGGAGTAACGACAACTTGTCATTACTACTCGTACACTACATTATGTATAAATTGTAATTTTTAAGTAAAAGTAAGATTTATCTACATCTTCATCACATACATGAGGATGTTACTGTACCGAAATATTGGACCTATTAAAAAAGAACTATACAAGTTTAATGGTTAAATAAATTCTATTGCAGCTAGTAAGTACATTTTATTTGGGTTTTTAGGCTATCACTATTTTGTCACTACCGATAATCCACCAAATAATTTTATTGAAAAATGTGGAAAAATGTGTTACTAGATTGATGATGCGGGGAGCGTCCTATTTTAGGTCTATAGAATATAAAAATGCGATCTGCGGCTAAGAGCACTTCTGCAATACACAATTGGGTGGGATTCCTGCTGGCTTATGGATGACCAAAAGGAAAAGGGGCGAGATAGGAAACTCACTCAGTTACAGCAGGTCTGCAATGCGCCGCACGGCCTTTATGCACCGGACTGGATGGTGATCTTCAAGATTCACTTCACTTACACTAACACTTTAATCACTGAAATGTATGTACGCGCATAACGAACGACTGCACAGAATTGGATAATTCTTTTTTTTTGTGCTTGTACCGAAGAAAATTAAAAGAAAAAATATATTTTTTGCGTTCAGTGTCTTTTCACAAATATATGTAGGTGATACGAAGTTCACCGGGTCATCTAGTATGTATAATTAAATATCTTAGAGTAACTTAGTTTTCTAATGATATGATTCATGCTGTATTTACCTGTAAGTGTTTGTTACATTTAGTTATATATTTGCCCAACTGTTATCTGTTTAAAAACAATGTAAACAAACTTTGGTGAATCTAACAAATAAATAAATAAAATAAAATCTGAATCTAAGTGCTGTCTTACTTACAGATTGCCACAGCATGCAAATGTGGCTAGAAAAAAAATTTTACGTAAGTTTACATGAAAACAAAATTACAAATTTATATGTGATTTGAATAACACATTTAAGTAGGTAGCTACCTGCTAAGTAAGCACTTAAGTACCTCCAAAGTTCTTCATTATGTACTTAAGGTATACGGGTGAGTAAAAAAGCACCAATTTTAGACTTTTTCGTTACTTTCCTTCATAAAAGGGAGGTATTATAATAATATAGGCACCTGAATAACGTTATTCTTTGTTTTTTCATGGTTCTTTAATAGATTTTACGTCGTTGCAACGAACTCTTTGTGCAAATTATCTCTGATGATGTTTGAGTTTTTCATACGGAAACATGTTGTTAGGTTTGTTATTGTATAAAAAAATATAATCTATTAATTACAGTGTGCAATGCATTTTCTTAAAAAAAGGCCGTTTCAGACCTTCCTTACAATACTTTTTATCATCTTGGCAGTTCTTGTTGATGATTTAGACGTATTATAAAAGCCTACCTAGCCTAAAACTGTACAAACAAGTGAAGACGAGAGTCCAGAATGCCATATTAGATGATTCCATATCAGATTCGATGAATCTCGAAGTCGAGGCTTCGAACATTTAGTAGGTTCAGTATTACTAGACATGTTGTATTTTTGATTCTAGGGAAAAGTCCAACTACAAAATGAATGCAAAATTTTTTTTAAGAAGAACGCTGTCGCATTAACAAGATCGAGTAAACCCACTTTAATGGTAGCTTAGTCTAGACTGGTTGGTACAATCCTCTGTGTGGGTTTTCCTTGTGTCTGTTCCCAGTTACCCAGCTATAAAGCTCTCTACAAGCTTTATTTGTTAGGGAAAATATGTTAACAAATATTCGTGAGATCAAAGTAGAAAGAAATAGATACATTTATTGGCACACACCGAGTACAACAAAAAATAATTACACAATAAAAAACAAAAACAGAAGACAAAGTGTGGCCACCTAGGCCCCAGCAAGTGCATGTTAATATACATAGCGATTTAGACGTCAACTTTATGTATTTTTTTAATAGGTGGTAAATAAGCAAACGAATAGCCTAAGTACATCACGTCACATCACCAGCTAATTTTATGTCCCCACTGATGGGCACGAGCCTTTCCTGTAGATGGATAGGGAGAACAGGCCAAAAACCGCCACGCAGGCCCATTACGGATTGGTGGTTTTTACATAGCAAAGACAACTAGTGTCAAGCTTACACACTATTAATACTTTTAAAAACCTTTCAACTCATACTTTAACTACTTATCAATTAAGATTCAAAAAACGTTTATCAACTTTAAAATATTCCTATGTAATATGTAATAACAAATAAATTACTGTAAAAGATATGTTTTTTTTTATATTAACGGGTAAGCACAGTGCCTTGATCTTACCTGATGTTAAGTGATGATAAGGCCAATGATGGAAGCGCACTTCACCCGGGATTCTCAACTAGTGAAGCACTGGCTATCTTATCTCTAGCTGCCGGAACACAACAATGCTACAAACATTGATGTTATGGCGACATATTTAGATAAGATAGTGGTAGCTAGCCAGGCGGACAAACGAGCCCTACCACCAACCAAACCGAGTACACAAACATGTACCCCCTGCTGGGAATCGAACCCGGGACCTCTGGGTATAAATCGGTGGTCTTAGCCACTAGACTACGCGGTTAAATTGGTATGCCTATCTTAGATATTACTACCAGCAATGTAACCTGTTGGGGCACTAGTTCTCATACAAAATTAACTTAACTGTATTAAAAAATATTTTATTCATTATAATATCATGCGATCGGCTTTCTTTTGCGAAGAAATAGCGAAGAATACACCTTTTTCTTTCAAGCTAGCTTTATTTAGCAAGATCCCATAAATATTGGTGCTCAAGCCTAATGTTGTCTAATTAGGCTTTTAGAGCAATATCTAGACTATTGGTGTGTGATATTAAACGGTCTAAATAATAAACTAAGCTATAATTTATCTTTATTTTCCAAGCTGCCATTGCGCATATCGCTTGCGGTCGCCTGCTCTGTGTTTCCCGCCATTTCCTTATAAACGCATACAGGGAACTCCCATGCATTCACTCTTTGGCTTTCTAATTATAGGAGATTGACCGTTCGGATAATTCAACACATCATTTACCTGCCTGCTTCGGCTGACACCTTAGGTGTAATTGGTTTTCAATAGATATTTTGTCACCGGCATTTGTTTCGATATTTATATACTTGTATCATCTATCTGACTGACAGATTAATCAACGCACTGATCTTCTAGACAAGTATCTACTACGCTAACAGAATAGAAATCAAATATGATTATTGTACAGGATTGACATTAGTCAACGATAGGTATAAATGACGTTAATGTCAATCTCATACAATAATCAATCTATTTAATTTCTAATATCTACATATTAGCGTTTTATCACTTGTCTAGGAGGGCAGCAAGGGTGTGCATTGAACCACTGGGTTTTGAATCATGTTTTTTTGCACAGGCTATCCTTATATTTCTATGAAGTAAATGAGCACAAACTAAGGATTTTGAAAATTCATCCCCTTATTGAGGTTAGAAAACATCGAATGATTCGTTCGCCTTTAAAAACTAATTGTCTACGGTTCAGGTTTTCCTCGTGTAGGTAGGTAAAATTAATTATTGTATCTCCTGTTTTGTGAAAATGAATGTAAGTATTTATTTATTATTATTATTATAAAATTAGAAATGTGCAAATTGGTGCTCAGGCTAGTAGCTAATTACATTAAAAATATTTTAATGTGACTATTAAAATTGTCCTAATTCTTTGAAACTATTTTTTTTTTATTAAAGTATGATCAGTGTGTTGTGGCTTTAGATTAAAACAAAATCTTTTTTTATAAAAGGAAAACAAAACAAACTTCTGTTCATGATACCCGTAGGAGTAAAATTTAAAAGGCTTCTTTTCTCGGAAATAAATTATCATCTTAAAAATACATTAGTACGAGACAATTTATTTCCTTAAAATAATGATTTCTTCTAAACACGATAATTTCATCTTTCAACGAAATGAATATTACGGACCATAAATAAAATATCATTTTGGTTATTAGCTGCCTTATTGTACATAGTTTTTGAGCTGGTATAACCATCACGGAATACAGGTGTTCATTAAAGCGGACGAA
This sequence comes from Eudonia mercurella, assembly GCA_963082485.1. Classification (NCBI taxonomy): domain Eukaryota; kingdom Metazoa; phylum Arthropoda; class Insecta; order Lepidoptera; family Crambidae; genus Eudonia; species Eudonia mercurella. The sequence continues at coordinate 14,378,177 of OY720022.1, read as the reverse complement.
GTCGCGAGCGGTTCACTAATTAAAATATATTTTTTTTCATCTCTTGATTTATTGTACAAAATTATGTGTTTACAACATAAGTAGGATTACAATCTGGTATTTTATTGAAGTTCTTTTTAGTTTACTTGCATTGAATAAATTCACAAGATAAATTTCTTTTAGGGCCGCGGTAGCTCAGCGGTCAGACTAATGAAACGGAAGCCGAGGGTTGTGGGTTCCATTCCCACTCGAGCTTCTTGAGACTGGTTAATTTTTCTAGTTAAAAAAATTATATTAGCACTGTGAATTCTTAAATCTATACTAATATTATAATATTGAATAAATTTGTATCTCTATTACAACAGCGCCCAACATCTAAATAAAATATTACACATAAAAACAAAATCGGCTCAACCAAGAAATATGAACAAAATTTCAATAGACATCTCAAGGAATAAACAGGCATTTGACGCACATATAATAAGTATGCTAAAGGGTTGCATAAAGGTTTGCCCGTGGAAATACCCAAGCGCAAACTTTCCGATGCCAATCGCCCGACGCCCGCGCCGAGAGAAGGCGTAACACTCGGGATTTTTGTATGTACAATTAGTATAATGACGTAGGCGCTTGGCCATCTTGGTCAACTTTTTAGTCACTCAGACCTGTTACAGCGTAATTGCAGGTAAGTTCCCGCGTTGACCCTTAACGGCTTGTGCGCTGTTCTTCCTTAGCAACGTCGACTTGTATTTGTTTACATGGTGATGACTCAAAGTTGTCAAGTTTCCCGCTCTCTATATGTTGAGGAGGTGACGCAGAAGACATAAAACGGTTTATTGCTTTCCTTGCAAATCCTGTGGTTATCTTACTTATCTCTTTTTGACTTGGATTGCACTTGGCCTTACTTTTTTTACACTGTTTAACGCTTGTTCTTAATCTCATCTGATGGTATGTGAAGATAACTTATCATGACATAAGTGTGAGGTGTGATGAAATAATAATGCTGCAACATTAAACTTATGGCGATAGCTTTAAATAAGATGGTGGTAGCTAGCCAGGAGACGCACCTGGGACCTCTGGATCTACAACGAGTTGTGGCCACATAGGCTACCTATCGTTAATGATGACTCGTTCGTTCAATATATTAATATTAAGTTGTCCCTTCCACTTTCTAACGGAGAAACGTTAAATGATGTTACGTAAGTATTTTGATAATCACACATCGGAATATTTAAATATACAAAACTTTAAGTTACAAAATAAAAGTTACCCATTAAAAACAAAAGCAAAAAAAGAAAAGTAAAAATACATCCGTTTTATCAACTACGAAATCCAAAGACTGACTTTTTTAATAAAAAACAAAAGACTTCGTGACACTTCAAAACACATCGAGTCATCAAACTTTTCGGCGCACGTCAATAGTTGCGTAACAACGTAACGTCGTCGGCATCAGGTGTTTTCGTCACGACATGACTGCGTTATGTTTACACAAATTAGCTGTTGCCCATCAACGGTAAATCCAAAGTGTGACGTCAAAACCAGCATGCCCAATGTTATCGAATGTGTGTCACTGTCGCCTCGGTTTGTGTGAATTACCTACCTTACGACGAGCTGATTGGCTGCGGTCTGGCAACGTTTTATCATTACGAAGTTGGACGACATCTATGCAATACAGGTAAACGTTAACGAGGATAATGTGATATACTGATTTTCAACAGGGTTTTCCTGCACTGAAATTATGTGGGAAACTCAAATCTGGTGAGGTAAAATTTTGACGCACTGTTTGTTAAGATATCCTTACGTACTTACATATTATGTTGTTATACCTAGTTCAGAGATTCTTTGTAGTTATGAAGTAGTTAAACGCATTCGGTCTAACATAAAACCACGATTTGAGTACATCTTCCACTTAGAAGTCGGTCAAAAGTTAACGGTTAACGAAATAAAGAAAAGACGATAGCATAAAAAATCGACAGAAGTTTTAATATTATCCTGTTATGGATTAATTCAAATTCACATAAGTGTGTATATGATTCATTTAAAATGCCTTCATTGCAGCTCTAACATTATTATATTAAGGTCCTAATTATTGCTGTACTTTTAATCGCCTATGTGGTCTAGTTGCTAAGACCATCAGTTTAGACAGGTCCCGAGTTCGATTTACAGCTGGGGGTATGTGTTGTACACTAATACCTCTACATTTACGTGAACTAGATTTTTGTCGACATCTTAATTTAAACATTTCAATAGGCACGGATCCTGTTTGATAAACGCAAAGATGACATTGGCACTAACTCATTAACCAACAGTTATATACTCGTTATACAAAGCGTTGTCGTTAAGTACCAGATGCAATAAAATTTGACATTAATTCTTCCACAGTACCTTGTTTATTGTACAAACAAAAAAACCTGCGCAAGACCTTAAATAGCTGCATACTCATTTGCTAAAATACGAGCGTTGACTCTTCAATAGTGTAAAAAAAAACAAATATAATGATAACGCTTCAAAAGCAGCGGAGAACGTGTTTAGAATTGTCTGCTATATTTTAATATTTTTTTATACTTGTATAGATGTACAATGAAATGGTAAAAGATATCTAGTCCTAGCTCTTGAGTTACACGACGGATATAAAATGTTAATACCGAATCCTTGTTATGTCCAAAAAATTGGTCCAATGCTATGAAGCAAACCCCTATGAAGTTTTAATATTATTATAGGTACTGAAAGTAAAACCTTTTTTGAAATCTAAATAAGAGTTTGATGAGACGTCTTCTAATCTGTCTACTATCCTGGTAAATCTGGCAAAGGTGGACGGCACTACTGCATTCATTGATTCGTTGCCAAACGTCAATTCAATCAACTCTTGAGTTTCCTCTTGTTCGCACTGAATTCGTTAACTATCAAATAAGATGTACTACTAACTTCTTCTTGGAATATCGTTGGCATTGTAAAATTTAATGAAAATTTGAATACTCGGGTACTTAAATGTTTTTTTTAAATATTTTATTTGTAATTTTGTTCTCAACGGGGAAGTCCTTAGGCACTGACGTAAAGCATGCGATGGAAGCAAACTTACCTTCCCTTGCCACTGGCAACTCGTTACCTTCAAAAAGGTCCACAAATCTACCATCATGCCATCTAAGTATGTCGCTACAAGTTAGTAGCACCGTTGTGTTCTCATTAAGATAGAGCAAAGATAGCTAGCTCCAATAGTATAGTTTAAAAACGCGTAAAAACCTAAATAGGTACACCAACTATCTATCCACCAAGAACGCCGTGTTTGTCTTGGCATCAGCTCCCAAACAACCACATTCAGGCCACTGCGGCCTGATTTTGACATTAGAAACATCAGAATTGAGGCCTTGGGGTCAAACATTTTGTTATAAATTACTGTATAATCATGTATATAGTACTCGAGCAAGAGTACGAGCTCATTATCACGTCACCACTGCTAGGGCAGGAGCCTTCCCTATGGATGGATTATAAAGCATCGCGCGGGCCCATGCGACTGCTAATGCAGTCGGGACCATCAGCATCAACGTGCCTTCCGAAGCAAGGAAGAGCTCGAGATGATACATTTTTAGTCACCCATCCGATGACCAGCCTTAGCAATCGTGGTAAGGCACCGAAACCACTGCGCCATCGAACTCCTCACAGAATATAATCACATAATTAATTCATCAGCGCACTAACCGTTGACAGAGTCAGAGATGGTAGCGTTTAATAATACTGTAGAACAATTGTAATGAGCCGCTTATTATATAAAGCTGAGGAAGAATAAAAATATAGATCACTTGGTACAATTGATGACCTAGTATCAAGGAGACTAAGTCAATTAGAATCATGACAATGTTAATGGTTCATCTGAAAGGTGTTAGCGTGATCTTGATTTTGTACTTCTTAGATATTGTTACAACGAGTCATGTTTGATATTGTTTTATTTAATGTAGCATGATGGACTTATACAGCATAGTTCTTAAGTTACTGGCATTGATTTGGCAACATTATATACCTTAATGGTTTGCAATCTACCAGAGCATCTCCAAACCTGCGTTTGCCCACACTGCTGTGGGCAGGCCTCCAACAAGGTGTACCGACGATCTGGTGAGGGTCGCGGGTAGCAGGATGCGAGCAACACAAAACTGTCGTCGAGATCCTTGGGGGAGATCTTATTCTGCAATGGATGTCTTTTGGCTGAGATAGTGATGATGATGAGATTTCGCCTTTCGGCTACCGACGCATTTTAAACGTCAAACACGAAGCAAAATTTTGTGAAGTAAGTCACAATTAAGAAAATGAAAATAAAATAGCATTAATCAAATATATATAACCTAATTAAAATATATATAGTATGTAATATATATATACAACCGAATTGATAACCTCGTCCTTTTTAAAGTCGGTTAAGAAGAAAAATTTAAACGTAAACGAGATAACAATTGCATTTATCATAGTTTTTTCCTTTTTAACTTTAATTACGAATTAAAATGTTTGTAGCATCAAACATTTTAAAGTTTACTATGAATTATTATGAGGTATGTATATATAGTTTTCATGTATATGAATTACCTAGAAACAAGAAAACCTTCTTTTCTCGAACTCAGGAAAAAAAATCGAGACTCAAATGTACTGTATGGTAATTAGGATCTGAACTCGATTCGACCCGATTAATGGACGAAGGTGCTAAAGGACCGAATATATAATTCGTTCAATTCGACCATTTTGAACGTTGCGCAATAATATATTTACTTTAATGGCCATATGAAATTACAAAAAACCTAAGTAGGTAATAAACAATAAGTTTCCAAATACCTGTGAATAATTGTATGCTCCATCAATATGTCATTCTCTACAATAACATTATTTAGAAGAGATAATGACAAAATCAAAACTAAACTTGCAATAACCGGTTACCGTTGTTAATTACATGTGATATCAAAAAAGACCCATATTAACAACGTATAACCCAGACTAGAGACATTTAACGAAAGTAATAAAGCTAATTATGTAATTGAAAACATCTAATTTTAATTTTAAAAATGCTAACTGAGATTTATTTGATTTGGTATATGCGAAACGTAATGATACATTAAGAACTATTGAGCCGTTTGTTTAATACGTAAAACCAAAAAACTGACATCTTGTTATTTAATTATTATGACTAGGTACTTGTAAGACAGTCTTTTTAACAAAATTTGCTTTAACGTTACTTCAACACGATCTCCTAACACCTTAGTAAAAAGACTCAAACAAAAGAGAAGCGAGATTAATAAGTAATTATATTTTTTTATAGTGGCTGCTCAAACGGCTTTGGGTACTATAGTGGATGTACTTAACGTTAATGTACCTCCAAAGTCACAAAATACTCTTGTTTTTTGTCATTCCGGACGTAAGACCGGTACTGACACCGACTAACATACGTTAGACTATTTTTTTACAGCCCACAATACGTCATGCACACACAATACCCGTCGACACATACTGACAATATATTACGTTTTCACATCCTGCATCTAGAGCGGTTGAAATAATTCATTTCCTATGGTAAGTTGGTATCAAGGATCCGTAATACGACACAATGTGTCCGGCTATAAATTTGCACGGAAAGGTAGGTATTGTCTGTTATAGGAAGTAGATTAACGTCGAACTGATTGCAATTACCATTTCTTGAGTATCAGCTGGCATTCGCAATAATGTAATTTCGGCGTTGTACTTCACGCGACACGAAATAAAAGAGATTGCAATTTATTGTTTATTTACTATCACGATTGGTGATAATTGAATTTGAATCATTAGCACCAAGATTTACGTGCTTATTTGCTTTGCAAAATGTAGCCAGAATCGACTATAATGACTTTCTTACTCCTGCAAAAAACAAGGGATATTTGGAAAAATCGCTGCTATGTTGTCCGTAGTAACAAAGACACAAAGGCAGACACAGAGCTAAGTGCACAATACTGACCTAATTGTTAAAGTACCTAGCTTTACAAAGGTTTAACGTTTTCCCTCCTTCCTATGACATGGGGTCCTTCAAACGAGGCGTGAAGAGGCACCTTGTGGGCCTGCAGGTAAGGGTGGCTGATGCTCTATTCACGCTGCACCAGTTGTCTTGAGAGACTTGAGGCTCTGTCTTCTAAGAACCAGCAGTATCGTAACCTAACTACAATGAAAGCCAGAACTCCTAAATAATGTAATTATATAATACATAGGTAATGGCGATTGAAATAATTTATTAATACATATTTATATTAGTTATCAAATATTTTGCAATACAGTTTAGTTTATCAATGATTGGTCAAGGTTTAAATAATTAGTCACTGTTTCACGCCTTATAGCCGATTTAACCAAGATCGAACAATCAATACCAATATTTTAATTAAAATAGGAAAGTATACCTACGCCTAATCTCCTTTCCACAAGTCTGAAACTATAGAACGCTACAGACAACGATATGGGGAAAGGATAATGTGCATTATCCTGCTTTAGAAGGTCCCTTGACAAAAATGCTCATGCAATTTCAGTGATTTAACTAGAACTTAGACTTTATATACGCACGAAATCTAGAGCATTGAGATAAAATATGGTACGATATTAACAATAAATTCTTGCGAAGTTCTATCCATTGTCTAAGTAAAATGTTAAAATAAATAAAAATTCGAACAGCCAAAATGAAAAGTTATTACAAAAAAAAATAATATAAAAAATTCATCTTAATCTTATCTTTATCTTTGAAGACCAATTAATTAATCTAAATAATTTTGGCGTAGATACAAATTGTCAAAGCGCATTTAAAAAGTATGTTAAGTTTAACTTTTCAAATGCGCTTTGAAAATTTGTAGTATTTTTTTTGTAAAATTTGTAAAGTTTGCAAAGTTTGTTAAGTTTAACTTTTTGAATGCGCTTTGAAAATTTGTATCTACTGCCAAAGTGATTTAGATTAATTAATTGGTCTGCAAAGATAAAGATAAGATTAAGATGACTTTTTTTACAAGCAAAAAAGTTTAATGAGTTCTCGTTTTAAGTTATGTCTTGTTATGTCAACTTGACTTGGTACCTACGTATGATGGCGAGCCTCAGTCAGTCACCGCGCCGGTAAGGGTTGGCGCAAGGACTCTCCGGGGCGCGGGCGGCGGGCAGCGGGAGGCGGGCGGTGACGCATGCGCGACGAAAGGCGACGCGGGGTGGGAGGCGCGCGCCTAACACTATTTAAACTGTTCTTACGAACGGTCATCATGCATTGGTCTGTTTGCAATCCAAAGTTTAGTTAGCCTTAGTAGTCCGACAGCTACAGTCGCAGACAGACAGGCTCCAGCCCGTGGTCGAGACACAAAAGCTCTCGCAGACTTACGCTAGCTAAGCGCGCAGTGAACTTCAGTTCAGGCGATACCCAGTGGAGTATTCAAAACTCGAAGAAATGGCCGTAGCAGCAGCACAGAAGAACCGTGAGATGTTCGCCATCAAGAAGTCCTACAGCATCGAGGTGAGGACTCGACACGGTGAACTGGACCCGTGCCGTTGGTCGATCTGGGACTTGAAATGTTTTTGTGGACGGTTTATGTGAACAACAACAGTTTTGACAGTGCTTATGTAGTTAAAAACACTTAAATTTTTTATTAATATTTTTTTTAGTGACCGTCCATAAAAGCTTTCATGATATTTTTACAATAGTTCAACACATAGTTTTAATAATTCAATAATGTTTGTTTACAAACAAATTGTTTAGAAGTTAGCAAAGTTTACTTTTGCGCTAAGTTTCCCCGATTCTTTAGACTTCAAATAGATTAATGATTTTACAGAAAATATAATTACATAACACAATAATTAATACATAGAGTTATGTAAAGTTGCCAATAGTTTCCACATTTCCCATACCCATAGGTACATTGAGTATCAATCATAGGTACGTTCAGTCTTTAAGCACAATACCTTAATTTACCATAGCCGTACTATGTAGTAAACCTTAGTACTTAGGTACTAGTTAATATTTTCGTGACTGCAACACAGTAGGCGACGCGACCTCTACGCGACGCTGCACGTCATCTCCCTAATCGCAATTGCCTACTTGTGGCTTGTCAAATCACCTATCGGCCTTGTACGAATAAGCAACAATAGGCGCAGTACAAATACTTCCAGCATAATTAGCAACAAATTAACACCACATAGCAATTTTGAACGCTACATTGCCAGCCGCTTTGTTTGCACACGAGACAACCCAAACATAACGACGACGCGACAACGTTATTGAAACAGCGTGTGAAAGTGGACGGGCGATAACAATATCCAGTTGCATTAAAGAGATCGTAATGTTTTCGCTGGTAACACCTTCGTTTAATTGGCGAAAAGCTCGCGGGTTGGGTGCGAATTTGGGCCGGCGGGCGCACGAGGCACGGCCGTAACGCCATTAGTCGGCATAATTAATTTACAATTAACACCGTAGGTACGTACACTTTCACGGCGACATCACAAATTGTCGTGTGACAAATTGCGTAACAGACCGCGCAACAATTATGAAGATATATAACTCATTAACTCATTGTTAGAACGCGGACTCCACCGGCGAAAAATGCAATCCACACGCAAAATAGTTCGCTCGCCCTATAAAAATATTCCGTTGATACGCAGTCTCATCATTGTCTTTTCAAAATTAATTGCCATTGTCAATATTCAAGGTACCTACTCGTAATCGCTATCTCGCGTCAATTGCTTTGTTTTTGCATTATCTAAGTACCAACAGTGCAGTTTCATCTCCCTGACAGTTTTCGAGTAGTAGTAGAAGCTTGCGATTATTGCGAATTTATCTAAGAGTTTGTATACATGTTTGGTTGTATTTTATTGCATATTGTAAAAGCCTAAATGGCTTATAAAAATATGTATACTAACTCAAGAACTGCAATGCTGTTGCTTTTGATTTTTAACTAAACCTAAAATGCTGAGCGATAACCCGGTTTGTTACTAACATGTACAATATTATAATTGGCGTCTGTACGATTGTATTTCCTTGACCGTCGAAGGTCAAAATGCAAAGACGCTCACCGACCCAATGCAACCAGTAGGGTCTGTTAGAACTCAATCATGTGACAAGTTCGCGCATTGTATTTGTCTGCAAATGCACAAAGAGATACCGATTCACGACAAGCACCATTATGACTACGCAAACTTTTGATTAACACTGAACGCCAAACAGTTCCGGTCTTAATTAGCTATTTACACGCAAAAAACAAAGACCCTCCAATAAAATTGTGCATAACAAAATCGAGGTCCTCTTTCACCCTTGACCAACAGATTCTTCGCCACGGTCAACTAACACCAATCTGTGGTAATATTAAAAGATAAAAAATCAACCATTATCTTTGTAGCTTTGATCATTAACAATATCGTATCTTAATAGATTGTTACGTGGAGTGCCGCCGAAACCAGTCTGCGGAGATGATAAATTAGTCTATCAAACATCGTTTTCTGTTAAAATAATAGGTGTAGGGAATACGCGGGTCAGCCGGGCTCTCCGACATCGCTTAATTATCCGCCGGCCGATTGGAACGGTGAAGTGGCCACTCGTCCAAACCAAGGCTATACCAACCGGATTCCGAGTCCTACCCGCTCCAGTTAGGCGGACCTTAACTTCACAACGCGCCAACGTTTCCGCAATTCAGTTGATGGTCGCAGTATAAAATTCGCACGCGAATAAATCACAGTTTCAGGTGTAATTATGCACTTTGAGGCTGCACTTCAGGGGCTAAGTTACACTAGTGAGTGATTAGCGTAACCCTTGACATACATTGTTAGGTTGCCGCGCGCATTCTAGTGGAAAATGCTAGGTCTCAACTCAACGCCCGCGCAACGGACTCCCAACGCCCAGCGGGCCAGCGCTCTGTCGTAGATATCGCTCGTAATTAGCGTTAATCACTCGATGCATTAGGTAAATACAAATTTGATGACATTGTTAAAAACATATAAATGTGTAAGGAGATTTTATCAGCGCTCAATTAAATTTCTTAAAGTGACATTAAGCGGTTAACTAAAGACATAAACGGGACGAGCAAGTTGTCTGCGAGACGTCTGAAAGTTGACGCTTGACAATAATTGACTCCATTGGAGTGCAGCGGTCCTGAAACTGACGTTCCTTTGTGATGTGAGATTCCCTCAGCGAGAAGGCTTCCGGAGGAAGGTGGGGGGTAATGGGAGCACTTTACGCAGCTACGCTCAGGAAATAAGCTTAGAAACTTCGTAAAAGCAATTCCTACTCCCACATGAAATATAATGCGATGTGACCGCTTTATATTTATAAGGATTTAAGAGAATCCCTCTATTTTTAGCACTCCCTTTGTGTTCACTTGAGTAGTGCGAGTAAAGTCATAAATTAATAGCTTCAGTTTCTGTGTCTAGGTCGTCGTAAGCCTGTAGTTCGACTGTAGATTTAAAATAATATAAGGATCGCAATCAGAGTAAATTGTTTAATCAGATCTTTTTTTAAACTTCGTATTGGATTTGATAAATATTACAGCCGACAGTGGTAGCAAGAACGATCGACTGCAATACACTTGTGCTTATGTTATTTTGTTTTTGTTACAGAACGGCTACCCGTCCAGGCGCCGCTCTCTGGTCGACGATGCTCGTTTTGAAACACTCGTTGTCAAACAGACCAAGCAAAGTGTTCTAGAAGAGGCTCGCGCCCGCGCCAATGGTAAGGGATCACCACTCGGCACTCAAGCTATAAACACGGATATGCGTTCTACTTCTCTATTGGATATCGTAAAATACTTCAACGACACATTGTGTAACGAAACTAAAAAAGGTCGACCCCTACCAACGTAATTAATCGAATTTACCAGCGTACATTTCAGAATTGATTTGCTCCACTCTTTTGAACCTCGCCGCGTTTCAAGGGCTTTCCATTGAAATGCAATTAAGTTCCTGTCATATTTAATTTGATTTACTTTTTTGATTTCTTTTGTTTTTTTGTTACCTCTGTTTTTTATTTATTTATTATTTCTTGAAACATAGACTCTGGCTTGGACTCCGAATTCATCCAAGATGGAGTACCTATTGGAAACGGCGACAATTCACCGACTGTAGAAGACGGCACCCAGCAAGACGAAACTAAGAACGGTCAACTTGGTAATTTTTGGTTTTATATATTTTTTGTTTTTTATTGTTTGTTACCTAATTTTTGCACATTTTATTTATGTTATTTTGTTTAATTTGTTTTATAGCTGATGCGGATATAGGTGACGATGCGTCCAAGACAGACGAGGGTCAGTAATGCTTAATGAAATGCTAAAAGAAACACTGTGATTAACACATCGTTTAAAATAACAATATAATATACAGTTTATCTCACAAAATATTTATTTACAGATTATACTTTGACTGAGGAGGAGGTCATCCTGCAAAATGCTGCCAGTGAATCACCGGAGGCCGAGCAAGCGACCCAGCAGGCTGCCCTGTTGTTGCAAATGCGCGACGGAATGGGCTCTCTCGCGCGCATTCTGAAAACCATCGACAACTACAAGGGCTGTGTGCAACATCTCGAGACTCGTCCCTCTCAAGCCACCGACGTTCAATTCGACGCGCTCGTGAAAGTGAGCATGTCGCGCATCAACCTGTTGCAGCTCATCCGATCTCTTCGCCAGACCACGTCTTTCGCCGGCGTCAACCTCATGACCGAGAACATGTCCAACAAGACCCCGTGGTTCCCGCGCCACGCATCCGACCTCGACAACTGCAACCACCTCATGACTAAATATGAGCCCGAGTTGGACATGAACCACCCTGGTTTCGCTGATAAGGATTACAGGGAGCGCAGGAAGCAGATCGCCGAAATCGCGTTCGCTTACAAATACGGAGATCTAATCCCGTCCATCAGTTACACTGAGTCTGAGAACTCGACTTGGCAGCGAGTGTTCAACACCGTGCTCGACCTGATGCCGAAGCACGCCTGCCGGGAATACAAGGCAGCTTTTGGCAAGCTCCAAGACGCTGACATCTTTGTGCCTCAGCACATCCCCCAGCTGGAAGACGTGAGCAACTTCCTGCGCCAGCACACCGGGTTCACGCTGCGCCCGGCTGCCGGTCTGCTCACCGCCCGGGACTTCCTCGCCTCCCTGGCCTTCCGCGTGTTCCAGTCTACGCAATACGTGCGCCACGCCAACTCCCCTTTCCACACCCCTGAACCGTAAGTTTTAACATAATAACAACATAAAATTATATATTCATTTTCCCACGCATAATTGTCCGCCACACCTAATTTTATATACTCGTGATTAACACACGGAAATTATAAAGTAAACTAGCCAAACGAGCTGTGCACTTGACAAAAATTACAATACTGATAATGTAATTGATCTTAGAAATGTAAATTTATTGGCAACCACCTTGACAAGTATTTTTTTACGGAAACATACATAACAAGTCCTTGCATGCTATGTAAATCAGGTAAAATCACATCTTTATGTACATCAAACCTAATCAAATAATAGTACGTTTCGAGCTCCTTCCTCTAATTTGTTATTTACAACGACGATTTTATATAAGTTAACTCAATACCGTCTGACATTTTCACCACCATAAGTGAAGCACAGCTCCGTGATAAAGTTATAACTTTGTTAAAAGACTTCCTCAAATTCACTTATATACTACATTGCTGATAGACATTTTCTAGTATGGCTCAAAGGCTACTGTTTAACGAGTTTATGCTGCTCCGCTTTTGAGAAATTACTTTGCACTGGACGAGCAAATTTAATTATTGATTTCATCCTACAGTGATTGCATCCACGAGCTTCTCGGGCACATCCCTCTGCTAGCTGACCCCAGCTTCGCTCAATTCTCTCAAGAAATTGGTCTCGCGTCTCTTGGTGCTTCTGATGCGGAGATCGAAAAGCTCTCCACTGTAAGTTATTGATACATATCAACGTAAACGATTATGCGTTAATCTTAGTCAACATTGATTTATGACATTTGTTAATTTTAAGGCCAAAGCGAATTTAATCGTATTTTCTAAACATTTTATTGGGCCCAGCTGATGCGAAGTGTTTCTTGAGATGGAAGTACAATCAAATGGTGGTACGAACGATCTCGAACGTAGTATCTCTTTGTTCAGGTGTACTGGTTCACCGTCGAGTTCGGACTCTGCAAGGAGAACCATCAACTGAAGGCGTACGGTGCTGCTCTCCTGTCCTCGATCGGAGAGCTGCTGCACGCGCTGAGCGACAAGCCTGAGCTCAGACCTTTCGAGCCCGCTTCCACTTCGGTGCAACCCTACCAAGATCAGGAGTACCAACCCATCTACTACGTTGCTGAAAGCTTCGAAGATGCCAAAGACAAGTTTAGGTAAATTAAAAACATACTTACTAAACTGGTCATACTGTTGCCCTGTTTGTATTTGAAGAGTTTGAGTATAACGGTTTCTCCTTCTGCAGACGCTGGGTGTCCACCATGTCGCGACCCTTCGAGGTGCGCTTCAACCCCCATACGGAGCGTGTGGAGGTGCTGGATACGGTGGACAAGCTGGAGACGCTGGTCTGGCAGCTGAACACCGAGATGCTGCATCTCACCAACGCCATCAAGAAGCTCAAGGGCACTCATTTCGAGTGATCGCTCTCCCCGTACACATCAATGGTTTAGTGCACGCGGCCTCACCGCTTTCTGTATAGCTAGTGATATTATAGAATTAAGACTTGACAGCGTGTGTGTGGCGTGTTTGAGAGTGTGAAACCATCCGACGGTACTTCGTTGAATATCTTTTTGTACCTTATTGTATTATTTATTGCCGAGTTCATTGCCCGGGCCTCGGAAACTGCACAACTCTCCTGATTGCCCATTTAAAGGAGGCTGTGCTGGTTCAGCGAGACCTTAACTACTAGTATTATTTATAATTTAAAAACACTACAAGTAAAAAATGGAGCACCAAAAAAGATAAAAATCAAACAATAAATATATGTGTTTGAGTGGATTTTGTCGTTTTATTTACATTTTTTATAGCTTCAATGCATACTACGGCCATCTCCCATTTACCAATACAGTTAGGCATTAACATTTAATACGTAACATTACCTTTTCGCCCAGTTAAACAGGTACTGAATAAGTACTTTTATTTCTGTACTAGTATCTTCAACTTCTTTCGAAGATATATTTTAAATTAATTTAAAAGTATTAAGAACAAATGCGAAGCAATCAGCCGGAGAGCGGACCGAGGCACACCTGTAATAAGATTTACTGCGCCCCAAAGGAATACGATCGCTTCAAATCCGATAGAATTGTAAGATACAATTCAAATTGGAAATATGTCGAGCGTTTCACGTTTACTTAAAAATGGCATTGAAGAAATCCTAATTGTGTACTAAAATTACTTCCTACTTATTAATTAGTGCCTCTGGAACTGTAGCAAAAAGTTTCTTGTCTGTCAGAGTCGAAGCAGAGCAACTATGAATAATCTGAGAACAGGTTGTATGAGTAGCGAGAGCAAATCGTGTATAGTTGCGTACAATGAGCAAAAAAACTTTATTAAAAACGAGGTTTAGTATGTTTTACAAAAAGGTCGTTGCGCGTTGACATTAAATGAGGCAAGTCGAGAGGCTTGGCCTTAGCGAACAAGGGCGCGCTCGGTGCCGCCAGAGCGTGCTCAATATAAGGTGCAACTAGTGCGCCGTTTGATTTTAAAGGGTCATTAATTAGCGATTCTCGTGGCCGAATGACTAACATAGCGCGCTAGTACATCATGTAAAAGTCCCAATGTAGCACAATTTTTTATACCGCTAAGGTCGCAATCAGACATTCGCTGACCTGATGGTAAGCGGTTTCCTTTACACATTATGTGTGTTGTCAATAGTTTCGCAATTTCGGCTTATAGAACCTAATCAAGTTGTAGCTTAATAATTTAGGCAGAAACGAATTTTGCTAATAAGCAATTTTTCTGCCTGGCCCTATCATTGGTAGAGAATGCTATTTGGCATTGAGTCCTCATTTTGTACTGCTTTCATAGTGCGCAAGAATTATTAAAAAAGAGCCTTTAAAATACATTATGTAAAAACGCCTCGCATTTGATGAAATAAAAATAAAATAAATTTTATCCGATCGTAGTAAAAAATACATAAAACACATTATTATCCGGTATCTACACATCCTGCGTTTGATGCATACACAAAAAGCTGGTTTCAAAAAATATTTTACTTATTACTTACAGTACTTAAAAATGTTTGAAACAGTACAATGGGTTACGCAACTAGCGATTAGTCGATTACGACGATTCAGTGGAGCCTTACGTCTTGTTACATAACGACCAAGGCTCGACAATAATTGATAATGACTACAAAAAACAGTTAATTAAGATCGGCACGTTGACGAAGGACGATCTTTAAAGGTTTTGTTGAAGCATGAAATAAACCAATAATCATTCACATTTTTTTCATATTATGTCGTTAAGATTTTTCATTCCTAACCCAATATTGAACATCAACATTGACGACGACGGTAAAAAGAAGGACACAGTGTTTTAGCAATGGAACTACCATTGTTCAGAATATTTTGTTGTGTATTTATTAGTGTTTAAGTTATAATGTTATATTTTTTTTTAAATCATGTTGTGTACACTCTTTTGGATTATTGTCTAGCCTTCTCAACTTATTTGCGTAACTACTATAGATTGTATTGATGGTAATCTGTCTGTGTACCTATAACTAAATAAATAAATAAATAAATAAATAGGTTTAAAGAGGGAAAAATACTAAAACTATTCATTGTACGATGTAATTTACCATATAAAATGAAAAATGAAATACACTCGACTAGTTTTTTTATGATTCCACTGTTTGTCACATTTAGTATGAGTTATTCATTTAGTGTGAGCCCCAAGACCCTGCTTGAGACCCTTCTCAGGGTTTCACATTTGGACTATGGGGGAGAACGTCGAGATCAGATCACTGAAAACTACTGATTATGAGCGTTTTGAAATTGCAGAATGGAAAACCAAAATAAATGAACGCACAACATTTAATTTTATAATTCTTATCAATTCTCAATTTTACAATTTGAAAAGAAAACATGACTGAAAAATGATATGTACCTACTGTCCAAAGTGGTATGTCGTGCAAGATCTGCAGGAAATCTCGGGGTATACCTAATATTTATAGCGTTAAAGCCATGTTGCATCATAATATGTCAAAGCAGAAATACACGAGAAACTCAGCAAGAGCTATTTCTTACAGTGGTTTGTGATAAATAAATTTAATTAAAGTAAATTCTCGTGCACTGCTTAATAATTAGTTAAAGCTATAATATCTATACACTTTTGGTATTTAATATAATATTCCACTTTATAATATCGTTTGTTTACCAGGGTTTATTGCGACATATAGATAGGTACTTCAATGTAAAGGCTTTCAAAACCTTTCTGGGGAAAGTGATTGTTAAACTTACACACAATTACCTAAAAACGAGCCACTATGAAGCTCGAAACTGTATTAAATTAATTATGATACTTCTTGAGACACTTACATTTATAAAATATGGGTAAGTTAAAATACCTCAAATCGATTTTATTTACCCTTGGTACCTACATAAACTTACTCGAATAATTTATTTTATTAACCTTGATAAATTAAGCGTACTCGTAGGCAGACCGAGTTATGCAACATGTTATATTAAAGGTACCGTACTGCTAGCGAACTTGTAAATTTTAATAATAATTAGACTGCTGACAACTTTGCTATTTCATTAATAGTTAATAGAAACACTTATTTAATATTTATATTTACAGTAGGCCTCTAAAGTTGATACAAATACTTATAAAAATATATAAATAAATTTACGTACTATTATTTATTACCTACCTTACTGGTAATCTATACAATATAAAATGCTTTGTCCTGAATGGCTGACTGACACACAGCCTAAACCGCTGATGTGTGTTAGTAAGTTAGTTAGTAAGTAAGTGTGTTCTTTGTATGACGTAGGCATCCGATAAGAAAGGATTTTCCGAAATTCTACCCCTAAGGGGGTGAAAACGGGGGGCAAAGTTTGTACGGGACAATATGATTCCTTGGTCCAATCTACTTCAAATTTTGCATAAAACTTTTTCAACAGAATTCATGGAAGACGCGTTTCGTATTTTATTGAAATTCATCCCCTAACGGGGTTGAAAAAGGGTAGAAAGTTATTGTTTGCTTTTGATTTAAATAGTATTACATTTTATTTTGATACATGTTTGAAAACTCAATCCGATTTTATTTAAAAAAGGTTGAATCAATATATAAAAGAAGATTGATTTCGCTGATAAGCTCAAAAATTTTTAGGAGAGAGTTTGCTGTTATCTGTAAACGGCCTTCACAGCGTCACCGGACTTTTTTGGGGGCGGCGAGAAACTTTAAGGATTCCTCAAGCCACACTGCTTGATCACGATCAAAACAACGTCAGAAGGTTTCTAGAGGGAATGGCATCACGGAAGCGTGCTCCCGCACTCTACTAGACTCTCCGAGTAGTTTGGATAGTATTGGGATAGCCTTTACAGGGTTACAATAGTGTGGTACGATATAAACAGATGTGTGTCTAAATCAGAGTTTATACCTTAACTATCCTAACTAATAGTAACCTAACTTGATATGCGAAAGTGAGTTTGTTTGTTATTTGTTACGCTATCACGCGTAGGTATACTATTCAACCAATCATCATAAAATTTTGTACATATATTCCCAAGAGTATATATAATCAAAGACTTATTATTAAAATAGTGAGTTTGTTTGTTTGTTTGTGTGATACCCTTTCACGCGTAAACTATTTAACGATTTGTTTGTTTTGTTGTCATAGAAACTGTCAAAGCGGTAAATCCGCCGGGTCAGCTTGTAAATAATATTTACCTGTTTTCCATATTGTAAGGTAACTATAACTTTTAGACATATAGATCATTATTGTCCTGTTTCATAAAAGGATTCATTTTATATCTACCTTATTATATTGTTCTACCTAAAGTACCTAGGTATAAACATTATGTAGTAGGTACACAATATTTATAATCAAAAACTTTTTTATCAGCTCCTCCTTGATGTTACAAAAAACCGATTGTTGTTGGACATTAATCGTAAAGCAATATTTCAAACGCAGACATTTTATAAGGCTCGCCTCATTCGCCTCTGCCACGTGTTGATCTACGGTAACCGACCTATCCTACATAACCTACCTTATCTATTACAAAAGTAAACATACCTATATAATGGACGCAATCGTAATAGGTATTAATATTATGTCTATGGAACAGCCGCAAACGATTGTGAGTTATTTATTGATAGTCATAATTTTCTTTTTCTGTGTATAAATACCACAGCCCGTATTTTGGCTATCGATATGCTAGATTGGCATATTATGACTTCCCAGACATAATATGCCTCTTGTGTCCGCCCGGACACAGTTATAAGAATAACAATAGTTATTAGTATTTATGTATAAAAAACAGCATGTTAATTATTCAAGAAGTTTGGTTTCACGCTTCTACATTTTCCTCTGGCGAGCTTTAAATATTGTTGTTGGTTATTGTTGAAGAGCTCGATGGCGCAATGGTTAACGCGCCCGGTCTGCGAGTGCTGTGGTTAAGCAACTTTCGCAAAGGCCGGTCATTGGATGGGTGACCAAAAATTTATCATCTCGAGCTCCTCCGTGTTTCAGAAGGCACGTAACGCCGTTGGTCCCGGCTGCAATAGCAGTCGTTAACAACCACCAATCCGCACTGGGCCCGCGTGGTGGTTTATGGCCCGTTCTCCCTATCCATTTATAGGGAAGGCTCGTGCCCCAGTAGTAGGGACATAAAATGAGCTGATGATGATTGTTTTTGTCATTGTGACGATACTTTCGTTTATCTTATAAGGTACGTGATACTTTTTGTTTAAGTGTGAGGATAGGAGGCCTCTATTTAAAATAATAGCTGATGACCACTAGTGAATATGCCACAAAGATTATATCCTCTTCGATCATTTTTCGTATAGTCACTTCATCATTGATTCAATGGGGATTTTCTAAAAATATTTATCAAGATGCAAGATTTTTGGACGCCAATCAATCTAGAAAAATTACTGGAGACAGAACAATGGTTTATGATAAAAAGCTAAACAACATACTTTCAAAACCAAACTTTATTTAACAATAAAATAAAAAAGTATATTATTATCAAACGACTGAGCTGGTCGTGGTGATCTTGTTGAACTCGCTCGCATCATCTTCATCGGCGAGGATCACCGTGTAACTGTTCTTGAGGGAAGCCACCTGATTGTGAAGGGTGCGGAGTCGGATTTCAACCAGCTCAAAGTTCTCTTGCAAATTATTGATCTGGGTCTGCATACGCTGGCGGATCTGTGCAACAACAAAATAAGAAACATGAACTGGAGCCTTGGCCTCACACTCAGAAAACGTGACTGTATTTCGTTTGCAGGGGTGCGATTTTTGAACCAGTGAAAATATACTCATACTAATATTATCAATATAAATGTTATTAACTAGGGACCCGCCCTGGTATCGCACGGGTAGCAATGCTCTGCTAAAATATAGTTGCCTTTCATTTTTCTATTATTTTTTACACTTAGAAAATTCGCTTTCAGGGTCATCTCACAGCTGGTCTTCAACTTCACGAGGTATGTGGGGCGAGCCGAAGTTCTACTAAAGTCTCAGTACATCCTTCTACTGCTCGGGCGAAACCCTGAGCACTATGGGCATTCGAGGCTCGCCGCCGTGGTCCCATCAAACACATATCTCTGTGTATCCTGCCCTGTCACAGGAAACCGCTGGACCTTGAGGAGTTATTCGCGGGGAGTGAGGGTATGATGATGTTTCCCACCACCGCGATACGCCTAGGCTGGTGAAGCTGCCCGTGCAGCCGTCTCTTCCGACAAGCATATATGCCTACAATGTGTATATACATTATATGCCTGGAATGATGCTAGAGAAGAAATTTAAATTTAACGCCTTTGTGGTCTAGTGGTTAAGACCATCGGTGTCAGACTCTGAGGTCCCGGTTTCGATTCCCAGCGGGAGTACCTACTTGCTTACATGTTTGTGTATTCGGTTTGATTGGAGGTAGGGCTTGTTTTCGTCCTAGTTAAGCTACCACCATCTAATGTAAATATGTCGCCAAAACTTTAATGATAGTAGCTGTTGTGTCCAAAACAGCGCCAGATAAGATAGCTCAGTAGTTGAGGATTCAAGGTAAAGTGCGCTTCCACCTCAGACCTTAGCATCACTGGTAAGTGATGGTAATTATTTTTGTGTTGAATAGTGCATTTATTGAGGAAGGCTATAGGCTATATTACATCACGCTATGACTAATTAATAGGAGTGGAGCAGCAATAATTTATATGGCAAAACAACGTTTGCCGGGTCTGTATTATATATATTAATTCGTATTACCTCATCCCTTTCCTTCTGGCATGCTCTGCACTGCGCTCGACTTTGAATGAGTTGCCTTTCCATTTCCGAGACTTGGGTCTGAAGATATCTTCTCATCGAGTCCGCCCTGTCTTTGCTTCGAGTCAAAGATCTGCTGCTCTCGATCCTCAATTCCTCCATATCCTTAAGTAATTGCATGCACTCGGTTGATTTCTCCCTATACCTGATGTCCTGTTGCGTCATTTTCTCTTCCAACCGCAACACTTTGCACCTGAAAATTCAACGGCTTCACTATGGGCTGATAGCGTGTCACTACTATCAAGAGGACAGGCAATTTGTTCTCCAAATGGAACCACGATGTCACTGTCAATTGAATTTTCTCTCGTAACAGCTCGATCATTTTAATTTCTGTGATATTTATTGAACCATTAGTCGGTACACGTAAACACATCAATATGCATTAATGGTATATTTCTGATCCTTACGATTTTGACAGTTATTTACCTACTTTTTATTTGATTTTATTAAACACTAAATTGACGGAACAAAAAGTGACGTTAAAGTATGCCATTCCAATACAATTTCTATACAAAAAAAACCATTAAAACTGTTGCCAAAAAGCTTAACTATCAAGTAACGAGTCTACCAAGCCCTATTCAATAAACAAAACCAAACCTCGAACCTATTTAAAACTCTAACATTGGAATTCACTTTGAAACGACGTCAACGGGCATTACTGCGAATCTCGCCGTAAAGCCTACTTCTTTATTTGCATAGGCTGAACCATAATCAGCTCGTTATTAGATTCTTTAAGTTCGTTTTTCCCAACGCCCATACATCCCGCATTGCAACGAGAACTGGTAAAGCCGGGTATTCCCGCAATTGTGACGTATGCACACAAGGTGTGTCTAGACTTCGTAGAAATACGGTGCTGTTAATTAATAATCTGGTAATATTCCGGTCACAGTGCTGTAGACGGAAAGTACCTACTTTAATTGTTTTAGATTTTTGTGCCATTTTGGTGCCATTACTAATCATTATAATATACCGATCGAGATTGGAGAGATCGATGACCACTGTGCCTTATATTAATGCATTATATTAAGACCGGGAGGTCTGCGATTGCTAAGGTTAAGAAATTTTCGCTAACGCCGACCATCGGATGGGTGACGAAAAATTTTACATCTCGAGTTCCGAGCTTCGAAAGGTACGTGAAGCCGTTAGTCCCGGCTGCAAAATCCGCATCACTGGGCCCGCTTGGTGGTTTATGACCGTATCCATCCCTAGGGAAGGCTCGTGCCCCAGCAGTAGGGACATAAAATAAGCTGGTGATATGATGTGGGTAGATAATTGTGGATTCGAATAAAATACGTCTTAGTGTTTTAAACGGTAAAGCAGTTTATTACTCACTTGCTTTCGTCGTAGTTTTTGGACAGCTCGTCTATTTCCTTTTGTTTCTCATCACGCGCCAGTCTCAGTGATTTGATTTCTTCGGAATGTGCAATTCTTTCAGCTTTTTCTTGATTATAATTATTTACTGCAGTAACGAGCTAAAAGTGTACAACAGTAAAAACAGAGTTTCAGTAAAAATATTGAGTCTTCAAATTTCCAAAAAAATAATGTATTACTATTAGATTAAGAGTTTATACTATTACTATTAAGAGTTACTATTGCTAACATATTTATGCTCGTGACTGTACTTTCCGAGAAATGGACGACCTACAAGTTATAAATAAAATGTGTAACGTGGTTTAACGCAAACAGTATATCAGTATCTTGTAGGTACCTTTTACAGTATCCGACGTTTTGGCCGAGTGGCACTATTCGGATTTCTATTGTTTTTCAGTACTTCGATATCGACGTATCGAACCTATAAGTAGTTATCTTCCCGGGATTACAGGGTTAAGATCACAAAAAGTAAGTTTGTCAGTGTTTAATCACACAAAAGAGTATTAAATCGTGAAAACGATTAATTATTTCCTACTATTTACATTTTAGCATAATTAGCTTTATAGCAGTTGGACGTTTGGTTTATCAATACACCTGGGCTTAATCTATGTAATAGCGACTTATTAAAATACCACTTACATAGCTCTCAGACTTTATCATAGCTAGGAATGAGTTATACTCGTATTAATAAATATACAAATTAAAACGTCGGTATTCAATCATCTATTTATTACTTTAGTGTTAGTTTTATAATACTGTTGTTGGATGCAAGCGTTCAAATTCTGATGTAAATTAACCTTATCAATCTTCTTATTTCAAATATGTTGTATACCCATTTAAGATGGTTATTAAAGGCATATCTACATCTTTATTTAATCTTATATTCCATTTAATCATGCAAAGCTATGTAGACATAGAGACAGATGAGTTTGTCCTTAACACAGAATACCTGATGGTGCAAGTGTTGTTACTGCTTAAGCTTCTAACCACCCATAAATAAAGGAATCCGACCGTATGGCAACTAGGGTTTGGGTCCCGAGTCTCGTGGTTTGAAGTTCCGGAACTTTTTCCGAATTTTGTTGTCTCGAGTCAAGAGTTTTAAAGTCCCAAAAACGCCTTTAAAAACTTTGTTGCTTATCGTCGTATTGTAAAATTGCATGCAGAAAAACAGTAGGCGCTTTAATAGCAACCGCTCTAGTTCTCTAAAGCATTTGGCGCAAGTGACCACCCACGGGAAGTGTCTGGCAGTATTGATTATTATGTTATAACAATATTCTCTAAAACATACATGAAAATTAGCACTGAGACTATAAGAAAAGTGAGTAATATTTGTTGCGTATCTGTAGCACCTTGTATCTGTAGATTGGTATTCGTCCCAAGTTAGTATATGCGTACACTAAAAGTACATAATAACACTACATAATCCGACACATTTGGGAAATTCTTTGAGAAAATAAGTAAGATCTGGCGGCCTTGGCATCTTGCTCTATTAGGAATGTGCAATATCAGCAATCTGCATTTATTCCAGAGTCATTGCTACGCATAGGTAGTCAGTCTCATAAAGTAACTTTATAGGTCCCAAATGAGTCGACTCACGACACGGAACGCATGTCGGTCGCTCCCGTACGCAAGCTGACGTATTCGCTATCGCGCTGACATTGTATAGCATATTTTTTATCGTTAAATTTCTCCATCACATCCTCTGCACCATCTTCAGTGAAGAAACTCACCTCTCTACCAATAAGTTTTATTCCGAATCCTTAATCTAGTTGATACTATAATTGACAGAATCGCATTTTTTCGGAGACTGTTTGCTGTTGGCCTTTAGGCGACCTTTACAGCGTCACCGAACTTTTTGGGGGCGGTGAGAATCTTAAAAGGCTCCTCAGGCCTGCAGAGGGTTTCAAGAAGAATGGCCTTCTTTGAAAGGTCTTAGTCTCCAGAGAATCTAATCGGGGTCTATGGGCTGCAGTGGCTGCCAGCAACAACAAGAGCAACAATATTACAAAAAAACTGACAGATAAATCAAATACTTAATGCGTTAAACACAAGATTCCCATTAAAAAACCATTAAGTGGTTTTGTCCATGTTAATTTTGTGTCTATTGTAAAGGCTTTTACACTAGCTACCTAACCGTGAACGGTGGAATACCTTTTCTTTGACCCGGTGTATTTCGTTGGAGAGCTGCTGCGAGTTGTCTTCAGCTAGCCTCTGCATTTGTTTCGCTTCTTGCAGCTGTATTTGAGCACCTTTCAGCAAGTCGGGCAACGGGGCCAGCTCTTGAAGCTTCTCTTGAAACTGCATCTACCAATTTGCGACGTAATAAAATGCTTCTTTTATCACTAAAATTCTGATATATTAACGGTAAAGCATGCACTTACCTTCATTTTTTGTATTTCTATTTGAATTTGATCTGAAACTTGTTTGTTATCATATTCTATCATGTCCAATTGCCTTTTCAACTCTTCTACTTGTTGTTGGGCTTGCAGATACTGTAATGAAAATTAATGCATACATATTTTATATTAAAATACTCGAATTATTAATAGATAATTTGATAAAATTCTAAGTAATACAATAGTTTAAATAGTACAACATAAACTTTTACGTTTTTCCGTGTACTACGATTCGTCTAAGAAAAACAAAAACAAATATAAGTATAATACAGATATCAAGCACGTCGAATACATTTAGCATAAATGTATATTTGTATGTGTGTGTGTATTATTGTGTTGTGTTGTGTGAAAGTGCGTATTACTAGTACTACTGCGTACTATTACTGCCACTGGTATAACAGCGGAGGCGCAGCGCGCAGCAACTAGTTTATATATTTATTTATTTATTTATTCATACATTGAAGTACACACCGACGACTTACAGTTGCCCAAAACGCCAGTATGTATAAATTATAAATACAATATGTTAAAAACTAATTAAACTACTAATTAACAATAGCAAATTAAAATGATGTTAGTCCAACTTATTAGATTTAAACAATGTCAATAGTACTACAAAATGTCACGGTTTATCAATTTCAAATAAAAACGAGAAAACAAATAATTAAAATTCTAAAATAATCAATGTCAAACAAACAAGCAAACAAACAAACAAATACACAATAAATTCAAATTTTCAAATAATTAATGTAAATAATAAAGGTCACTGTAGATGTTAGCGATGCGCGATTATGAATGATACTAACTGAATCATTCGATTATTACATTCATTCGAATAATTCGAATGACTTTTAAAATGTATTACTACTTACTAAGAAGTAAGTACATATCGGGTATTATAACCACGAACGAATACAGAATTTTGCAACTGAATGGTCATTCATTGATAATGAATGAATGATAGAAAACGTAAGTAGGTAACTAATTTTCGATTACAGCCGGCCCCTCTTGGTAACCGCTATGAGCCTTATGCTGTGGCGGTAAAGTACATTTTAGCGTTCTTTCTTTCAATATCAATAATCGTTCGATTTTATTACTAATTAGTAATACTTATTCGATTATTGAAATTAGTATATTACTAATTTGGTATTAGATTTTTGTTATTAGTATTAGTTGTTAATTCGATTATTGAAATTAGTCATAATCGCGCATCGCTACTGATACAGATACAGGCTGTGCAAATTTGAGTGCCGTTATGAAACTAGTTATTAAAAAAATTGTGTTATTATAAGTTTATTAAGAAAGTGTTGTTTTAATTTATTTTTAATATTATTTGAATTTAATAGATCTTTAATATATTTAGGTAAGTTGTTTATTAATTTAGGTAAAGTGTGTTTCAATTGATTCTTTCCGTGAAAATTTGTATAATTTAGAACAACTAGTAAATTATTACAAGCACTACGAGTGTTGGTTACCGGGCAGCGGGTTTTTTGGACGTTGTTGTTAGGAGCGTTTACGCCGCACACTAGAGCTGCCAATAAAAAAAAACATATCTAGAGATAGAAAATCAAATTATGCTCAACAAACTGTTTGAATGAAGTAATTTAGCATTTTTACGTCACCTAATGAACATCTGACATGTTATGGTTTAGTTAAATAAAACGTTACAGCTAAAAACGGCAACCTTTAACTATAACGCCGTATTTAACTAAACCATAACATGTCAGATGTTTATAAGGTGACATAAAAATGCTAAATTACTCCATTGAAATAGTTTGTTGAGCATAATTTGATTTTCTATCTCTAATTACTAGATATGTTTTTTTTATTGGCGGCGCTAGTGTGCGGCGTAGAATTGCTCAATTAGCAACTGATATACCTATAACCTTTTCGTACACGGGAAGCATATTACAATAACAAAAAAGCTTATTAGGTTTATTTTGAAATTTTTCTTTAGAGCTAGAGGTACTTACCTACAATAGTTTTTAAAATTCTTGGTTGGAGGTTATAAATTTTATTTAAATGGGTTTTACACGTAAGGCCGTAGTTGCTAAGTCCATAGCCTAAAATTGATTCTCCTAGTGCTTTGTAAAGCATTGAACATCATAGGGATTCTTAAATTTAATAACTTTTTATTAACTTTTTATTAAACTTGATTAACCTAAGAATGAGAAGTTTACTGTTTAAAACCACCGGATATTGTTGACAAACCATGAAAGGTTTTTGAATTTAGTTAATACATTGTTTAAAAACCTTTCGAGGTTTGCCAACAATGTCAAAAATACCTAAGTAGGTACTAATAAAAAGTAATGGTTACCTTCATGCGGTACTCTTGTAGCTGTTCAGTTTTCTCTACGACCGTTATCCGCATTTCTTCCATCTCCTCTTTCATGTCCCTAATCTGCGTTTTCATTGCATTGACCTCCTCCTCGGTAAATTTTCTATAGTCCTATGTTGAAGGACGAAAACTATTTACTTAACTTTAACAGTATGTGTTTTGTTTATTATACATATTCATTCGATTCATCCATCATCATCATCAGTTCATTTTTATGTCCCCACTGCTGGGGCACGAACCTTCCCTATGGATGGATAGGGAGAACGGGCCATAAACCACCACGCGGGCCCAGTGCGGATTGGTGGTCGTTAACGACTGCTAATGCAGCCGGGACCAACGGCTTTACGCGCCTTCCGAAGCACGGAGGAGCTCGAGATGTAGGTAGGCATAGTAACATCGATTTTCTTTAATGTAAGGACTTTAAAGAGGAATATTAGTAACACATTTTGTTTCACAACATTTATCTTATGAGATTTAGTATACAAGCCTTGTCTTCCGGTGTACAGCATATGACGTTGAGTTTCTGTTCCAGATCTTTTAACTTTGCTTCATATTTTTCTCTTTGAAACCTTTCTTCGTCCGCTGTATTCTTTGCTCTGATTAGTTCTTCTCGAAGCCTCGAAATCTTAGAACATTATACATTTTATAATTTTTATTTTATTTGTATATGTGCATTCTTATTTTTAAAACTATCTACCACTCCCGCCTGAGCCGTCGTCGTCGTCGTCCGCGTAAACACCTGTATCTCGTGATCCCGGAATCCCGGTATCTCTAGGTGTAAAGGCTAGGCTGGGCGTTGTTGGTGATTCAGGACTTTTCAGGACGTATAAATATAGTAAGTAAGTAAGTAAGTAGTAAATAGCCTATTACTGTCCAACTGCTGGGCAAAGGCCTCCATCATTGAAATCAAGTCATCACTACAATTGATGGGTAATGGTTTAATCACCACGCTTGCCAAAAGCGGGTTGGTGATCACAACCCCGGGCTAGGACCTGGGAATGGAACTGGAGCTACCGGCATCGAGGCGTTACATATTGGTAGATAGATAACCTATTTACCTCCATATATCTTCCATGTTCCAGAGGACTCTTATCGCTGTACGCTGCGGTGTCTTTTACTATTCCAGGTTCCTGAGAAATATCCATAATTAAAATCATCTTCATCATCAGCCTAAACACTGCTGGACTCAAGTATGCTCATATTGATGGGTGATAATCAGTAGTTGGAATGAAGGAGGCTAATTTACCTGAAAATGCAGACAAGACAAGACATGTGAACAGTGGTTAAGACTAGACACCTACTAAGAGGTCAAACTTTCCAGAATCCGCAATTCGGAAAATAATTTCTCGACATTTTGGTGGTTTGAACCAGTCTTCATCATCATCATCATCATCAGCTCATTTTATGTCCCCACTGCAGGGGCACGAGCCATAAACCACCACGCAGGCCCACTGCGGATTGGTGGTTTTTAACGACTGCTAATGCAGCCGGGACCAACGGCTTTACGTGCCTTCCGAAGCACGGAGGAGCTCGAAATGATACATTTTTGGTCACCCATCCGATGACCGGCCTTTGCGAAAGTTGCTTAACCTCAGCACTCGCAGATCGGGCGCGTTAACCAGTCTTAGTTTACCTATTATCTATAATAATAACAGCTAATAATAGCTATAGGTATAGCAATTATATACTAGATAAAGGATCTGGAACAAAAATGCATCTCGAAAGAGGTCCTGTTTGCTCATAGGTACATTTAAATATCGAAAAACAAAATCTAAAAAAACATTGGAGAACCTTAAATCTTAAATATAGGGTATGTTCCGATATACACTGCGAGCACTGTCCACTGGTGGGAAATTTGTTCCGTTATAGACTGACAGTATACCTACTGCCGCAGTATTCTAGGGAAATATATAACGTCATAAATCACCGCCATTTTTGTACTGTAAGCACTGGCATTTTCGAGGTAAGGTGCTCTCAGTGCTTTGATCACGTGATCAACAGCGTCCAAAAATGATGACATGGATGTCGTGCGTTTGCACTGCGTTCCATATTAAAACAAGCGTGCGGCTGGCGTGCGGCTGGGTGTTTAATATAGACACACGGCAGCGGTCCGACACAAAACGTCTAAATTGATAGCGCCCTTAAGGCTCTTTCAATTTAGACGTTTGTTGTCGGACGGCTAACTGAGTTACGTCAATCTATGGTCTATCAGTCTTTCTCAACGTGGGCGATAACGCCCCCTTGTGGGCGCTGCAGGCCTAAAGGGGGGCGGTAAGAGACCCAGAAAAAAAGGGGGCGTTGTGTAGGACTTTGGGGTCTAGCTAGGAAGACTCTTAGACACCGACTGAGCTCTCGACTCTCGACTACATCTTGTGAACATCAACTAATATTAATTAAGATATAGCTCAAACTCGGTTCGATATAATAGACCGCGGGCAATCATGTTTTAACAAGTTTTTGTTAAATAATCCGATTTGTACTGGTTCTATAATACTTGTTCTTGCTTGTCGAGTACGATTAGGCGTCGAATGAGATAAACGAGTTTATGCACGTTTGTCTTATTCCTGTTGGTGCGTGCTGCTTATGCAATCCTATATAAACGACGTAAATTTATTTTATTTTCATTTGTGGTTTCGCGCTTAATAGATAAGCAGTACTTGATTTCAACACTTACGTATTTCTCAAAACAAAACAATGTCGGAAGTAAAAAAGAAGAGACGGCAATACTCTGCGGAATATATTAAATTCGGATTGATTGAAAATCCCACAAACCCGTCGTCGCCTTTGTGTCTTCTATGTCTAAAAACATTTTCGAACGAAGCAATGAAGCCTTCAAGACTGCAAGATCATTTGAATAAAATGCATCCAGATAAGAAAGACAAGAATGTAGCATATTTTCAAGACCTAGAGAAAAAGCATAATACTCAGCCAAGTGTACTGTGCTTCATAAACCGGCCGCAAATATTATCCGAAAAATTCCTTTGAGTAATAATTCTGTGCAAAGACGAATTGATGAAATGGCTGAAAACATTGAAGAATCATTGTGCAATCATCTGAGGACTAGTCAATTCTCAATTCAGCTCGATGAGTCCAATTTACCAACTAATGAAGCGTTGTTGCTATCTTACGTGAGGTTTATTAAAGATGAGAAAATACGTGAAAAACTATTGTTTGCCAGAAATTTGGAGACAGATACAAAAGGCGAAATTATATTCAATACATTGGAAAAGTTTTGTGAAGAGAAAGAGATTCCTTTGAAAAATATTATATCAGTTGCTACGGATGGCGCTCCGGCTATGACAGGGGGCCATAAAGGCTTCATAGCGTACTTAAAGAATAAAATTCCAGATGTCCTTGCTATACATTGCGTTATTCATAGACAACATTTGGTTGCTAGAAACTTAAGTGAACGACTATTTCAATCACTGCAATATGTCATCAAAGCAATAAAATCCGTAGCAGCTCTTTGAATGATAGATTATTTCATCAGCTTTGTGTTACTAATGACGAAGATTTCAACCGTTTGTTGCTTCATACTGAAGTTCGTTGGCTGTCAAGAGGCAATTGTCAGATTCGATTTTACAACCTGTTTGACTCTGTGATAGAGTTCTTGGAAACTAAAGATACAGAACTGCGCAACAAGCTCATAACATCAAAGAATGATATAGCTTACATGACAGACCTGTATAAATTGTTCAACGACATGAACCTCCAACTGCAAGGCGATGAACTAAATTTAATTAAAACAAAAAATGTCGTTGCTGCTTTCGCAGCCAAACTGCTTCTGCACAAAAAGAATATGGGCAGACGTGAGTTTCACAATTTTCCGAATTTATCAGTATCCTGCAGTAACGACGACTTGTTTGCCTACTGCCAACATTTGGAAAACCTCTACATTGACTTCACCGAACGATACCAGGATATTTTAAACTTGGAAATACCAGACTGGGTGTTGGATCCGTTTTCAAATGTCAACATAGCAATGTCACCTCAGCTGGAAGAAGAACTTATAGAATTGACAACAAACGAAGAAATAAAAATCAAGTTCAAAAATGGATATCAAGAATTTTGGCTACAAAAACCGATCCCGCAATTGTACCCTGGATTGTGGTTAATTGTTCAACGATTCTTGATAGCATTCCCATCGTCATATTTGTGTGAACGTGGATTTAGTGCTGTGGCAACGCTGCTTACTAAAAAGAGAAATCGTTTGCGTGTTACCGAACGTGGCGACTTGCGGCTGTTTTTGAGTAAATTGGAACCTGATATCAACAAACTTATTGAACAGCATCAGATTCAACCTTCACATTAGTTTTTATATAAGAATTGATTATGTTTGATTTATTTTCAATAAAAGATACTCTGTCCGAATACTATAAAGTTGCGTTTCAATAATCAGTTATAAGTACTTAGCGGTTTTTAAGTATGTTTAAAAAGGAGGGCGTTAAAAAATAATTTATTCTTAAAGTGGGCAGTAGACAAAAAAAGGTTGGGAACCCTTGGTCTATACTATTGATGTGGGATGAAAAAGTGGGATGGAAACGGAAACACTCTCACAACAGGGTGCCTAGTGTGAGTTTCATTGGCATTCGATCACGTAAACGAAAACAAAAATTTGTATGGCATTGAAGCAGCGTCTCCTGGCGACATACGAGAAGAGTTAAAATTTCGACATACAAATTTTCGAGATTTCGTAAACGTGATCGAATGAAACGGATGGTAAACCAAACTCGCACTAGACACTCTGGGTGCCTAGTGCGAAATTTAATTGACATTCCTTTCTAAGTAACTTTTATTATATGCCACAATGCTGGGGAAACGCCTCCCCTCTGCGTCAACCTCATATTGGCACTCACCTTGGCAAAAAATTGGTCAAGTCCCCCCCACCCCTCTCTGTTTTTGTTATAGATCCTCCGTCCATTACCAAGAAACCCAGTCAGTGGCGATTAGCACCCAACTCTGTGGGCCCATGAGACATAAAAAGACAATGACCAGCCAGTTTTTTTGGAGAGAGATTGCTGATTGCCTCAGACGGCATTTTCAGCTTCACCGGGTTTGTTTGGGGGCGGCGAGAAACTTAAAGGGCTCCTCAAGTCGTGTGAAACGAATCACCTTCGGAGGTTTTCTAGAGGGAACGGCATCGCGCACTAGTGCGCGTCCCCTTGCCCTACTAGATTCCCCGAAGGGTTCGGATCGGATCGGGGAGCAACCAGCCAGTATGTAAGTGGTGCCTTTTTTTGGTTGGGGTGACGCGCTAAACTGCGTTGTCAAAACTATAAAACATGAAAATTCCAACCTATATCGTATCTATTAGCTCAGTTCGAAGTCCGAACCGAGTATGTATAGTAAGTATATTAAATTTAACGAAACATTTTTATTGAAAAAAATCTGAAATGACTGAAGTTTCTTATCTCGGTGAGCCATGTCACAAAATAGAAAAATAATAAGTCAAAGTCAAAGTCAAAGTCAAAGTCAAATATTTTTTATTCAAATAAACTTTAGGAAAGTGCTTTTGAATCTTCCAAACAATTTTTACCTACGGAGGTCTATTTTTAGCTGAGATAAATAAATATGTGTAATGTTACTTAACTCATGTTTACACAATGTGTTTACAAGCAATTTTCGTCAGTTAAGGTTTTTTTTTTAAAGGTTGAATTTATTTTTTTGCTGCTAAGTATTCTTAGATAACTAATTGAAAAACAATTTATTAAAGTTATTGAATATAAACATCAAGTTTATTTGTTTTTTGTTTTCGTCTGTGCTTGCCTGTCCTTTGACTAGGATTTTCCCTCCTAACAAAACAGGCGTAGGGTAATTACTAAAGGCATAAAAACAAAAAACTAAGTCTGATAGGTACGCCTGAAATATGATTAAAAATTTTTCGTGTTCGAAGTCCTGTAACTCAGTTCGGAAGAATGATGAAAAAAAGATTTATTTTTTTACAATGTCCTTTTATCGCTCCTCGTTTGTCATGAGGAGGCGAATTCGCGTTTTCGTTAACGTGATCCAATGACAAATAACTCGCACTAGGCACCCTTTTATTTTGATAGATCACAATCTAACCAGGACAATATCTTTCTGTTTCTTTTGGTGGAGGTCTAAGCGGTCCTTCTTGATCGCTGCCAGTTCCATTTGTATCTCCTTGACCTCGCCTTCCATGTCACCCAGTTGCTTTTGCTAAGATCATTAAATATTATCATTAGGTAGTCACAACATTTATAACGATATAAAAACTTATAACCAACCTACGATGTGCATACTTAAATATTCTCTACAAAAGAAAAGTAGGTTTTTTTTTATATTTATACGTCATAGTGACCACATCCTGCCTGATGGTAAGCAGCCGATGCAGTCCAAAATAATGAGAGCGCTCCTCACCGTGGAACAAGCACGGTAACAAGCGCGCCCATTCATGACGGCCTGCATAAATGCCGTTTCACGCCCCGCTTAAAAGACCCGGGACTATAGGAGCTGGGAAACACATGCGCCGGCAAAGAATTCCAAAGCCGAATGGTCTTACAGAGGAACGACTTACCAAATTTTTTGGTACGAGTACTGATTGTCTGTACAGTATGATGATGGTAGTATGAAGGTACATTGCTTTATGGATAGTTAATTAAACATTTACGTATTTTGAGAAATAAAATATTAATACTGCACACAGCAACGGTCATTTAAAAAAATATGTTTATCCTAATATGTTGATCAAGTTCAAGTTCAATCGTACCCTTAGCTGTTGCCCGGGTTGTTCCCCTCAGAGAATCTAGAAGGGCACGGGGACACGCATAGTGCCAAATGCGGGTTGGTAATAACAAACTAGACTATGCATCAAAAAATCCGAAACACACTTCGCGCGGCCTGGGAATTGAACCGCGAGCTTTGGGTTTCGGGCCGAGCGCATTGCCACTCGGCCAACAAGGCGAGAAAAAAATATTAAAATTTTATTACTCAGTAAGAAACTATTAATTAAACCTCTACAAAACCGAAACAAAAGTAGGAAGTAATATTTATAGGTATTTTATGGCTTAATTTAAAATGTAAAAGGAGATACCTAGGAGATACCATAATTTGTCCTTTGTCTTTAAAACTGTAAGTATTCCAATTTAGATAATAATTTGTAGGTAAGTGCTAGTTTGACCTTCTCCAAGATATCCTGCTTTTTCCCAGTGTCTATTCAGATGGTATTTCCCTATCTAGTCGTGACAAGTTGGGAAAGATCACATCTCGGTCAGATTGTTCTTCACTCGTCATTTAAGTTTAAATTAAGCAATACTTACCAAGAGTGATGGTTCCCCATTAATATCAACATCGTCCAAAGTTTTATTTCTTACAAACGGCCAAAATTCCGAATGAGGCATTAGTTTTTTGTTTTTAAATTTAAATTCATGAAATAAATCGTTTTTTACTAAATAACTCTACACATAAACAACAATTCAAAAATTAAAACAAGCTAAATAGGTATTGCATCAAATTCGTTAACTCCTGACAGAATCTATGTGGCAATGTCAACAAGTGTCATTATTTGACGCATTTTTTTAAAGTAAAGTTATGGCTGTTCTGATTAGAAAAGAGTTTAAAAACTTAAACTAACTATTTACATCAAACAAAAAGTATTTACTCTTTGATGAAAGATTGGTGACAATCGATATTAGATTATTATAATCGTTATTCCGAGTTTCACCTCATGGTTTCCCCTGAGTTATTAGTGTATAACAGTTCATGCTAAACGCGACGCCATTCATTATGATATACCAAATAATAATAATAATAATACCCTAATTCCCCTAAGTTTCAGTATGGTGGATGTAGGTAAGCGGTGTAAGGTTTGATAATGTCGGAAGAATACTATTCACCTCGGTTCTGTAACTATTTAAAAACACTGAAGGCGCCTCCATTCTCTCTACATCAAAAAATCACGGGTTCTACATCACCGCTCACGTTTTAAAAACAACATCCTATATTTAATATTATGTCAGTATAAAATTTTTATATTAATTGAAATACATAAAAAATATACTCACCATCACCAACGAAATTTTATGTCCTACTGGGGCACGGCACTATCCGTCCATATGGATAGATAGACAGAACGGGCCATAAACCACCACGCGGGCCCTGTACGGGTTGGTGGTTGTTAACGACTGCTAATGCAGCCGGGACTAGCGGCTTCACGTACCTTCCGAAGCACGAAGGTGGTCGAGTACAGAGAACTTTTGGTCACCCATCTGATGACCGGCCATTGGCAAAAGATGTTTAACCTTGCAGATCGGGCGCGTCAGCTCCATCGAAGTACGACAAATATTATAACAATTACATTTTCTTTTTAAATTCATTTATTCAAAAATACATTTTAAATATTTTACTTTAAGGCGAAGGGTAAGGCACACTAGCGCCACCAATTGATAATTTGACAATTACTGACGAACCGGATCTTTTTAACCGACTTCAATAAAAGGAGGAGGTTATTAATTCGGTTGTAACTTTTTTTTTATGTTTGTTACCTCAGAACTCCGTCATTTATACACCGATTTGGAAAATTCTTTTTTCATTTGAAAGGATATACTTCCAGATTGGTCCCATTTCTATCAAAATCCAGTTCTGATGATGGAATCCTTAAGGAATTGAGGGAACTCCTTAAATATTGTAGGCATACCTATAGCGATTTTGGTATTTTCAGCAATACCTAAGTCAAGCATTTGCATTCAAAAAGTATCATTTGATGAAGTGTAACTGATGATAACCAGAACTCTATGATAAGTAAGTATTTCACGGGTGGCGATAACATATCTCGATTAAGATAGTTAGGCGACTATGACGAAGCAAAAGAAGGCAGGCACCGGAACTCAGTTCTGATGATGGAATCCTTGAGGAATTGAGGGAATTCCTCAAATATTGTAGGCATACCTACTTATAGCGATTTTGATATTTTCAGACACTCCGGCTATAAATCCTTCCTAACTAATATTGTAAATGCGAAAGCTTGTTAGTTTGTTTGTCCGTCTTCCACTGTTGGTTAGACCAGCAGTTATCAAATTAAATCCATTAGCGGCGCTAGTGTGCCTTACCCTTCGCCTTAAGTAACGACATCTGCTAAGTCCACTGAGTATTATTTGCCATTTGATCAGGTTAACGAAAACGAGCATGACATTTGTATGTCAAAATTGAAACTCTCCTCGTTTATCACCAGGCGGCACTGTTTCAATGCCATAAAAAATATTTTCGATTCATAACGCGATTAAATTACAAATAAAACTCGCATTCAGCATGATATTTTTGTTTTAGTTTTCTAAAGCCAAGGAGTTGTATTTATATACGGGTAGGGAGAGCCCTCTCGTCTTGTGTAAATTTTGGGCCAACTCATTGAAAATAAGGCTGAAACGCACGATCGAAGAAAATCATCGCGAACACGAACATTTAATTTCTTTAGACAAAAATTAAATAAACATTCAGTGTTCGTTAGTAATATGCATTTGCAAACAAATTTATTCGTTGCTTGTTACATACAAAAATGTTCGACTGTGTGTCCGCCATTTAGGTCCCAGCCCCAGAGCTTGTTATACACACCCTAGCTAGGTACAGCAGTGCATTGCAACTTTGGAACACGAAATAATGAGACTGCAGAAGGTAAGCTTCATAAAAAGCGCTCGAGCAACGAACGACACACTTATACAACCTCTCACGAAAACGCAATCTCGCAACAGCTGCGCTCGGGACTGTTCCTAGATGTTGCGAGATTCGTGTCCGTGCAAGGGGTCTTTGTGTGTTGGTCGAGCGCATTGGTTAAGCTTACCTTCTGGATCTCTTATTTTGTGCTTGGTGGCCGTGAAGTTCGGCAGGCGCATGTTCCGTCGCAGTTAACAAAATATAGGGTGTCGTGTCTGTCGGTGAGCTGAGGTGAGAAGGGAGGGCCCGCCCCCCCGCCCCCGCCCGCTATACACCGCTCCGGCGCGTCCCGCCGTGCGTCCTGCAGTATTGATTGACTTTTGGAAAGTGCAGTTATTGTTTCTCAGCAAATATCCACGGACCGAACTAAAATCAAGAAAATGCAATTCCAAAGAATGCGCCGGCAAACCAAGATAATGCTGTTAAACGTCGTCAACTTTATGCAGCTTCAAGTCAAGAAGAATCTTGCATATGAGCTCGAGCTCGCCCAGACAAAGGCCGCGGTAGCTACGGGCGTCCCATTGGAAGTCGTGAAGAAAATTTTGGCAGTAGCTAAGGTGAACGTTCCTAACAATATATTTATCTGTCAGCAAGCACTATAATAAAAGTTACAATCCTACAAATTTGTAAAAAATTTGTAAAATTGTATGACAAGTACCTTCTATAAAACTACAAATAAGTAAGAAGGCTACATACACAATTATTGTTATTACCTATTCTAAAACCTGTTCAAAAACCGTTTACAATTGTAAAAAACGCCTTGCTGTTTGGTTAATTGTAAAATTTCTATTTTTGTATTCAAGCTACAACAAAACGCTAATTATCTTTATCGGAAAATTATTATATAAGTAATTAATAATGGTTATACAATCTCAGTATATGCTCTCAGTTTCGTAATATATTATAGTCCATATTTTGGCGTAGTACGTGTATTTACGAAATATGAAGGACAAGAACCAAATTATTACGATTCAACAAAAAAAATATTGCGCGAAAACCGCACGCATTGTACCTATGTATAAACATAAACTTACAACATAGCCATCGTCCTTAGAATAATCATGTAATTATTCTATGCCATTACAATTTGTAACTTTTATTAAACAGGAACGAAACAAACGGACGGAAACGAAGCAAACCGTGTCAGTTGGTGTTGGCACTGAAGAGAACGTCTACGTATGCAACAAAATTAACAAGATAGAAATCCATCTGTTAAACGAGACCACCGAGACTAACGTAAACGTAAATAAACCGGAGTCTGACGAAGAAAGAGCAGCCGGCCTTGACGAAGTATCGCTAAACGTTGTGATGAGCGATGATGAAAACAACGAGACGGCGCCGTTGTCGCCACCGTCCGACTCGGACATCTACGATAGATTCAGCGTGTACTCCGACTCCAACGTTACACCATCCATAACCGAAGAAGTTGATAGCGCTGACATAATATAAAATAAAGTAATCACTTTTTTCAATCAAATGTTGTTTATTTAATTCCACTACACCTTAGTTAAATGGATTTTGTTTTTATACTTAAAAACAGTTAGGTATGTAGTCAGGAACTAAACATAATCACAGCCTATTTATTTATAAGCATTCGAGTCTGCTGGCTTACAACTTGTAGGTAGGTACATATATGATTGATTTATATTTATTTACTGACTTGATTGTGCTTTTTTTGCGCTTGCAGCTAACGCCAAAGCCTCGCCCTAAGTATGTACCTATCGCACAGCGAATTAATATGTTCATAAATTATCATTATGACTGAAATGAAAAATGCTATGATTAATGTGTAACTCAAAACACTACAAAAAAATAAGGTAGGTACCACTAGTGAGTGTATCTCCCTTTTATTGGCGTATTCGTCATATCGGGGTCAGTGACCTAATCCCTATTACGCGCACACTACCATGAAACTATAGAACAGTTTCATGCACACCCTGTGTTGGAGATGGTGCATTTTTTTAAATTAATGACTTCGTGCAGTCAGCAGATTTAGCCAGTGTCAAAGTTATATTTCAATATTAAATTTTGTGTCCGTTAAGCTAGCGTACACATGGTCGATTTCACGTTTCTTGTTAAGCCATCTTTTAGAGCGTAATTAGAGCGTAGGTAATTAGTGCAAACGAAAAATAATTAGTGACACTTTAGTTTAAGAAATAAAGACCTTTTTTAGTGTGTACGCTGCCATCACGATCAAGCTGGCGTACACGTGATCGTTCTCGAAAACTACTTATATTATAGCAACGAAATTTACACACACATTTAGAGCCTAATTAGTGCCCCCGCTATGCAAAATTTCATAAGGATTGCTCTTAAAGGAACGGAGATATTGAACAAGACTTGTGAATGACAATTCGAGCTGGCGTCTATATAGCGTACCCATATTAGTGCTTACAGAAAGCGAACTTCTCTTTTTATGATTGCTATATGTTGTTTTAGAGCGTGAAATTCTGACTCTGTCAGTAGAAATAGTTTATGTGAATTCGCAGTGGAACTATGTAAAAAAATATGTAAAGTTCTATTCATACTAGAAGTACAGACAAGTTCATAAGTGTTTTCTATACCTTTAAAGTTGTTTTTGAAATACTGCAATAAAACCAAAAACTAATCTAGCAGGAGATTGCTAAAACTTTCGCAAAGGCTGGTCATTGAATGGGTAACTAAAAGTTTATCATCTTGTGTTCCTCCGTACTTCGAAAGTCACGTAAATCTGTTGG